>QJPP01001804.1:0-455421 GCA_003996215.1 Jaltomata sinuosa | reverse complement strand
GTCTTAATTTATGAGACTACCCCCTATAACTCTTGCCTTGAGAGGCATAGACTTTAGCTCAATGGATTTTCAAACAATCAAGTTATGTCCCACGGAGGGCAAGCGCTTGACACTACTCATTGTGTCTGAGTTATGAGAACATTCATAACTCTTTTGCTTTAGAGACATAGACGTTAAGCCAAAGATTTCAAACAACAAGTTACCCCCATGGGCAAGAGTTGACACTAGATATTGTGCCTTGATTTATGGGTGCTCTATAACGCTGCCTAAGAAGCCGACTTAGCCCAAGACTTCCAAATAACGAAATAAAGCGCCCCAAGGGCAAGAGTTGACACTACCACATTATGTCTTGATTTATGCGATAGCTCTATAACGTTGCCTTAGAGGCAAAACTTAGCCAAAGACTTTCAAACAACAAGTTAACGCTATGGGCAAGGTTGAAACTAGCACATTATGTCCTTGATCATGAGATGCCTAGTAGAGGTTTGGCCTAAGAGGCAAGATTATGCCCAAGGGTCCTCCAAAAAACCATAGTTATGCCTCCTTGGGCAAAGAGTTAGACTAAGTACTTTCATTGTGTCCCTTAATTTATGAGATGCTCTATAACTCTGCCTTAGATGGTAAGACTTAGCTCTAAGAATTTTTCAAAGCAGACAAGTTAATGGCCGCAGAGCAAGCTTGACACTACCTTCATTGTTCTTGATGTATGGATGTTCTATATAGACATTTTTGGTCTTAGGAGGGCAAGACTTGATTCGCATAAAGGACTTCCAAAACAACAAAGCAGACTGCTCTTAAGTTACTTCCGATTCAAAGAAAGAAGAAAATCTTCTTTGCGGATTGATCCAACTTTTTTTTGTTCAGTAGCAAAAAATAAATAGAGGTTAAGAAAAAAGAATAAAAGAGAAAAGGAAAAAAGTAAAGATAAATAATGAAAAGTTGAGAAAAAAAAAAAAAAAAAAAAAAAAAAAAAAAAAAAAAAAAAAAAAAAAAAAAAAAAAAAGGTTGAGAAAAAAAAAGAACAAAAAAAAAAGTTAAGAGAAAAAAAGAAAATAAAGTTTGAGAAAAAAAAAACAAAAAAAAAGTTAAGAGAAAAAAAGAAAAAAAGAAAATAAAGGTTGAGAAAAAAGAAAATGAGAATTAAAAAAAATTGAGAAAAAAGAAAAAAAAAAAAAAAGATAAAAAATTAAAAAGATAAAAGAAAAAAGAAAAATGAAAATTAAAAGTTGAGAGACAAATGAACATGGAGAGTTATGGTGTAGAGGGGCAAAAATGTATATGTTCTATACATAAAAAGAAAGGAAGGGTATTTTTTAAAGACTTTTCTTATGAGGGGCATAAATTGAAGACCACTCACTTTTGAGGACACTCCATGTAATTTCCTGCTACAAAATTAGGCTAAATGTATCGAATTTAGGCTATTTATATCAATGGCTAAAATTTTAAAATAAAAAGGGAGAAGGGCGTTATTCTGTCCAATAGATCAATATGGGCCATTTCTTTTGAAAATGGTCAGTCCATATCTTTTTTCCTTTTTTTAATGCCAGTGGAGCAGATAAGGCACTTGTTTCCTAGCATAGTGTGATTCTTGATCTTTGATTCTGTTGTATATTGGAACCTGGGCCTTACAAATAATGTTAACTGACTGTAGTATGTTTGTGAATATGGTCCAATTTAGATATGCATATATTATTTTATTCAGATCTATGAAATTCATATAAGAATATTTTAAGTTGTTAACTATTGTAATTTATAATATTTTTAATGTAATTTTTATTGTGATTTATAATACTTTTAATGTAATTTATAATAATGTTTAATGTAATTTTCAAATATATAATGAGTTATTAATTATTGTGATTTATAATACTTTTAATGTAATATAATAAATTATAACGGAAAAGAGTATAAAATTTTTCATATAAGAATATTTTAAGTTGTTAATTATTGTAATTTATAATACTTTTAATGTAATAATGTATTTTTCAAATATATAATTAGTTGTTAATTATTGTGTTTTATAATATTTTAATATAAAATAAACAAATAAAAATGGAGAAGAGTATAAATTTTTTCATAGTGGGGTCCATCGAAGCAGGCATGTCGTCCACATGCCTGCTTACTGGCACTTCATTTTATTGTAATTTATAATAACGTTTAATGTAATTTCAAATATATAATGAGTTATTAATTATTGTGATTTATAATACTTTTAATGTAATATAATAAATTATAACGGAAAAGAGTATAAATTTTTTCATATAAGAATATTTTAAGTTGTTAATATTTGCGATTTATAATACTTTTAATGTAATAATGTAATTTTCAAATATATAATTAGTTGTTAAGTATTGTGATTTATAATATTATAATATAAAATAAACAAAGTAAAATGGAGAAGAGTATAAAAAAATTTGGAGCGGGGTCCGTCGAAGCAGGCATGTCGTCCACATGCCTGTTTAATGACACTTCTTATACATGAGATATTTTAATATAAGAAAGTAAAACGGAGAAGAGTATAAAAATTTTCGGAGCGGGGTCCGTCGAAGCAGGCATGTCGTCCACGTGCCTGTTACTGACCCTTCTTATACCGGAGAAAGACTAACACGAGATTTTCTTGCTCCATCTTCATTGTACCAGTTTCTTTGTTAAATTTCCTTTAACGCAAATTGTTTCACATTTGTTTTAATTAGGGTGGCAAGGTGAACATTAAGTTGTTGAGAAAGAAGAGCAATGCCAATGTCATTAGAATTATGTGTAAGTGAAGTTATATACTTACCTTATTGCTTCAATCTTTGCTGTCAAGATTTAGTTTGACTAATTGACCAAAAAAAATAAATTAGTTTGACTAGTTTCACCAATAGAGAAATATGTATAATCACTAACAAATTCATTCTGTTTCTTTTGTTTTGAATAAGACGAACACATCCACTGTCTGCTGAATCCAATTTGCCTTATTAGGTTTTCAGGGATAAGATTCAACAAATAGATGACGTGGACATTACCCTCACTAAAATAGGAAAAAAAGTTCAATTTTTTATATGAAATTACTTACTATGTAACAAGTGATGGCTCGAAAAAGTAACTAATGAAATATCATATTTAGAAGCTCATATAGAGAGTGTGCGTGCACGCATGTTCAATCGTTCAAATATAATTCGAATACACGTGACCTTTCTTCTATTAAAAAACTAACGACTATCAGAAAATGTCTCATAATTGCACATTCTTTTGAAAATTATAAAATTATATGCGCAATTTTTTTTTTGATATTCAGAGTGCGTATTGAATAAATTCACTTCTCTGCAATAACTCACAGATCATACAATAGATATAAACTGTCATTAGTCAGGCTCGATGTCACGAGTTCGATTGAGAAAGCGCCACTTCTATCAAGAGCCGAATGATTATTTCTGCCGCATGGGTCTATATCCATACCTGAATATCGTTGAGTACCGTTAGCTTTCCCGCCATATGCGCCGGATACCGTTAACTTCCCCACCACATTCGTCTTGACAATAAAATAGGAAAAGAAAAGTCAGAGATGAGATCAACTAAAACCGAACTTTTTTATCTTCTTCTTTCTTTTTTAATTCCCGCCTGTCGAGGACCTATATTTCAATAATGATGGTAGGGAATCCTTATATGCACATTGAAGAAGTAAAACAGAAAAATTTACTACTCTTGTATTAGGGAAGTTGCAATTAGCTCGTTAAAAGATTACCTTATTAGTATTATTATATATATATAACACTGTCACTGTCTTTCTCTCTCAATCAATCAATAGAATAAAAAAGAAATCATTGCCACCAGTACCCCAAAAAAGGCCTCTCACTTTGTACCACACATTACCTAACTGTTAAATCACACAAAATCTCATGCTGTACTCCAATTTTCATGGAGTTTTGATTCTTTCACATTTGATTTGATTCCGTTTCTCTTCTAAAATACCAAAGCAAGAGATGCGTTCATGTCAAAACTCCACCATGTTTTGCCACAGACGCGCTTTGATTTTGCGTAAGAATCCGTTGTTGCTCTTTTTCCCCTGCCAAGGTCTTCGTAGAAATGCAAAATTCCGATGTGTTCTCGATCAGATTGTGCCCAAATTCGCTGTTTTATCGTCGCTGAGTTCCGTTTGGACTTCTGGCAACGCGATTGCGGCGGCGGCGGCGGTAGGCGGCGGTTCCGTTCACGGAGCGGTTACATCGGCGATAACGCAGGTTGCAGTCACGGCGGTGGCGATTGCATCCGGAGCTTGCCTTTCTACTAAGGTCGATTTTTTGTGGCCCAAAGTGGATGAACAACCTGGTGAGAATCCTACTTTCTGTCCTTTCGCTATTTTTTTAGTTTATTTTTTTTTATTTTATCAAAAGCTGTAGAAGAAGTATATGGTCCTTTAGAAGTAAGTGACGCTGTTGTTAGAGTTGATATGAATGTTTGTGACTATGCCGGCAGTTTTTGTTTTCAGGGAAGCACTTTGACTGAAGTTGGATTTTAGAAGAATTTCTGTGTTCTGTTAGACTAGAAAAAAGTATATTAGTAGTGGATACCTTTTGCCGTTCTGTTCGAGCTTTCTCCTTTCAAAAGTTTTTAATGGGAGCTTGCCCCTAACCTTTGCATGTGTTATGGTCTGTAAAGTGTAAACTGCCACTTCCTTAGGAACTATTGCTAGGGAAATTCTTAGATTTTATGCATTTTCTTACATGTTCAATTACTCTAGTAAATAAGCAGTTCTCACTTTTTCCTTTCCTTTGTTGCTTATAATATGTACGTTCTGAATTTTTCCCTCTATAGAATTCAGTGAAGTGTATGATTTATAGCATATGAAAAAGTCTTACGTTCCATTCGATATGTGAAAGTGGACGGGTTACATGTGCCTGTGACGTATAGGAAGGAGATGAGGAAGCTTCTTTAGCTATCTGCTTTTTGTTGTTGTTGTTGTGGTGGTTATTTTTTTGTGCAGGATTGAACTTGATAGTATGCTAGCTTTAACTTAATTGCACATTTACTTCTTTTTAACTGGTAAAGATTATACGCCAGAAGTGATAGTAAGTAAGTGTAGTTATTCTGCAGGATCACTCTTATTGGATGGAGTAGATGTCACCGGATACCCTATCTTCAATGATGATAAGGTTTACCATCTCAACTTGCACTTGTTAATGTGATATAAACATTTGCCAATAGTGCCACTAAATTCTGAATCTGTGAAGGCAGGTGCAGAAGGCTATTGCATTTGCACGAAAAGCTCACCATGGACAGCTGCGAAGAACTGGAGAACCGTATTTAACACATTGTATTCACACCGGAAAAATTGTAGCTGTCTTGGTTCCATCAACTGGGAAAAGGGTACAATTCTATCCTTTCAATGACAGTAGTTTGTTGAACATCTCGCATAACCTGAAAATCTCTGTGTCTCTCTACATATATTTAGCTAGGTTCCTTGTTCTCTTGTAATTTTTGTTGAAAGTAATTCACGCACTGTATTATGTAGTCTCCTAAGTGAATTTGTATATTGTAACTGCTAAATTTTTGTAGGCCATTGATACTGTTGTTGCTGGAATTCTCCATGATGTGGTTGATGATACGGGTGAAAGTTTGGACACTATAGAGAGAGAGTTTGACACTGATGTTGCAAACTTGGTAGCAGGTGTTTCTAGGTTA
The DNA here is from genome assembly GCA_003996215.1 of Jaltomata sinuosa. NCBI lineage: Eukaryota > Viridiplantae > Streptophyta > Magnoliopsida > Solanales > Solanaceae > Jaltomata > Jaltomata sinuosa. The sequence continues at coordinate 449,760 of QJPP01001804.1, read as the reverse complement.
AGTTTCATCAATCAGGTACCGTTTGCACTATGATCAGTTATGGCGGATTTTAAGTTACAACTCTGATTGCGGTCATAGCTTGAGATGGTGATATGAGTTTAACTCAGGACATTGTAAATACAAAACTTGATGAGTCAATGATATGCCTCAATTTAATTTCTGAAAATTGCGGTCCCTCGGAGCCATATATCTATACAGAATAAGAATTGAATGTCACTGTATTTAAATGAAAGTTACCCAAAATGAAAGATAGAGATTACTCCTCTTAAAAAAATGTATCTATGAGGTAATACTTATGATTTTTGAAATAGACTACAGTATAAAATAAAAAAGTTTCTCTTTTAGATGTGTGGAATTATGAACACTCCAAAAAGGCCAACAAGGTTGCCAATTTGTGTGGAGCAATTGGTTTCTCCTTCCTTGTCTTCTTCATAGTCTTCTGTTATGTCCTGATTTTTAAGTGAAATCATCCATGCAGCTGTTAAGGAGGCATCGCAGGTTAAATGTGAATCAAGCTGCACTTAGCCATGATGAGGTACTTAAATGCACGTGAAGATCATTTAAAATATCTAATATGTAGATATCTTGCATGTTGTTAAGATAGTTGATCGTTGCATAGAATCTGAAATAATGTGATGGCTTGTTTGGAAAATGTTGGTAATAAGAGCTCTTCATTCATTCTTGTGTATTCTTTGATATAGTCATGCTGCTTCCATCTTGCCAGCATACTCTTCTCAGTGTTTTTAACTAAAACTTAATGTATGAATTGATGTGATGACATCCAAGTTTTTTTCGTATGGCAGTAAGTGACGTCATGTCCCTCATCTCATATTTTGTATTTGTTCTCACTTTGAGCTCTTTATTATATCTGAAGTTATCAAACAAGTGTGATTTCTGAGTTCTGAGAGCAGCAAAAAGGGGCTTTGCACATTCCTTTTAGCTTAGCTTTGTTATTTCCTTGAAGTTAGTAGGTATGCATTATGCTTTATTTTTTTTATTTCGTTGTATGTATATTTGTTTACAGGCAAATAATTTACGAGTGATGCTACTGGGCATGGTTGATGATCCACGTGTGGTGCTTATCAAACTAGCAGACCGTCTTCACAACATGAGAACCATGTACAGTCTTAGAACCAATAGTTTAGTTTGTCTCAGTTAGATTGATTTATGCATGTATATGTCCAATTGAATTTTGATGGTTAGGAAAATGTTGACTTTTTCATTGTAGTTTTACTTTTTTAACTCTTAATTAACAAATCCTTCAGCCTAAACACCGAAGCATGGTACTAATATTGATGTGGCTGATTATTTGCTCATGGAAACTCTTCTAGATATGCATTACCTCCAGCCAAGGCTCAAGCTGTTGCTCAGGAGACTCTGGCTATTTGGTGCTCACTTGCTTCGAGATTGGGGCTTTGGGCATTAAAGGCTGAACTTGAAGATCTATGTTTTGCAGTGCTTCAGGTGTGCTCATGTTTTAGTCATTTATGCAGAAAATGTTGTTATGCGAGAAGGCAAAAAAAATAAAATAGTAACAGCATCAATATATAATGCAGCCTCAAATATTTCTTCGCATGAGAGCTGACCTAGCATCCATGTGGAGCCATCCAAACAGGACAGGCAATGCAAGAAAAATATATGGCAAATCCAGCTCCCTTTTGCACCAGAGAATGAAAAGTGTGACTGCTGAGAACGAAGAACCCTCAGAAACTGATGAGGAAAACATATGCATGAAGGTGAAGATAGTTTGAGATTTAGTTTCGTCTCTATTCGTGAAACTTGTTAATTGTTATTGATGCATTGCAGTGATAATTAATTGATAATTTGGGTTTGTTCTTCTTTCTGTTACCGGTCACTCTGCGAATGATCTTTATTCTATCAAGAGGTCACCATATCATACAAGCTCATATGCTTCTTCTATTGTATTTACCTTATCCCTCTCATTTTTGCGCATAACTTGTCAAAGAAACTTCTTAGTGGGATCTTCTAAAAGCATATCTGGTGCAAAATATCATTTGCATTTCCAAGTGATACCACAATGAAGCATTACAGGAATTGTGTTATGCTAAGTACATGGTCTTTTCTGAACTTGTAACTTCCGATAGCAAATTCAGAATTTACCTGTTCCTGCACAGTCTATGATTCATACTTTGACTTGAAGAAGAAGTTAATAATTTTATCCAGAATCTTTCCTTTGCCTCCTATATTGGCAGGGGATGCCAGTATTATTCATTCCTCCAATAATTTTTTGTCACTCTGTTTCTGTGGGTGTGTGGGGAGGTAGTTCCTTCATCTGTGTTTATGTCTCCTCTTGTAGTATTAAACAACTAATAAATTTGAGTCTAACTATCCTCAATTTTCAGGTTCTTTTGCAAGCTGTACTTCCTTTTGATCTTTTACTAGATAGAAAGAAGCGTATTGACTTTTTCAACAAGCTTGTGGCAAATTCAAATTTGGAGACAACACCAAAGGTCGTGAGAGATGCTGCCTTTGCCCTGGGAACTCTGGTAGTTTGCGAGGAGGCTTTGGAGCGTGAATTATTCATTTCTACCTCGTACGTTTATCTCATAAATCAACGTAATTCTTCTGGAATAAAAGAAAAGGCCACATCACCTATCATAATGCTCTTTAACTTTGTGCATCTGATTATGTTGCAGATATGTGCCTGGGATGGAAGTCACATTATCTGGACGCTTAAAAAGCTTGTTTAGTATTTACAGTAAGGTAGAAGGATAAATTCTTTAAGCACTATTATGCAAAGTTGTTGCTTGTTACAAATTATCAGAAAAGTGGAAAATCTGTTGTGGTGCTATCGATGTTTTACTTACCAAGACTCTAAGGTTTTTGTTGATTATCTTTTTTCGATTTGCTGCTTCATTGTCGGATATCTTCTCATGCATTGCTTCTTTGTCATATAGATTTTAAGAAAAAACAGACAATCTACATTTTAATTTTACTTGGCGCAGATGAAAAGGAAAGAAATTGGCATAAACAAAGTGTATGATGCCCGTGCATTGAGGGTTATTGTCGGAGATAAGAATGGGGCATTACACAGCCAGGCAGTTCAGTGTTGCTATAATCTTCTCAACATTGTGCACAGGTGTATAGTGGATATTTTTTTGTTTAATATTACCGTTGTTACATGTTATTGAATTACATCTGTGAGCTGCAATGGCACAAAAAGTAAGGAAATGATTTGTGCCCTTCGAAGAATTTGCACATTTATTAACAGCATACATATTGTCTGCTTGTTTTAATTTAATTTTTAGATATCCTATAAACTTTCTCAAGTTCAACTGAATATGCATGTCAATAGATGTGGTTATAGAGGTTCAAACTTGACCTATTCTGCTTTTCAAATGTTTAGGCTATGGTCCCCTATGGATGGAGAGTTTGATGACTACATTGTTAACCCAAAACCAAGTGGCTACCAGGTTTGAACTTTTTATTTACTTCAACAATGGGTTACTGTTTTCATTAAGTTAGATTTGCTATCTTTGTGGCTTAAACACTGTTCTGACTGCTATCCAACCTTATATTCTCCTCCTGATCTCAGTCCCTACACACTGCAGTACAAGGTCCCGACAACTCACCTCTGGAAATTCAAATAAGAACCCAGGTATTACATCCTCAAATCTTTCAGTTGATCATTGATATTGATGCACTCTACCTTTTGGTCTTCCCTTTTTATTTACTTTTGTTAGTCGGTAGAGTGGGTATTATCGCTATGTTTTATCTAGCTCTAAAATGCTGATCTTGAATATTCAGAGGATGCATGAGTGTGCTGAACATGGACTTGCTGCACATTGGCTTTATAAAGAAACTGAAGATAAGCTGCCCTTGGTGACCAGTGTAACTGGTTCTGGAACAACTACACCCTCATTCTTCTCAACAGATATTGAAGATCAAGGTTCTATTGAAGATGATGGGTCACATAAGTATAGCTCGTTAAAAGTGGGAGATCCTGTCCTCAGAGTGGAAGCAGGTCACCTGCTTGCTGCAGTTATTGTGAGGTAGATCATCACTGAATTCATAATATGTATCTCTAATGCTTTTAATATGCTTGTACGTGCATAATTTTCTTTTTCACCAGAGTGGACAAGGGTGCAAGAGAATTGCTTGTTGCTGTAAGCTTTGGGCTAGCAGCTTCTGAGGCAGTAGCTGATAGAAGATCTTCTTCTCAAACGAAAAGATGGGAAGCTTATGCAAGATTATATAAGAAGGTATGTTTGGAAGTTTTATAACTTATCATTTCAGAGTAATATGTTTCTTTATATAGCAAGTCCTGTGCTGAATAGTTGGCTGATCACTTTAGGTCTGTTGGCCTATTCATGTTTGGTGCAAGTTTCTACCAAGGAAATATAAGTCACATCTCTTAGTAAAATCTCAAGCGTTTCTCCTCATTTTCCAATTTACTGACCTTGAAAAAAAGATATAGTTAGCTGATCTTGACTGCTGGATGAAAAGAAACCCTTATATTCCATTTCTAGATATAACTGATAAGCTAGATATCACTCATAGTAATCATGAAACTCTTTAAGTTTGTTACCTGGAACTTTTCCTCTTTCATAGTTTCATTGACCTTAAAAACAGTTTGATAAATAATAGAATTGTGAAACCAATCTTGTCTCCTTAAATTACCTAATAGCTAGCTTGCTCTGACATCTGCGGTTAGAGCATTAGATAGTTCCATGGTGCCCGTAGATTGAGATATTATGGGGGAGGCCATACACATCTATATGCAAATGCAGATAGAACAATAGATCAAAATCCGAAAGTAGGGGTAGGAGGAAGAAGCTAATCAATCAGAATACATTGTTCAGGCATAAAAATGAAAATTTAGTCGTTCAAAGTGGGTTTCCCGTTGCTAGAAGTCCCATTTCTGGTTGCTAAAGGTGTGCAATCAATCCATTTTCCCACTAAACGGACCCTAACTCCCTCATATGCCCTCGGAATTAGACGATTCTTGATCCTATGGTTCCCAATTCACGAAACGGACCTACACGTTCAGTCGAAACTCCATTACAAGCTTGTTTGCTCAATCTGTTTATGCTCAAAATGTCTTTAAAACATCAACACGTTACAAACTCGTCTGAAACTCATCAAAATTAAACCAAAATTTGCAGATAAGTAAATCATCATACAAGCCTATTAGAACTTTCAAAAATCATAAATCTGAGCTCATCTAGTCAAAACGTTGACCATGGTCAACTCTAATTCTTCAAATTCACAAGTAATAAACTTAAGCATCAGAATCACTCACGAAACTTATCCAGGACTTCCAGGACACACAAACCAAATCGATCATAAAACACTCTACATCTGAATCGCTGAATTTGCACTCCATATACTCTGTTTTGGTCCTGTTCAACCGGAATCCCTTAGACTCCAGAGTTTGTTTCCACACCTCTAACTTAGCATTAACTCCACTGCGCATCTCATCAATTAGTACTATGTTATCCGCAAACAACATACACCAAGGCACCTCATCTTGAATGTGCCTCGTCAATTCATCCATCACCAAGGCAAATAGGAACGGGATAAAAGCTGATCCCTGGTGCAACTCCATCTCCACTGGAAAGTGCTTCGGGTCTCCTCCCACGGCGTTTTGGCTCCATCATACATGTCCTTTATCGCCCTAATGTAAGCCACCAGTACACCTCTAGCCTCTAGGCATCTCCATAGGACTTCCCTCGGGACTTTGTCGTAGGCATTTTCAAGGTCAACGAATACCATATGTAAGTCTCTCTTCTTCTCCCTGTATTTCTCCACCCGTCTCCTCACAAGATGGATGGCTTCTGTGGTCGATCGCCCTGGCATGAATCCAAACTGGTTCTCGGAAATAGACACATCCCTTCTCACCCTCAGCTCCACCACTCTCTCCCAAACTTTCATAGTGTGGCTTAGCAGCTTGATACCCCTGTAATTGTTACAATTCTGGATATCACCCTTGTTCTAGTACAACAGAACCATTGTACTCCACCTCCATTCTTCGGGCATTTTTGCCATCTTAAAAATGACATTAAACAAACCAGTTAACCACTTCATACCTTCCCTGTCCGTGCCCTTCCAAAACTCCATCGGAATCTCATCCGGTCTGGTCGCTCTTCCCCTGCCCATCCTACTAATAACAGTATAACACGCTTAATCTCCTCAGCCTTAATACACCTACAATACCCAAAATCCCGATGACTCTCAGAGTGCTCCAAAGCACCCATCGCAAAATTTCTGTCCCCTTCATCGTTCAATAACTTGTGAAAGTAAGCTTGCCATCTTTGCTTAATAAGGGTCTCTTTCCACCAACACCTTGCCTTCTCCGTCCTTGATCCACTTCACTTGGTCTAGGTATCGGGCCTTCCTCTCTCTCGCCTTCGCGAGCCTATACAATTTCTTATCTCTGCCTTTGTCCCCTAGTTCAGTATACAATCGTTCGAAAGCTGTTGTGTTAGCTGTTGTAACCGCTACCTTAGCCTTTGTCTTCGCCGCCTTATAAATCTCCTTCAGTGGCCGCTTCTCCTTCTCGTCCTTACAATCCATTAAACTTTGCATAAGCAACCTTGTTTGCCTCCGGTTTGCCTTGTACTTCTCCATTCCACCACCAATCTCCTCGGCGACCGCCAAATTTACCCCTCGACACCCCTAACACTTCTCTAGCTGCTTCCCTAATGCAACTAGGTTTCTTATCCCACATGCTTCTCGCATCCCCACTACTCCTCCAAGCCCCCATCGTCATCAGCTTCTCCCCCATTTCTCGAGAGAGGGCAGGGGCCAAGCCTTCCTATGTAATAGTGGATCGATCATATAATCTCTTCTTCCACCTCCCTTGCCTAATCTCCAAGTCCATCACCAAAAGCTTATGTTGGGTAGTAAATTCTCACTCGGGATAACCTTACAGTCCTTATAAAGGCCTCTATCGCCCTTTCTTAAGAGTAATCTATCTGAGTTCTAGCCACCGTGCTACGGAAGGTAACCAAGTGGTCTTCTTTCTTTGGAAAGCACAAATTAGCTGTCACCGACCCAAAAGCTTTAGCAAAATCCAGGAGCGAGGTTCTACCTCTGTTTCTATCCCCAAAACCAAAGCCACCATGCACATCGGCAAAACCACTAGAAGTTGCCCTAATATGGCCATTGAAGTCCCCGCCAATGAATATCTTCGCGGTACACGGTTTACCCCTCATCACCTCGTCCAAATCCTCCCAAAAGTGCTTTTTGACCTCCTCGTCCAATCCCACTTGGGGCGTGTAAGCACTAATAATATTTAAAGTAAGCCCTCCAACGACTAGCTTAATCGTCATCATCCTATCATTGATCCTCTTAACCTCCACCACTTGCTCCGTAAGGTCCCCGTCTACTAAAATGCCTACTCCATTCCTATCCCTCGAGCCTCCTGAGTATCATAGCTTTAACCCGTCCACATCCCAAGCCTTGGTACCTACCCATATGATCTCTTGGACTTTGCTGTCAAAGACCCTTATTCCAAGACCTTACTCTCATCCTAGGGGAACCCTTAACCCACGTACCTCTCCTACCCCTCGCCCTCGACCTAAGACATGACCCTAATCCATCATCGTTCAACAAATTGTAATCAACAAGAACTGCAAATTACATTATGCATTATGAAATTTAGAGTAGATTTAGTATTTAAGAATCCATATCTCCATCCAAATAATTTTGGCAAGTGGATAAAGGAATAGAATAGTTAACAAATAGAAAGTCACTCCTTCCAATGTAACCACCCAAAAATGTAGAAACACAAGAATTGAGAACTCTTTAATAGGTTGGTCATGATCTTGCATCATGATCCAATTGAGTCTCTTATAGTCATGACCATGTGACTATGGCTACAAAACCATGCGAGTTTTTTGAATTTAATTGTCAAAATTGTAAATTCACCTAAGATCATAATCAATGAACTGGCAAAAGAAGTTGTCGTATGCTTGAAGTGGCTACAATCAAAAGTTCCCCCTATGCCAAATCCTGCGGGGTACATGCCACTTACTGCTCTGGCAATCGATAGAGCCATTTCAATCCCATTTTTTTCCAAAATCAGGTTCACCATGATAAGTGGAATAAAAAATTACTTGAACAATGTATGTTCCATCGCGTTTGTAGATATTTTAGTCTAAGCCTTGCCAGGGGATATTCAAGAATGCCCTGAATTTTTCCATTCATGTCCTTGGATTCCCACATCCAACATTTGGTGGCATAGTAGTGATTCCAAGAAGATTGGATTACATTATCCTGAATAAGAAAGGACAATTGGATACCATTTGGTCCTTGAAACCTGAAGCACGAGTTGAAGATAGGACGATGTTCTTGACGTTCTCAAGGGGTTATACTGTGACTGAACTCTTCAACTCTAAATATGGAGATTGTGTTGAGGATGTTCATATGGTGCCACCGACTTCATCAGACCATTCGTTGTATGCTCGAATGGTTGTTCGTGATGTTTCAACCATTGATAAGATTTTTAGCATATGTCCTATTGCTAAGTTTAAGGTTAATGGAAAACATGTTTGGGCTAGAAAATATGTACACAAGGATCAATATCGATCCTGAGATATCGTTATAAATTATAATAATACAATACATATATGTGATTAATAAGTATTCATATGCTCGAATGGTAGTTCTCCCTCTTTTTATTTAATAATTATTCAACTATAACTATTTGTATATAATTTTTCACAACTAATTTATCAATTTTTTGACAATTTCATTTGACTTAATATTGTCTGTCATAATTTTTTATATTTCTTACATTGGCTATCTAGAGGTCCAAATCATTCATTGACTCCCTAAATTTTATGATTCAAAACTATAGTAAGTGGTTTTCTTCTTTGAAATATCTTATCGCAATTTATTTATGTACAATTCAAACAATTGTAAGTTGTTTGTTCGTTTGAAAAATCTTTTCGCTATTTATATACTTACTAAATATTTCATATCTTAATAGTTGGATTTTAGTTTCTGAATCATTCAAGTAAATCTACTTGTGATATAATTCCTCTATTTATTGCGGGTCAATTTGACCAATTTTGAGAACCAAATTATAACTTGAATACATTAATAGATTTATTAAATATTTCATATCATTATAATCAAATTTTGTTTCTTAATCCTTGTAAATCTAGTTATGATGAAATTCCTCCGCCTTTTTAGAGTCAATTTGACTAATTTTAAAAGTTAAGTCAGAGAGAACTTCAATCATAATTTTTCCTTTATTTCCTTTAATATTTCACTTAATTAATACTATACTAATTTGAAAAGTAATGTACAATTTGAGCAAATAGTACAATGAATGTTTTTTTTTAAAAAGAAACCGTCCTTGAAAAACTTCAATTTGGTAAAATGGCTAATATTTCGAACTAAAGGGAATAATAAATAAATAATTCTAAATTTTTTAAGTAAGAATAAAATTCTCAATTGGAATAGGTTTTTGTTTTCTAGTTTGTACCCTACGATCTAAGCCAATAAGAGTGAGATTGGTCAGTTCTAGTCAAGTGAAAGAAAAAGAAATTAAAAGCTATAGAAAACTGAATTTTGAACCAAGGAACATTTTTTTCTTTTATTTCAAACTCAGTTCATTTTTGCTTGTCTTGTTTTGCTTCACGAGAGTCAGTTTGACTAATCTTTGAAGTTAAACTGAATTTGATTAATTCAATATTTTGAATTTAGATGTTCAAAAACTATACGAAAAATACTACAAATTGCAATCCTTCTCATATTAATATGATACAACAACAACAACATACCCAGTGTATTCATATTAATATGATGAAAACAATAAATCTTAAATTGTTGGTCAAAGTCCATACAGTTTGACTCTCAGAAAGCGGAACATGACAAGTAAAAGGGAACAGAGGGAGTACATTATTTTTCCTCGGAGAAATACTAGAAAACTTATTAATCAGATATATGTATTGTGTTTTTATAGCTTATAACGATATCTCATGATCGATGGTGATCTCTGTGTTTATATTTTCTAGCCCAAACATATTTTCCATTAACCTTGAACTTAACAATAGGACATATGCTCAAAATATGATCAATGGTTGAAACATCACGAACCACCATTCGAGCATACAATGAATGGTCTGATGAAGTCGGTGGCACCATATGAACGTCCTCAACACAATCTCCATATTTAGATTTGAAGAGTTGAGTCACTTCTGCTTCAGTCACAGGATAACTCATTGAGAAAGTCAAGAAAATCATCTTATCTTCAACTCGTGCTTCAGGTTTCAAGGACCAAATGGTATCCAATGGTCTTTTCTTATACGGGATAGTGTAATCCAATCTTCTTGGAATCACTGCTACGCCACCAAATGTTGGATGTGGGAATCCAGGGAATTGGATGGGAAAATTCAGGGGCATTCTTGAATATCCCCCTGGCAAGGCTTGGACTAAAATATCTGCAAACGTGCTGAAACATACATTGTTCAAGTAATTTTTTATTCCACTTATCATGGTGAACCTGATTTTGTAAAAAAATGGGAATGAAATGGCTCTATCTATTGCCAAAGCAGTAAGTGGCATGTCCCCCGCAGGATTTGGCACAGGGAACCTTTGATCGTAGCCACTTCAAGCATACGACAGCTTCTTGTCAGTTCATTGATTATGGTTCTCAGGTGAATTTATAATTTTGACAATTAAATTCAAAAAACTCTCATGGTTTTGTAGCCATAGCCACATGACTATAAGAGACTCGGATGGATCATGATGTAAGATCATGACCAACCTCTTAATGAGTTCTCTATCTATAGTGTGGAAAGAATGTAGGTGTTTAAGGGTGATATTTGATGATGCCATTGTTGTGTAACAGAAACGTAAACTTCTTGTGTTTCTATAATTTTTGGGTGGTATCACAACCGTTATATAACATTGGAAGGAGTGACTTTCTATTCCTTTATCCACTTGCCAAAATTATTTGGATGGAGATATAGATTCTTAAATACTAAATCTACTCTAAATTTCATTATCCATAATGTACTAGTCAAAAAAAAAAGGAATGTTAATAATTGGTGTAAAAAATTGGATTTGACATCTTATCATTTAATTTAATGACTATAACTAAGTTAGAAGCTAGTAAAATTTAGAGTGGAATTCTATGTGGCCACATGTAACGACTTGCCAGGTCATTTTGTGTTTTGGAACTCCTCTCTACTAGAATACCCTCTCCGTAGCTTTTTACATTATATATGACTTATGGGGATCATTGGCATGGTTCCCGAGGCGATCGAGTGAGGAAATTCTATTTGGGAAATTTAGAAGCTTGACCAAAGCAAACAAAATGGGTAAATGTGTCCAGAAATTGAGTTTTGACGGTTCCATTAGGCCAAGATGGGGATTTTTGACTTGGGTGGATGATTTGCAAGGGGCTCGGGTGTGATTTGGGTCGATTTTTAGTTTCGTTAAAGTGTAGGTTTGACCATGGTCAATATTTGGGTAAGACGACCCCAGATCAGTGTTTTGAGCATTCTGGCAGGTTTTATGATCAATTTGGTTTGTGTCAGGGAGGTCCTGGACGAGTTTCGTGAGTGATTTTGAGCATCTGTTTATTACTTATGAATTTGAAGAACTAGAGTTGACCACGGTCAACCGTTTGACTAAATGAGCTCAGATTCATGTTTAGAAAGTTTTAATAGCTTTGTATGATGATTTACTTTTCCGTTAATTTCGATGAGTTTCAGACGAGCTTGTAACATATTGATGTTTTAATGACTTTTCGAGCATAAACGATATTTGATTGATCAAACAAGCTTGTAATTGAGTTTTGACTGAACGAGTAGGTCTATATCGCGATTTAGGATCAAGAATCGTCCAATTTCAAAGGCGTATGAGGGAGTTAGGGTGGACCTTTAGTGGAAAATGGATTGATGGCGCAAAAGGAATGTGGTGCACACCTTTAGCGGCCAGAAATGGGACTTTTAGCAACGGGAAACCCACTTTGAACGATCACATTTTCAAGATCATTCTCCTCCCCACCCCCAATGACCGCAACCTACCCCTCTTGACCATGTCACCTCCGACCCCCATACTAGTTAATATGCCCACGCTTCGCGCCGTTACAGAAGAACTTCTGAATTTATTTATTCCTTTTTTAAAAATTTAGTTGAGAAGGAAAAATAACTTATGCATATAAAAAAATATTGTAAGTATGTATTTCTTGTATATTAATTAATTTAAAAGGGTAGATCCTTTTTTAACATATTGATGTTTTAATGACTTTTCGAGCATAAACGATATCTGATTGATCAAACAAGCTCGTAATCGAGTTTTGACTGAACGAGTAGGAATGTGGTGCACACCTTTAGCGGCCAGAAATGGGACTTTTAGCAACGGGAAACCCACTTTGAACGATCACATTTTCAAGATCATTCTCCTCCCCACCCCCAATGACCGCAACCTACCCCTCTTGACCATGTCACCTCCGACCCCCATACTAGTTAATATGCCCACGCTTCGCGCCGTTACAGAAGAACTTCTGAATTTATTTATTCCTTTTTTAAAAAATTAGTTGAGAAGGAAAAATAACTTATGCATATAAAAAAATATTGTAAGTATGTATTTCTTGTATATTAATTAATTTAAAAGGGTAGATCACAAACCCCGAAAAGTTGCATTTGAACTTCACTAAGCAACATTTCATGCTCTCAAAGCTCAAATATTGTATTTAGGATCCTAAAGGTTGACACATTTTCTGTCTTGCAACTTCGAGCTTCAATGCATGTGTTATATGTATATGTATAAACTAGTTTTGGGCACGTGCATTGCACGTGTGTCCCGTACTAATTTGTAAAGAGTCCTTATAACGATATATATATGTACATTCTCTAAAACACTTATGACTAAATACAAATGTAACTACGTAAATTACAAGCTCTATTATGAATATCAAAAGTAATATTCAAACAACTTTAATAATGCAATTCTTATAATATATCAAGTATTCAACTTGATAAGAGTTCTTTTTTTAATGTCACAATACATAATTTAAATGGTGGTCATGACTGCAAAATATTTTATGTCTTAAACTTTTTGCCTTCTTTCTAAGAAATTATAGCCTTCACCTTTGAATCTTCCTACTTTTAATAATATATTAGTCTCTGGGCACGCGCTTTGCGCGTGTATCCCATATTTTTATAATTCATCTTCTTGAATATGGTTATGGACCCCAAAAAATGGTCATGGCAGATTGCTTGTAGATCGTTATTTTTTTCTCAACTTATTTGCTAAAAAGTATCACCCTTTTGCGATAAAAATACTGATAATTATCAATTACAAAATTAAAACTTTTAGAAATAACAAATACCTTCTCAATATAAAGAAAATGAAAGATATGTCACTTCTCTCTTTACATAAATTAGTAAATATAACTTGCTAAAGTTTAAAGAGAATATTTGGATGATAGAACTAAAATACTACATGCTAGAATGATAAAACATTTCATGGATAATGATATATAAAAATTGAGCGCAAAAATGAATCTTAAGACCTAACAAGAAAAGAGGATCGTGCAGTTAATTCTGACGGCTAATCGGATTGTAGCCTCTAACCGCTCGGCCTCCGAGTACTTCCACTTCTCTAAATGTTCTTCTTTTTCTGAAAATTAATTAAAAATAATAATTAAAGATAATGTGCTAAAAAGCATCCCAAATGCTAAAGGCTAAAGCCGAGAAGATGGTAAGGGAGAATTGAGAATCCTTTCTTGCCTTTATAGCTCTTCCCTGGTGCCTTGAGTCTTCCCTTACACCGTTACATGTATTTATTATTTTTAATTTAATTCTCAATATATCTCTTCCACTTCTCCTAATTATTCATAGCAATGAAGAGGCTGTCCAACGTAAAGTTAATTAATATGCTGAATTATGAAGGGCTAATGAATTGAATATTATAGGCTTCAATGAAGAAGCATAAATATTAGGGAATATGAATGTTAAAGTAATATGAAAATTGTAACGGTTGATCAGTTTAAAAGGTTTGTAAAGAATGAATTTAAATTCATACGTATTGTTTCATAATTAAGTGATAAAGTTTCATTTCAATTAATTGAATAAATATGTTTAGCCGTTACTTTCAAAAAAGTTCAAGCTTACATTAATCCTAGGAGGTGAAATGGCTTAGTTTGTGATAAAATATTTTTGACAATTAACATGTCATTATAGCCACTATTTACCATTTAATAGGATTCCAATTTAATATCATGACTTAATTTCTTGTGTATTAATATGGCCAAATAGTAATGACTATAGGCTATTTTGGTTTTCAACTTTTGAAGGGTAAGGAATACGTTGGACTATAGAAATAATCCACCATTTGATATGATCACACCTAAATGCAAATTAGATATTTTATTTGATGATTTATACTGTACAACATTAAAATATGATTATTTAATTAGAAATTTAATAATTATATTTTATTTCGTTGCAAGGACAAAATGGTAATCCAACTTTGAATATGGGAGCTTCCCACTTTTAATATAATATGATAAATAAACTCAAAGTAAGGGTAAAAAAAGAACATGGTACAGTATTCCAAACTGTAATGATTTCTTATATATCAATACCAAGAAAGTTCTTAAATTAAAAAACATAATATGATATCCCAGTCTTTTTTTTATGAGCATATAATGAAAAGGGGATGATGATGCATTGTTTACAAATTCTAACAAAGTATAAGGCGGTTTTGTGTTAAAAGTTATCACCAAACATTGTTTAACATAATAAAAACATTGTTGATAAACTTTAAATAAAAATACTTGATAAATGAAAAGTTTACATAAAAATTTAGGAAAGACGGAAAGAAAAAGAAGCTAACCACTAATCTAATTCTTCTTACGGTGAAAGTAGAATGGCGTTCTTTGTCAAGCCTAGTTTTTTAAGTCGACAGAAACACCGGCCGCGCTCCCAAGAAATGGCCACTATTGAGTCTATTTCTGATCCTTCAAAATCCGTTCTTTCTCTTGGACGGACCGGTAGCATTACAAGATTTAGTTTTTTATTGCTTAATGGATGTGTGTTCTTTTTGGGTAGTCTTTTGAAGAAGCTCATACCAAACATGACGGAAAGATTGATAAGGAAGAATGGAGAAATTTAGTCCTGGTACATCCTTCACTTTTGTAGAATACGACCCTACGTGTGACTTGCATAGGATTTTTCTCGTGGTATTGGCTTTGGATTTTCATATTTTATCATTGCGCAGGAAAAAACTAGCAAAGCAGTCGTTATGTCTTAGGCGAGTCTGAACAGGTGCATTTAAGTAGGTAATTAACAGGGTGTCTTTTCGGCATTTTAGATTTTAGAATATCACATAATAATAGTATATTTTTAAAAGGCAAAAAATTGAGGTAAAAGATAAATAGGAATTCTGGCTTTAGGGATTGCGACATCACCGGGATATAAAAAGATATATATATATATATATATATATATATATATATATATATATTTCTTGGGAATTTTTTAAGCATACTTACCAAACACTAGAAAATCACTTACTCCCTCCGTCCCATATTAGTTATTCACGTTCTCCTTTACCACCCCCCTTAAGAAATCATAAATAAGAAGGGTATTTTTACTAATTTACACTTTAAGAAACTTTTTTGGAACTTTACGCATAACTTGTTTTCATTTTCAAAAAGAATTAATTGTAAGGGTGAAATAGGAAAATGTAATTAATTCTATCTTGGTTGTAGATTGACAAGTAATTTGGGACAACTATTTATAGTAAGGTGGACAACTAATATGAGACAAAGGGAGTATTTTTCTTTGAAACATTTTTCATGAAAAATTGTTTCTCGTACCAAACATACCCTTAGTGTTCCCTTTTCTTTTTGGATGGGTACGCACTCTTAGTGTTCCTAATTAGCCCTTTGATTAAGAATCGATAAATATGACACTACCTTTGGGATACAGGGGAAAAAAGTTGTTCTATTACTTATCGTCATCAACAATACTAACGTGATGATAATGGTGCTCATGTCTCTTCTAATTTCTGTTTACAACATACATCTGTTTGAAATATCAGCAAATTTGCAGGCAAAGCAGTCATCTCGTAGTGCCTAAGATCGTCATATTTTAACTTTAGGGATTACAACATGGATTTCAGGTATCTGATGAATGGTGGTGCGAACCAGGACATGGGGATTGGTGCACTTGCCTGGAAAAGTATACACTTTGTCAAGATGGTATGTACCATAAGGTATGGAAAGCCTCAAACCATGACATGGAAGTATAATTCTATGAATTCAAAGCTAAACCGTGATTTGATGTTTTTTTCCTTTGATACTTTCTAAAGTACTGCTTGAATATGTTCTTATACTAGGATCATCATAATTACAAAAACATACCTAGTGAAATCCCACAAGTGAGGTCTGGGGAGGGTAGAGTTTACGCAAAACTTACCTCTACCTTTGTGGGTAGGGAGACTGTTTCTGATAGATCCTCGGCTTAACAGAATTGTAATCAAAGTCAACAACAAAAAAGCAAGATAAAGAAAACTGAAGCAACAGGTAGTAGTAAAAATGAAGAATAAGATACTACGCGAATACAAAATAACAATAATACTAAATAAAGGGAAGATGAGAAGAGTAGACCAGCCCCCCGTCTCTCCCACATAAAAGTATGATAGGATCAGCATAATTGACAAGTCAGTTTATTAATCCCACGTACCGTCAATTTGTGCCACATACATCAGGTGTATGGAGTAGTTGAGGCTGAACAGATAACATGTCTCTTTTTTCTGCTGGGATCCTGTAACAACTATTACTTTGTTGATGCAGCAAGACCAGTTCGAGCGCCTGTTGCCCACTTTCATCCAAATCATTGAATTGACAGAGAAGGAAGAAAATATTTACTGGGCTATCATGTCTGCTGTCTTTGAGGGAAAACCTGTTGCTTCTGTTACATCTAACCCAAGTTTTGAGAATAAGCTGGGCTATAACTCTTCTAATTCTACAATAAGGGACTCTGGCATCAACAATAAGGTATTTTGACTGCTAGTATATGCTCTTATCTTATATCTCTGGAGACGTAATAATGTCATCAGTATGGGAAGAGGCTAACAAAAGGGCATCAGTAGTGTATCCAGATGTATTTATTCCTGGCACTGATCAGTGGCCACGGAACCAAAAGTGTGACGTGTGTGAAATTCATTTGCTTTCCCGCTATTTCCTTTTTTTCTACTTTACCATTGTCTGACATAAGCTAACACTTTGGTAGTAAATATTGTCACAAGATAGCGTTCTGCTTCACGGTCAGTGAATGGTGTGGTGGTTGGGTATTTGAACAAAAAAAAAAAGAGGAAAAAGATCGGATTGATTCATCAAAGTAGTAGATTAACTCGATGGATAAAACTTAAAAGTTGCTTTGTGAGGTGACTAAAGATTGTAAACATGAACCTTTTTTTTTTTCAAGGTTGTAGAACATGAAACAGTAACTTGATAATAAAGCATTTGTGGTCCTGCTCCTGTCTTTATATTTCTTTTCAGCCTCAGGTGATCTATCAATTCCTATATCCTTCAATCTTGTTTGTATTTGCGTATAAATGTGCAGTAGATAAGTTAAACATGTCCCTCGTATGATCCTTAATGGTTCACTGAGCTTATGATTCAGTCTGCAATTTTGAAAACCTGCAGGTATATTTGCTAAGGACAATGCTTCAATGGGAGAAGCAACTGCGCTCTGAAGCAAGTCTCCAGCGAGTGGAGTATGCTACAAAACCATACGAAGCTAGCCCCGGTTTGCTAGGCGAGGTGGTCATTGTATGCTGGCCTAATGGTGAGATAATGCGCCTGAGCACTGGCAGCACCGCGGCTGATGCTGCTAGGAGAGCAGGGTTGGAGGGGAAGTTGGTTTCAGTAAATGGCCAGCTGGTAGTGCCCAATACAAAGTTAAAAGATGGTGATGTGGTTGAGATCAGAATGTAGATATGTTTCGCTATGTTCAATCACGCACAGTCTGTACATCATGTATATTCATCGCAATTCTGGGAAGGCGCTCGCAGAGTAATTCGGTAACTAGCTGCTGAGCAAAGTCCAGTTGTTGTTCATAGTTAGGCCTTGGAGTGGCTCTTCAAATTGTACATATTGTTAACTTTTAAGGTTCAAATGTAAAAAACTCGTCACAGGGCGACCGCTGTGCCATTTTGGAAAAAGATTATTCTAAATACTCTTTTGGTTCATTTTATCCGATTTCACAAGTCTTCCTTTTTGTTTCCATTGCTTAAAGGAAAAGACAGGAGGAAAAAAATAATTTAGAAAAAGTTTCTATATAAAACATGCTTGGTAAAATTAGTCTTAAAAGTTTTTCAAATAATTTTAGCTTTTTAAATAAGTTGGAAAAAGAGACAACTTTGCGCGAACAAATGTTAAGCATTTTCCCAAACAATGCCTTAATTTTTAAACTACAATCATACTTTCATTGGTCATGTGAAAATAGATTTTTTTTGGGGGGTGGGGGGATGCAAGCGAATTGCTCGAATAGTAAGCACGCTTTCTATACTTTACCACCGTTAGGGGAAAGAGTTATCTCCAGATTAATGATGATGTGATTGCAACATCGAAATTAATAATGACATAATTATTTTGTGGAATACTTGTGTTTGGTTTATTGAACTAAAAATGAAGTACACTGAGTATAATATAAAACATGTGTTTGGTTTAAAGTAGATAAATTTTTATTTTCAATTTTAACCGTCTTTGTTTAAAAAGTTTAGGAGAAAAATTTAGAAAAGGACAAATGTGCTATTTTGTTCTTTTTATCCCAGGATTAGTAATTCTAAGGTTATTATCTTACCCTCAATGTGAGATAAAAGTAGTATCTCAATTATAGTATAATTAATCTTAGGATTATTAATCCCTAAATAAAAATTTCAACCAAACGTGAAATAAATTAATTTCGGGATGTAATCCCCTATCTCTCAAATCAAATAATCCCTTACCGTCTTTACCAATGCTGCAAAATATAGTTATAATTTATTGTCAATACAAAATATACAAGTATCAATTTCAAATTTAGAGGTTAATCGTATTGTTATTGTTTAGATAAGATATAATTTGTAATGCGTGCTTAAAGATAGGTTTAAAGTAGTCCTTTAAATGTACTTTTAAGCAAATATTAATCTTACGTTTGCGAAAAATTGAAAACTTTTAGTTTGTGTTAAATATTTAGTGAATGTGTCCATTAAATTTAATGAAAACTATAAAATAAAAAAAAATAAAAAAACACCAGAAAAATCCTATCAGATTCTAAAAACTGCACTAGACAAAATAGAAAAAACTACACCTTGAAAAATGCAACAAACTTTAAAAATAAACCAAAATAGTAGAAGCTGCAAAAAGAGTTTTCGCTAATTCTTTTTTCCCCCACAATTTTCATCAAACCACGACAAAGCCCGTTAAATATTTAATAGAGACAAAGTGTTTATTTTTGACAAGCTTAAAAGACTAAAGTTGCTCAAGACATAATAACAACAACAATAACATACGAGTGTAATTTCATAAAGTAGGGTTCGAGAAGAATAAGTATACACAGATCTTATTCCTAACCTATAGATAGAGAGATTATTTTCGATAATGAAAAACATATCAAAATAATTTGGAAAAACAGATAAAAGCATATTTAAAGGATTGTTTTGAACCTACCAAAACATAAAAGGATTATTTTTGTCATTTACATTTTCTTTTTTTGTCCTCTTTAAAAATGAGTGTAATAAAGTAAACACAAAAATGTGACGAGCGGGAAAAGGTTTTGAGGGACCATATGGTATAATATTTCAAACGCAAATCCCACCTCTCTAACGTTTCCATTTCTTTCCCCAAAATCCACTGTTCCCCTTTTCGAATTTCACTCGCCAGTTGCTGCAGCAATTCATCAATTAACGGTAAATTCTCCACTTTTTTTCCGATTTAGCAGCATTCATCAGTTGTTAGTATAGATTAGAAATTGTCACTTTTGAACTTGTAGATTAGAAATTGACTTGTATATGAAATCGGAATATGTTTTGACTCATCCGCTCACTTCCGATGCATTTCGATCTGAATTTGTATCCGTCCTTTTTTTTATAGAAGCTAAACAAGAAGTAGCTTATTTGTCTGCAGTAATTGTGCGGTTTTTTTGGTTTTTGAAATTACTGCTCGAATTCTACATGTTTGTATATTTGTGTAATTTTTTTAAAAAAGTTTTTCGAGGGTCTATCGGAAATAGTTTCGATAAGGTTGCATACACACCACCCTCCCCAGATCCCACTTGTGTGATATACGGGGTATGTTGTTGCATATTTGTGTCATTTTTTAATAATTTTTGCCGAGGATCTATCGAAAACAGTTTCTCTACCTTTACAAGGTCAGGTAAGGATGAATACACACCACCTTCCCTAGACCCCACTTGTGTGATATACTGGGTATATTGTTGTTGAATTATACATATTTGCATATATGTGTCATTTTTTAATAATTTTTGCCGATGGTCTATTGAAAATGGTCTCTCTACCTTTTATAAGGTAAGGTAAGCGTGCACACAGACCACCGTCCCCGGACCCCACTTGTGTGATATACTGGGGATGTTGTTGTTGTTGAATCATACATGTTTGCATATTTGTGTCATGTTTTAAATAATTTTCGTTGAGGGTCTATCGGAAACAGTCTCTCTACCTTTACAAGGTGGGGATAAGGTTGCATACACACCACCCTCCCCTGACCCCACTTGTGGGGTACACTGGGTATATTGTAGTTGTAGCTGTTGAATTATACATGTTTGTATATTTGTGTCATTTTTTTTAAAGATTTTTGTTTTTCCCCCAGAAAGTTCCATCTATTTTTGAAGATGGCCGTGGAGAACTACCATGTGATAGAGCTTGTGGGCGAGGGCTCTTTTGGGAAGGTGTACAAAGGGAGGCGAAAGTATACTGGCCAGGTACATTTTATCTTAAGCAACGGTGTTGTTATTCTTTTCAAAGGTAAGGATGCTTAGTGCTTTTGCTGTTCTAAATTTTTTTCCCTCTTACTTTTAAATTTGATTACTTTCAGACGGTTGCAATGAAATTTATTCCGAAACATGGGAAAAGTGAGAAGGACATTCACAATTTAAGGCAGGAAATCGAGGTATTCTCGGTGCTACTTACTTTATTCTGCTTGTGAATATTCCTGTTCGAGAATGCAGCTAGTTCCTAGGTAGGTCTACATAATGTGGTTCAAAAATCATTTCCTTGGAATTTCTCGGAAACAGAATGATTATGCTTGCTCTGTGATCTTAAGTTTTAGTCTCTCTCAATTGAGTTTGATATTTCTGTTTCATCTAGATTTGACTGTTTGTTAAAGCTCTGGTTGTGCTGTCTCTATTTTCTCATGGAGGTTATTCAAATGGTGCAGATCCTAAGAAAGTTGAAGCATGAAAATATAATAGAGATGCTCGATTCTTTTGAAAGCCCACAGGAGTTTTGTGTCGTTACAGAATTTGCTCAAGTAATTGGTCTCCTCTCTCTATTTCTCTCTTCTTCAAATGTTAGGCTATAATTCCATTTGCATTTCCTCCATGTCTACATGCATAGAGTCATATTGAATTTCCATCGCTTATCATATCCAGGGTGAGCTGTTTGAAATTCTTGAAGATGACAAATGCCTCCCTGAGGAACAAGTCCAAGCAATTGCAAAGCAGTTGGTAATCTACACAAAATTTCAATATTTTTTAATATCCAAACATTTCTTTTCTTCCATCAACTACTAATCTGCTGAGGAATTTCATCACTATCCCACATTTATATATTTATTTATTTAGCTCTGTTTTTCTGTTCATTTTCAGGTAAGAGCACTGCATTATTTACACTCAAATCGTATAATACACCGTGACATGAAACCGCAAAATATTCTCATTGGTGCTGGATCTATTGTCAAGGTTAGTTAGACTGAATTTTGTGACTAATTTATAGTATAGACCAATAGTTTCATGGAATTGTGTTTTTAGATATTACATAAAACACAATTCACACATTTTTTTTCTCATGGATATTGTTCTAGTTATGATCCCTTTGTTAGCCAGTTCGTGTAATATTGTTTTGCCCATTCAAAATGTTATGATTTCATGTTAAAATGCAGTCTCAGTAGTTCCTTCCTTTTGGTTTATGATTGTGTAGGAGGTGGTGTTTTTCCTAACGTGCTTAGAAATTGAGTTATAGTGGGATAAGCACAAAACTCAAAAAAAAGAAAACTGTACAGTTCTCTATTTATTGTTTATTCACCATCATTTACTTTGTGAGTATATTTTGACATCATTCAGTTCAAGTGGAAGCAGTGGCAGAATGTTGACCGGAGGTTTGCTTTTGCTTTTTGCATTATAGAACAATTGAAAAACTGGCAATGCAATTTGGGAGTGGATATGTTGGACAGTGAGGCAAAAGTGCGTATTTAAGATGGATATGCGATATATAAGGTTAGAAATAATCACATTAGGCAAAAAGGTGCAAGTACTATATATAGATGACGAAATAAGAGAAGGTCACTGAAATTGTTATGGTCATGTTTTATGTAGACCTTTAGATGCATCAGTCTATAGATGTGAAATTATGATAATTGGAAGTGCTAAAAGGGGATGACGCAGACCTAAAATCACATGGGAAGAGGTTGTCTTGAAAGACATACAATTCCTGGAATTAACACAGCCTTAGGAAAAAAATAGAGCAAAATGGAAGAAAAAGATCCATAGAGGTGACCAGCAAGTTAAGATTAAGGTTTGGTCATGTTGATATCCTTACTTTAGGTCCAGTCTTTACCCTGAGTCTTCTAGAGATTTGTGTGCTAGTGAAAAATGTTGAGAACTTCTACTGTTCTAGAACTCTAAATGGAGTGACATGAATAGTTAAGGTTTATACAAATTATTATAGTCGATCCCAACTGATTCAAGCTTAGTTGTTATATTGTTGTATTGTCTTCATGCATTCAACTACTTTTTTTCGCCAGGGATCTACTCTTCTTTCAGTTCCTTGAGGGAACATAATTTAGCTTATTCATTGGTATGTATTCTATGGCTATATGACAACTAGCCTGCTAATTTTATTAAAGCATTATTACAGAACGAGAACTTGCGATGATACTGGAAATGCGTTAGAGCTAGTTTATCTTCATATGTTTTTGTGGATGATCTGCCAGTGTATAATGTGGTACTTGTTGTAATCTGCGTCCAGCAGCAAAGATGTAACCCTATATTCTCATGTCTCTTCTATTTTTCTTTTTTATTTAACAGCTTTGTGACTTTGGTTTTGCACGAGCCATGTCCACAAACACAGTAGTTCTGCGATCCATAAAAGGTGAATTTCACTAAAGTTGTAGGAGGATTGCTTTGTTTTCAGTCAAAAAATGGACATCAAGTGGTTGATACAAGCTACTGTTGGTCTACCTCTACTCTGCTCCTGATCCTCAGTTCTCTTTCCATTTTCTTAGGTACACCATTGTATATGGCTCCAGAATTGGTACGAGAACAACCATACAACCACACTGCTGATTTGTGGTCTCTTGGTGTTATCTTGTATGTGACATCTACTTTAGGAATGTTTTTTAGTGTTTTGAATAAATTCAAAAAGATTCTTTGTGATTATTGGAAATAAATTGCCTTCTAGCTGGAGGGAAGCTTGTTAGACGAAATGAGCTCCTTTGGTTTTAAGAAAAAAAGGAACAAAATTTACAGCTAGGAGGCATAAATAATTAGAACCTTTACAGATGCAGCACGAATCTCCTGTTATTAATAATTGACCTTCTTCTGCAACAGTATTTCTCCTTATGAATTTGATCAACTGATTTTATGCAGATATGAGCTGTTTGTTGGTCAGCCTCCATTTTACACTAATTCAGTTTATGCTCTTGTTCGTCACATCATCAAGGTAACCAAGATTACATTGAATAGATTTTGGATCTAGACGGAGTTGATTAGACCATTAACTTGTAAACACACTCATGCTCAGGACCCAGTTAAGTATCCAGACAATATGAGCTCAACCTTCAAGAGTTTTCTGAAGGGCCTGCTTAACAAGGTTTCTCTCTATAAAAGTAAAAGCTCTTACACTACTATACTTTTAGCTTCTTACTTTTGATCTAGCGATCAATTCTGTGAATCAGGTACCCCAGAATAGACTGACTTGGCCTGCACTTCTTGATCATCCATTTGTCCAAGAAACATTGGAGGATATGGAAGCTAGGGTAATTATAGATATTAAAAAGGAAGATACTAATTTGAATCTTCAATTTTGGTCTTTCATTAATGGAAGAATTTATCAAAATAAGCAGGAGATTCGTGCTGCAGCAGCTACTACAAAGGGATCTGATGCAACTTGGAGGGGGAAAGGAGATATTCAATCAACTCAGCTGAATGTTGCAACTCCCGAAAGTAAGACCTCCATTCACGTGTCAGCATGCATGTCTAATTTTGCCTAATTCATCTATCTCAAGGGCTATCATTATAGGTAAAAATCATATTCAAGCTGTAAGCGGAAATGGAAACATGGGGAACCTTCAGTCTGAGGTTCATTTGAAGAGTCCGGGCGTCACAGTCAATGCTTCACCAGAGGAGTTCCCTGGTTTCTCACAGCCTGACGATATTGTACAGTCCGGTTAGTTGTGTTCTGATCCATAGAATAGGCTAAATTTCTACTTATGTGATCATACTGCAAAATCTTGGGGTTTCTATGAGCTCATATACAATGCAACTGATATAATTGTTTTCAACATAGGTAACAATGGAAGAACTTTATTCTTTTATTACCTCTTTGCCAATTGTAATTTGAGTAGACATAGGACCTGTGTAATAAATGCTGAACTTTGAAATAATTAGGTCAATATCTCTTTAAAAAGTCAAACCATGATATGTAAGGGATGGAGTAAATGTAACTCTAGTCATGACATTCATTTAACTTTCTTTTTATTGATTCAAAGTGGTTTTATGGTTACTCTTTGATTTTGATCATGCAAGTAACTGAATATTTTCTTCTTTCGCACCTCTATGAGACAAACGGCCACCAACTGTAGGTTTTGCTTGAGGTACAGTAGCTCCTATCAGTTACACTGTATCGCTGACACTAGCATTGAGTTTTCGTCTGTACGAAGGACAAACACAACAACAACAACAACAACAACATACCCAGTGTATTCCCACAGCGTGGGGTCTGGGGAGGGTAGAGTGTACGCAGTCCGTACCACTACCTCAGAGGTGAGGTAGAGAGGCTGTTTCCGATAGACCCCCGGCTCAAGACAAAAACAGTCTAAGAATAGGCTAAAAAGGACGTAACAAAGATACAGGATACAAAAACATGATAAAACTACAAGAGACGATAGGAAGTAATATGTAGTAACAAACAACAGACAGAAGCAGAACACTGCCACAAAATACTACTACGAGGAATCCAAGCACAAAAAACTATAAGCGAGCACTACGATTACTAGTCAGGACAACAAGGAAACACACTCCTACCTACTAGCCTACCCACACTTCTACCTACTACTCTTCTACCCTAATTCGCGTCCTCCACACCTTCCTATCTAGGGTCATGTCCTCGGTAAGCTGCAACTGCGCCATGTCCTGTCGAATCACCTCTCCCCAATACTTTTTCGGTCTACCTCGTCCTCTCCGGTATCCATCCATAGCCAACCTCTCACACCTCCGCACTGGAGCATCCGTGCCTCTCCTCCTCACATGTCCGAACCATCTCAACCTCGCTTCCCGCATCTTATCTTCCACCGATGCCACACCCACCTTATCTCGGATATCCTCATTCCTAATCCTATCTCTCCTAGTAAACCCGCACATCCATCGCAACATCCTCATCTCCGCCACCTTCATCTTTTGAATATGGGAGTTCTTTACTGGCCAACACTCTACTCCATACAACAAAGCTGGTCGAACCACCACTCTGTAGAATTTGCCTTTAAGTTTAGTAGGCACCTTCTTATCACACAAGACTCCAGATGCGAGCCTCCATTTCATCCACCCAACACCAATACGGTGAGTGACATCCTCATCGATCTCTCCATTTTCCTGGATAATAGACCCAAGATACTTGAAACTCCCTTTCTTTTGGATGACCTGTGTATCCAGCTTCACTTCTACGTCATCATCCTGAGTCGCCTCACTGAACTTGCACTCCATATATTCAGTCTTGGTCCTGCTCAACCTAAACCCCTTAGACTCGAGGGTCTGTCTCCAAACCTCCAACTTAGCATTAACTCCTCCGCGAGTTTCGTCAACCAAAACTACATCATCCGCAAATAACATGCAGAATGGCACCTCACCTTGTATTTGCCGCGTCAATACATCCATTACCAAGGCAAATAGAAAAGGGCTAAGGGTCGATCCCTGGTGCAACCCCATTAACACGGGAAAGTGCTCCGAATCTCCTCCCACAGTTCTAACGCGAGTCTTGGCCCCCTCATACATGTCCTTAATCGATCTGGTGTACGCCACGGGTACACCTCGAGCCTCCAAGCACCTCCAAAGGACCTCCCTAGGGACTTTATCATACGCCTTTTCTAAATCGATGAACACCATGTGCAAGTCCTTCTTCCTTTCCCTGTACTGCTCCACCAGTCTTCTAAGGAGATGAATAGCTTCTGTAGTCGAGCGTCCTGGCATAAAGCCGAACTGGTTCTCGGAAATAGGCACGATCTGTCTCAACCTCAACTCCACCACCCTCTCCCAGACCTTCATAGTGTGGCTTAGCAATTTGATACCCCTATAGTTGTTGCAACTCTGAATATCGCCCTTGTTCTTGTACAAAGGAATCATCGTGCTCCATCGTGACAAACACAATGTTCAGATTTTTGAAGAATCGTCTGTCGATGTTCTATTCATGTAATACAATATTTGCAATACTATTGCTTATCTGAATTTTAGATGCACAAGTAATAGCTTTTTCTTTCTCTGTCAGTTTCTCCAGCTCATCTTTCTTAGCTTCTTATGACATTTGAATTTCATCACAAGTTAGTTCTCGCTCATGCTTCTAACTGTGTAGTTACTAATGATATCCCTTTTATATGTTTCTGTTCATCATTCTTGTGTTTGTTTCAGAGAGGGAAGGATCACCAATTTTCCTAAATCATATCCAGTATTTTATTCCTGTTGTTTTCGTTTATTGTCTATCTCTTGTACTTTTATTTCGACCTCTTATGGTCCTATTTTGTCTTGAGCCGGGGTCTATCGGAAACAGCCTCTTTACTTCATCTGAGGTAAAGGTACGGTCTGCGTACATTCTACCCTCCCCAGATCCCACTTTGTGGGAATACACTGGGTATGTTGTTGTTGTTGTTATTACATCCAGTATTTTATTATATATATCCCCGTGTGAGATATCCATGATATATGTAGTCTTTTCAGGTTGTCAGGTTTTGGACCGACTGGAAAGCAACTCCCGAACAGTTAAGGGTGCAAAAGTTATTGGTCAAGATAATGATGCATTATCAGCTATTTTGGTTCCGCTACGAAACTTGTGTGATGAATCAAAAATTCCTAGCAGGTAAATTGAGCTCTGAATAAGAGGTGTATATCATCTTATTTGATTAGACATGATATTGTATATTTTACCTAATATTATATATTTGTTTAACGAGTACGTATCATATTAATTACTCCCTCTGTTTCAATTTGTTTATCTTATTTTCCTTTTTAGTCTATTTAAACAAAATGTCTCTTCTCTAATTTGGAAACTCTTTAATTTCAACATCCATGACATGCTTAAGTCCACAAGATTAAAGGGCATTTTGGTACATTATACATATCTTTGGTTTAAGACCACAAGATTCAAAAGTCGTTCTTTACTTAAATTCCGTGCTATGTCAAATTAAGACAAACAAATTGAAACGGAGAGAGTATTTGGTAGTTTCTAGATTAATTGTTCACCTTGTTTTCTGACGTTATTACTGTCTAATTTGCCTCCAATTGATAGAGTTTATCATATTGAGGATTCTTTCACCCTGCTACAATAATGCTACGAGAATAAATTCCATCTGCGTGTCTGTAAATAACTAAAGGAGAAAGACTACTTTTCATTTTTCAGAGGTTTTGCGATTATGTATCGCATGTATTAGATCAGTTCAGGAATATTGCTTACTCTTGTTTGACTTTTTGTATCATTTATCAAGCCAAAGTTGGTAACATTTTATAATTACAAGAACTGACATCTGGTTGAAGTAAGTAGGCACAAAATTATTACTTTGATAGTACTAACCTGCTTGCTTCTTGCACAGGGATCATGATTTTATCAAATTAAACCAATCACTTAGAATCCTTTCAAACTTAGTTGCAGCGGGTGCCATCAACTCAAGTGGGACTCTTGATCAAATTATATGTGTACTTCTTGGTTTGACTTCTGCTGTACTTAAAGTCAGGTCTTCTAATGGAGCTGAATTGCTGATGAAGGTAATTTTGTGAGAACCATCCTCATTCACCAGACCAAATTTAAAAAGGAAGAGGTTTTGCCTTGATATGGGTTTCTGTCCTTGTGAACTATAATTAGGCATCTTTTCGTTGGACTTCGATGATATAGCTAAAATCCAAACTTTGCAGCTTCATTCTTGTCCAAGCTTTAGTGTTAAAATAAGAAGAAAAGAAGAGCTATGTTTCAGTAGGACTAATATGCATTTTGAATAACATATATCCTTTCAATACAATTTTCAGTTATACTTCTGAACTTGTTTTGCTTCCTGAAACGTTTATGATCAAGTGATCTGACTGTTTTGCAGGGTCTTTCAGTCACCAAAAAAATGTTAGATATCTGTGGAGGTGCTATTGGAAGCTCATGTTTAGGGCATTGGAAAACTCTACTTGAGTTGTATTCACAGGTTAGGTTTTCTAACATGGAAAACGATGCACTTATGTCTACTTGTATATTTGTTTTGAACTGTTATATACAAATGTACAGGTCATAAATAATCTGGATGATGCTTCTGGTCGAGTTTTGTCTGAGTCAACTGGTTGCATTGCAGCTATGTTGTTCCGAGTGGCTCAGGCTCTTAAAGTATCATCTTCTCCGCCAACCCCAATAGGAACTCTGAAAGAGCTTCTAGACCATGCTAGCAGTTCTGGCATAGTGGACCTTTTGATTTTGTGCTTAGCTACATCAGGGTCAGGTTCCTCAAATTTACTGCGAGCTGCTGCTGAAGCCTGCAGGGCTCTTTGGTTGCTGGTGGATGCATTTGAACTTCTTTCTCTAAGAGAAAATAGATACCATTTTCCAATTAGCTGTTTGCGAAGTCCTTCTTTACATCGACTTGACATCAAGGACCATGAGCGAGGTCCATTACTTGGAGGAGATTCAACAAAAATTATTGATGCCATGACAAAAGCATTTCTAAGGTCCAAAGCTGTACAACTTGCTGTTTATTATTGTCTGCATCAGCGTCTTGAGGCTTCTATCTGTGGTGGAGTGCAGGTGTCTATCTCTTTGCTGTCAGTTGCTATGTTTTACTGGAACTTGCTTAATAAGTTTGCAGTTGTTGAAGTTTTGTTGATGGGTACCATATGAAGCACAGTAACTTGGATATTTTATTTTCTCTGTTCTCTTTCCCTCATTTTTATTTACAGATCACCAATGTCCGTTTCTCAGCTAACATTTACCATCTCTAGTCTAATAATTTCACCGGAAAATGTTCTGAAACAATTTTTAACTGACATTTGATGAAAGGTTCTGTGCTTTGGTTCCCGCTTATAGACATGACCTTTAATAACATAACATGAAAAGGAAGAATAATGCATGTCAAAGTAGCAGGACAAGGTCCGTTGAGCTTGAAGCGAAAATCGAGAAGTGAAGTGTGTGCTTCTTTGAAGTGAATGGCACTAAATACCAAACATATATGAATTTAGTACTATGACGGTCAAATTACAACAAAAATAACTGATATCAGTATCCAATATATAACAATGCTGATATTAATCCAATTCTTCAAAGTTGAGGTTCAAAGAACCGATCACTTCTCATTAGGTTCACTTTGTGCACACTTCTATAAAGCGATACCTCCTTGCTTCGCTTTGCTTCTTTGGTTTAAACGACGAAGCAATGACTTTTGATAACACTGACGCTTACTCTTTAAAGAAACATCTAATTGCGTTATATCTCGTCATGAAAATTTAGTTTGTTCTGTTTTTCACATAAAAGTGCACCGTGAAAGTAGGTAAGGTTTTGTGGATGTTGAATAAAGTAGCTTATATTGTGTGTTGTTCTGATCTCTAGTCTAGTCACGTGTCAAAATTATTAACTAATGCTTTTTTTTTCCAGCTTGTTCTGCGGTGTTGCTTGCATAGTGGAATTGTTGCCACTATCCTGTGTGGTCTACCTAGTTCTCTTCCTGTTACTACAGTTGTTAGTGGAGGAGGAGACGGCACTATTGTTTCAGAGCTTTTCTCTGTTCTATCATCAGCTAAGAAATCACGTGGAGGAGAAGCAAACACCTTGGTTCTTCACTTAAGCCTTCTTCTTGCCACCATCGCCCAATGTCTAAAGTCATCAGGAAGGAATTCTGCCTTGTTCATTTTAACTACATCTTCGAGAAAGCAGCTCACTCGGCTCTCTGACCTTGCACATTATTTCTCTGCTGATGTGCAGTCATTATGCCAACCTCATTCTGCATCTGCAATGCTAGCTCTAGCATCCATTCTGTCTCTTGAATCTGGCTGTACAGTTGAAACTACCATTCTTGACATAGCTGTGCCAATGATCCCTAGGACTGCCAAGCTATGTGAATACCTTAGGAATCCTGTTAATGAACAAGATGGAATAAGTATGTTTAGTGGAATGCTTTCACATTGGCATGGCCTAAGAGATGGATCTATTGGGTTATTGGACATACGACTGAAGAAGGAAGGACCATTGGCTGTGCAACACTCCTGTGCAAGTGGTATACCACAACTGCTTATTGATTTGTTAACAGGCAACATTACAGAGGCCTCTTCTGAAGAATCCAATTTTTCAAAAGATCAAATTGGGCTATCACCAACCGGAGTTCCATGGAGCATTTCATTGCTTTGCCAATGCCTTACGGGGGGAGTGTCCACTTTTCGTCATATATTGCTCAAGACGGAGCATGTCAAGGTCATATCAGATTTGATATTGGACATGCATCTTAAGCTAGTCAAATCTTGGAGTGGACCTGGTGGTGGGGTGGATGGGGTTAGGGATACAATAAATACAATTATAGATCTTTTGGCATTTCCTTTTGTGGCTGTACAGAATGGTCTAGGTTTGCCATCTGCTACTGCTTCAGTGAATAGTGGATTTCTCCTTAATGTTGGTTCACCTGGTGGAAGAGTTTGTCCTGAAGACAAGGACATGGTGAAAGCAATTGAATCACATTTGGGAAAGTACACTCAAATCCTATTGGAGGTTTGACTTTGCACCTTCCCTTCAAATAATTTTATTTAAAATATTGTGTACTTCAAGGATTAGGTTCTGAATGTGGTTTACAGTTCGTTGCTCAAATTTCTTAAAAGGATATTCATGGAAATGTAAGCATGAAAAATCACAAGCCAGCCAAGCAAATTGCAAGTTGGCCATTATGCTAACTAGGAGTCGTTATATGTATCATCAGTATATGATTCTCCATGTAGTTTTAAAGCTTTGAATAACCAAGTCTGTATAACGAGATATACATTTCCTAGCATCGTTCAACTGCATGGATGACACACATGGTCCTCTGTACTTCACCTTTTGTCAAAAATTTATGAGATAACACATCCTTGTATAACATTGATGGCAAGTGACTTTGGATTGTGAAATCCATGATAGATATGCTTTGTGCTTGCAGGTAGGAGTTCCAGGCATTATTATTCGGTGTTTGGAACACATGGAATCCAAAGATAAAGCTAGACCTGTTGCATTTCTTGCCAAAATGACAGCTCACCGACCTCTTGCTGTTCAACTATTGGGTAAAGGATTGTTGGATCCTAGAAGAATGAAGTCTCTACTGGATGGTTCATGCCCCGGAGAAGTTGTTCTGGATGTTCTTATGATTGTTTCAGATTTAGCTCGCATGGATAAGGTCAATTCTTAACTGCACGTACTCTCTTAGTTGCTCGATGGTGAATTTTAGTGACTTTTTATTCTTTATTATTTAGTGGAAGTCTAAGAATCGTGTACATGGATTCTAAAGATTTTATTAATAGTGTCATTGGCTGTCTTTTCTTCTCTATATTTTTTACATGTTACTGCCTGTTTAATTTCCTGTCTGATGTATCCTTGACTATTACTTAAACGTTCTTGATACCTCTTATACTATTCGTGATGATTTTTTGGGCAATATGAGGAAAATAAGGATGTTTGATCTTTAAAGTTGGGTTTGTATGGTCATAGTTAACTAAATTTTTCAAATGTAAGTTTGTAGTTGGGTGTTCATTTTAAGTGATTTTAACTGTTAAGGATTGTTTATTTTTGCGTTTAAATCTGTTATCTATATCGAACGTGATATCATAGTCCAGTCTAGAATTTTATTGATACTTATTCTACACATGTGTGCATAATCATTGAAGAACTTGATTGTACCACATAAGTTTTCCTAACTATGCTGATGCTGGTTATAACTGTCATATGCATCCAGGCCTTCTATGAATACATTGATGGGGCAGCTATCTTGGAGTTTCTGAAGGGCTTTCTAACTGATAAAGATCCTAATGTGCGTGCCAAAACATGCAGTGCTATAGGAAATATGTGTCGTCACAGCTCCTATTTCTATGCCTCGCTGGTAATCTTCCTGAATAACCTCTGGTTTCATCTAAATCTAGTCTAAACCATAATGATCTTCTTTTGTAGTTTTAACATTACTTTCTGTTGAGGTTTAGAATTTGGCCCTCTTCAATATAATTCTCTCTTCGAACTCTCAATTTTTTTTCTGATCTTGTAGGCAAAACGTGGTATCATTAGTCTTCTCATCGACCGATGTGCTGATTCTGACAAAAGAACGCGGAAGTTTGCTTGCTTTGCTGTAAACCTTTTGTTTGCTTTCAAGCTGTTTGATAGAATCAAATATCTTTTTAATCTCAATCAAACTATTGTTATAAATGGTTAGCTGAGGAAGATTTTTCTCCATTTGTAGATCGGCAATGCTGCCTATCATAATGAGCTGTTATATGATGAGCTCAGGAGATCCATTCCTCAGCTCTCATATCTGCTGCTTTCAGCGGAGGAAGACAAAACTAAGGCCAATGCTGCTGGGGCACTGAGTAACCTTGTCCGCAACTCCAACAAGCTTTGTGAAGATATTGTCTCTAAAGGAGCCATGCAGGTTTTTCATGCCTCTATCATGTTTTACCTTCATCATTCCTTATTTGCATACACCATTCATAGTAGGGGTAAAGTCTGTGTACACTCTACCCTCCCCAGACCCCACCTATGGGATTACACCAGCTGGGTATGTTGTTGTATTCCTTGTTTGCATAGCAAACCAAACCTACTGATTCTTTTTACCTGTGGAAATACTGTTTCTAAACCAGAATTTTTTCATAGTAATCACTTTATACTAGTTTCAAGTGCCTGGATGGAAATGCGTTATGCCTTAACTGTGTGTTCTATCTTAATAGAGAATGCTGAATTTGTTCAGCAAACTCCCCTTACCGAAGCTGATGGTGCTTTTTTTCCAGGCGTTACTGAAGCTGGTGACAGATTGTTCTGTCGTAGCTCTGAGTCCGAGTAGAAAAGATACAATAAATGAGTCACCTTTAAAAATAGCACTATTTTCCCTGGCGAAGATGTGTGCTCATCCACCTTGCAGACAATTCCTCCGCACATCCGAGCTATTTCCAGTGGTTAGGCAGCTTCAGCAGTCACCGGAATCAACAATAGCTAATTATGCCTCTGTAATCGTCAAGAAAGTCGCAGAAGTTAATTAACTATTGATTTGCTCGAAATATACCAGCCACTGAATTGAAGCTCATTTCTCATGTGCCGCTATGAAAAGGTTGATCCACCCTCAGTCGGCTTATCATGCATTGCTTTTGTTCAGTTGAAGCAACCTAAGGTCATGAATGGCTTGAGGTTGCAAGTATATATATGTAACTACTAGCTTTCTAAACTTGTCCTATGTGTCTCAAAATATGTAAACACCCTTACAAGCTAGTAATTTTTTGGCAGCTGCTCCATTCTTCTTATGCAATATGATATAATGCTGTTATCCACTTTTAAACGTGGATGCTAAGCTCTGTGTATCCTTTCTTTTGTTTACACTGCAATAAAGTTCATCCCTTTATAGCAACTCCCAAGAGAGACCAAAGATAGCTGATTTCGTTGGATTAAAGATAGCTGCTCCATTAGTTCCCTTTTTAACAGCTCCTCAATGCTTCAAGTCGATTGATGATGCAGAACTAGAACAACAATATCATCTGTGAATTTACGATTAATTGTCCAAAACTTGAACTCTTACACTAGATCGGTTGTGCATAAAATATAGCAGCAATACTTCCACAAAGCAGCACTTAAACCTGGGGTTTCCGCAGACCAAGTATTCTATAGGATGTGATTATTTTCTCTGAATTATGTTTCAATCTTGTCATATTTTTTTTAACAGCTTGATAAAAGAGTCTGGGCTATCTGCCTGCTTTGGTTTTGAATGTTGTTACTTCTTTTCCATTTCTTACAAATATAATTGGTTTAACAATGCATATGTAACACTCGAACGACAGTTCACGGTATGTAAAATACTGTATCCCTCCGGACCTCCCCTTAAGCTTAACGAGGTTTTAGTCTTTACAAAGAGACCCCTTAGAATCTGTCGTCAAAGCCTTAGAAACTAGTGAAAATCCCAGTGCCGCTAACCCACTTCTAAGGCTGAGCTTAATAGGAGCAAGAGATTTTTATGACTCTTACTAGATCCTTAAAAAAGCATACCACATTTTAGACCTGTAACACTCCATGAAACCAATTTCTTAGAATTTTTCCAGCATACAGAACGAACATAGGTTCTGTTGTTCAAAATGAGAGATTGCATAAATATTGAACTGAGAATTGTAGGGCTTTACCCCAAAAGGGGAGCCCTTCCAAAAATTCTCGATGGCCTAGGCAGAACCCAGGCCAAAGAGGGGGTTTGGAAATAGTTTTCAACCAGCAATAGACGCGCCTCGGTTAGAACCTCACTAGCTGCGTCATTGCCCCAAGCGCAAAGATGCTTTCTACTCACTATTGCCTTCGCTTTTTATATGCCTCGATTAGATCCGCTTTCCCACCTATTTATCGATGTGGGACTCTCTGAGCAAAACTTCCACACTGACAAATTGATATTTCGAACAAAGCGCCATGTTTGACCATATATATTTGGTAAAGTGACAAGTACAATACTCCTCCTCCATTCTTGTGGTAAGTACAATATTTCTTCATTCTTAATTTCATTCTTGGTCAGAGGTTTAGGTTGGAGGGCTAAGTATGAAATTGTCTTTGGTAGTGGGTGTTTTATCCGCCAAAAGTGAAACTTTTCAACGTGAATCTGGATTAGTCAGACCTCACCGGCTGAAAAAAATAGTTTGAGGTTCCAATTTATGTGACATTGTTTGACTTGGTACGAAATTCAAAAAAGAAAGACTTTTGAAATTTATAATCTAAAACAAACCTTATATATTTATGTGACTACAAATCATTTCATTAAAAATAAAAAAGAAATTTTAGAGTTAAGTTACTTCTAATTATAAAAAGGTTACATTTTTTAGAAAACTGACTAAAAAGAAGAAGGTACTTGGTTTATCATATTATCTGGCATACTTATCAAGAGCACGTTTGGATTAATCTAGTGAAAGCAACTTGTAAATATTAAGTGCTTAAAAAGCGATTTGTTGGTATGTAATGAGAAAGAGAAAAATACATAGAAATCTCTCTTGACCTTATCCATTATTAAATGTACTTTAGCACTTTAACTTTACAAGTAATTTTTTACCCCTGATTTTCTTTCGAGTGAACTTACTACCACCTAACTCATACAACACATTTCATGGTTGGATTGATATATATCCACTTCTGTGCCACGTCAATGACACGTCAGATACTAAATAAATTTACTTTTTTTTTGCGCTTTCCCCATGATATTTTTTCTTCCAGTGTTCACCCATCTTCTTCACTATTTCATTTAGGTCAAATTCTAACCTCTAAAATTCATACTGATTTGCGTTATTTTCCACTTCTTTGTTAGCTATTTTCCATTATATTCTTTACCATTACTTTCATCAAATACGTTAGGGCTGTGTATCGGTCGGTTCGGTTATGATAATTATCGGTTTTACTTATCGACTATCGATTCGTATACATTCTAAACCGTTAAGATATCGGTTAATCGGTTATTGGTTAATCGGTTTTTAATCGTTATCGGTTCAGTTATCGGGTTAACCGTTAACATTTCACACAAAAAAAAAGTGCAGACTGCCAGACACCCACACAAACAACTCAAGCCTCAAGTCAGCAGTCACAATCCTGATTTGCCAGGCATATTTAAACTTGTGAAACATGTAGAACAATACACATCTCAAACCCGTAGGTTGTAGCAGCAAACTTCAAACCTGTAGCAGCAAACTTCACTAGTTACTTACGGTCCCCAACAGCTTACAACTACATCATTCAAACTTCAGCAATAGCTACATAGCAGCATACTTTAATATGTTCAGCAAAGTTCACTTATTATTACCCCAACTCACATACACATCCCAAAACCTATACACACACAAAGTACATATATACACTTCACCGTTGCTCACACACGCAGCTTTACTTCTGCTCGACAACAATCATAGAAGGACAAACACATGGCTCAAATCCATAAGTATTTCAACAATCAAAGCAGTCACAACTCACAATCTAGTACAAATCGAATTTCTAAAGCCCCAAAAAAGGTAAAGAATAGTCACACAACTTGATAATTAAGTCCAAGCATTGGACGAAGTTACTAATAGCTACTCAATCAAGGGTTAAACAATTTTGTTTCTGCTCCTTCTCCAAACAACGCTTAATATGAGACCTTAAGGAGCCAGTCCCACTGTCCCAGTCTGCCTCGAATGATATCGAACAATACGATCACAATGAATACATCTCACTGTGCACCATCCATCATCATTTTTTTCAAACTTTTCATAGTAATCCCAAACAGGTGATCGAGCTTTAGGACCACAAAGTCGAGGCATGATTAAACCTAATTAACAGAGAAATAGAAAAAGTATCAGATATTCAATAGTTAATTAACAGAGAAATGAAGCCAATCATATTACTTGTATTGTTACAGAGAGACAACCATAACTGCACTATCTATATCTTACATAGTACATAGGCTACACACACAGACTCTTAAAATTTTGAGATTAAACAAGCAAGTGACACTGGTTAGTTTAGTTATTGAACAATTTAATTGGTTATATCTTGTTAATTATGTTATATCTCAAAGAGTTAACTTACCAAAGTTCATCTCTTAACAATGTATGATTCTACATTTCATCAATGTTGGATTTTTTTCCAAGGTTGGCCAAATCTAAAGAGAATTACAATAACAAGTCAAGGCTCAAACAACAAAAATATTAAATTAACAATTCATGATTTTAGATTAATGCAAGATTTTTTTCTTACCTTGTTCAAGTTTCTCGAGAAAATCTAAATCTTCATCAATACTTATAGGTTGTGGTTCACTCCGAAGCCAATCTTGAAGGCACACTAGAGCTTGTACCAATTTAGGAGTTAGAGAACTCCTAAACGAATCAAGAATGCGTCCTCCAGTACTAAAAGCACATTCAGATGCCACACTTGAAATAGGAATAGCTAACACATCTCGAGCCATCTCAGAAAGAAAGGAGAATCTAGGTGAGTTAACTTTCCACCAAAGCAATACATCAAAATCTGCATTTCCAATTTCAGCATCTTCTGCAAGATATTTATCCAATTCTGACTTAGAATTTGCACCCCCACTTCCAGATGTATGTCTACGTAGTTCCTCATAGAAGTCACCATAATCTCCTATAGGTATAGACCTTGGACCGGAAGCTTCCACTTCTATTGAAGAAAGTTGATCACTTTTATCTTTTGAAGAAGACTTTGCATACTCATTAAATAATGATTTCATGTACGCTCGGACATTACTTTCTATATCTTGCCCTTTGTCCCCAAACATCTTCTTAAGTGCAAAACTAAGAGTGCCAAATTTGTAGCGAGGATCCAAAACACAAGATATGAAAAGCATCTTATTCATTTTTTATGTATCACCCCAATATTTCTCAAATTTCTCCTTCATCTTTGTTGCCATTTCAGCCAAAACAGTATCTTCACTTGATATCAATTTTGTCAAGTAACCACCAACTTGACAAATTTCAAGAAAATGAAAATTTGATGTAATATAATTTGATCCAGATACCTTCAAAGTAAGCTTAAAAAACAATTCAAGAAATTTAGCAATTCTCTTTACACTCTCCCAATCACTACTCAAAAGTGTACCTGCAGGACTTCCATCAACAATATCAACAAACTCAAGATGATGTGTCAATCCAATATCACGATCAGCATAATCTAAAATTGCACTCTCATATTCAATAGCCCTATTCAACATCAAGTAGGTGGAATTCCACCTTGTAGGAACATCCAAGCATAAAGACTTTTTAACAAGATTTTCATCTTCACAACATTCCTGAAACTTCTTCCACCTAGAAGGAGATTGCCTAATGTACCTCACTGCTTGCCTAACTCGTTCAATAGACACGGTTGCTTCTTTTATACCATCTTGAACAACAAGATTTATAATATGAGCCATACACCTCACATGAAGATGACTACCACCCATAAGATTGGTCCCCCACTTAGTTAATTGCTTAGACAACTCAGTCACAGCCACATTATTTGAACTAGCATTATCAACAGTAACGGTAAAAATTCGATGCAACCCCCACTCGTGCAAACACTTACCAATGGCCTTTGCCATATCTTCACCTCTATGACTAGAAATTGGAGAAAAATTGATAATCCTTTTATGCAAAGTCCATTTTTTATCAATCCAGTGAGCGGTAATACACATATAATTGATTCTTTGCACGGAAGTCCAAGTATCAGTGGTTATACACACTCTTTGTTGTGTTTCCTTAAAAACATACTTCATTTTATGTTTCTCTTCATCAAACATGTCAAAACAATCACGAGTCACAGTGGTACGAGAAGGAATTCGAAAAAAAGGTTGTGCCACTTTCATAAATTGTTTAAAACCTTCTTTTTCAACAAATCTGAAAGGAAGTTCATCCAGAATTACCATACGACACAAAGCCTTTCTATACTCTTCTTGATTAAATTTCCATGGAACAACAACTACATCATCCTTGTTACCACCTATAACCGGTTGAAATGCTAGTTTTTTTTGTTTAGTATCAATATTGTGAGGCATTTTGGTACATTTGACTATATGACCAAGCATTGCCGTTGTACCATGATCTTTTGTGTCAGCAAAATACTCATGTTTACAATAGTTACAAACAACCTTATTATTTCCGTCAGAATCAACTTTAGTAGTAAAATGATCCCACGCACGAGACCTTTTTCTCCTTTCTTTCTTTACTTTGGACTGAACGCTTTGAGTTTGACTCATTACATTTGAATTAGAAGCTCCACTTTCACCAATCACCTTATCAATTATGATATTTTCAGCCATGTCACTGTGAATTATGATTTTAAAAGAAAATAATCATCAAGAAGCACAAATTTTGGCAGTAAAAATCTAACAGAGCACATAAGGATCACAAAAAAGTTAGAAAAGAATGAGTTTTCTTTCTTGAAGGAGTCCATTCTCATATTTGTTTATGCTGGCTAACTTTTCAGAAGGAGAACCGCAAAAGTCGCATATTTACGGGGAGGTAGCATTAAGTCTGATGAACAACATTCCACAAAAAAAAAAGAAAAAAAACATCACGAAATGAATATATAGACTGTTAGTGCCCCTATTATGTACCAAGTATACATAAATCGATTATGCACTTGATAAAAAATACAATAACTAGTAAATGCTTTAAAAAGAAGAGTAAGAAAGATGAACCTTTCTCAGTTTCTCTGGACGAGTATAAGAATCACTAAATTCTTGACCAAATGTAGTTGACTGGTTGAATAACGTTACTGGGTCTCTCCAAGCTTATCACCAACAACTGCAGATATAATTGGACGAAAATTCATTTAAATTAAAGAGTCGTACTTCTAACCAAGATTATTAAGCAGTGCGTTAATGTTATAAAAGAAAAAGCAAACAAATTTATAAATTTGAGAAACTTGAGATTTATAAATTTGAGAAATCGTAACTATTGTTGAAACATTTGCTTTCAGCAAGAACAACCAATTGTGAGCCACAGTGATGAGTGAACTTACCAGTTGAGACTTGAGAGTTGAGAGATCGTGAGAGGTTGAGGCCTGAGAGCAGCCGTAATTTTTGGCGGAGCAGCAGAGGAATGAGTCGCAGCAGCCAGCAGAGGAAACCCTAACCTAACTTAGGGCCTTAGGCGACTAAGGCGAGAGAAAGTGAGAAACTGAGAAATGAGTTTGAGAATTGAGAAAGTGAAATATTAATTAAAATTTTAAATGATTGCTTATCGGTTTGTCGGGTTAACCGATACACAGCTCCTCAAAATCGAGGACCGACCTGGTAAACCATTAATTTGGTTTGTTTAACCGAGACCCGAATCGAAAGTCCAATAACCCGAATCAATAACCCGATAATCCAATTTTCGATTCGGGTTATTGGTTTGACCCGAAAATTGCACAGCCTTAAAATACGTACATCAATCACCATGCTTCCTTTAAGGTAGTGAAGCTATCAACTTACCTTAAAATGAAGTTTTTAAAATTTTACAATGTTAATATTATTAGTGTTGAAATTTATTAGACATACTGAATTTTAACTTCAACAAAAAAAAAATTAAAGCTCATTTATCAAAGTTAAGTCATTAATAGAGAAAGCAATGTCATCCATGCAGAAGAAGGATAATACGTGATGTCGACCTCCTTAAAAACATTAAATGATCCGATTTACTTGCTCCTTCCGTCCATTAATATTTGTCCACTATTGACTTTGCACACATCTTAAGAAATAATAATAATAGAGTAATTTTATAATATCACCCTTTGGATATAATAAATTTAATGTTTTGGGGAATGCATTGCATAATGAATAGTATTTAATACCAAGGGTAAAATGAAAATAAATGAGTAAATTATCCATTGATTTTCTAAACTGAACAAGTATTATTGGACATCTATTTTTAGTACAGAGGAAGTATTTGAAATCGGCTTCATCCTCTACTCCTATTTCGACTTTTATACATGATGTTGTCACCTTTCAAACCAAGCTATTGTGCTTGTTTTAGCTTCCTGGAGGCCGTAATATAAACCGCTTTCTTGAACTCGCATACCAAGTTATGATTTCTAGGAGAAGGGAAGCCTGGAGTTGAACCAAGTAAATATATTTTACTTCTTAATTTCTTAAAATTGTTGTTTATTTTTCTATTTCATTTCTCCTTATTGGTGTTATTAGATGATTAATTACTTTTAAGGTTTTGACATTCCGTAAACTCTTTTATCAATCAAATCATGCTTGAAAGTTCTAAAGAGATTTGCTAATTTGGTTTGAAGTTTTCTTTTGTTGTGAACTATCTAGAAGAAAGGAAAAAGGATAAATATGCGGGTGAAGAAAGAAACAGAGGAACGAGAAGAGAGAGGGTGAGGAAGCAGAAAGAATGAAAAAGGTGGTGGTTGAAAAGAACAGAAAAAGAAAGGGGCTCCACTTGTTTTTCCTCTTTTTATTTTTGCTATTTATGTGCAGAGAGTTCCTTCTTTATTGGAAAAATTATTTGGACGACTATTTTTTAATAAATAATTATTATTTTTAGTGATACTTTTTATTTATTATTATCTATATCAATATATAGTAATACTATGATAAATTTGTACTATATATATTATAAGTGTTTGGTAAGAAATTGGCACAATATATTATGAGTGTATTAAAGTGTGTGATAAATGTATTATCCATGAATAAGACTTGTATTATATGTGTTTTATAAATTGTTCTCTGCAATATGTATTAAAACTGTATAATAAGTGTCAAGTGAAAAAAAATATTATTACTATAAATGATAAATATTTTCTTAATATAGCATATCTATGTAAGTTACCCTTTTTTATTTGCCATGTCATTCATTTAGATGATATTAAATTTATTTGAAATAAAATTAGTAAGTAAAAATTACCTGTAAAATTAAAATGGTAAAGTAAATTGAGTGGACAAATTTAAGGGAATTTGATGTATTTTTTCAATGAGAAATGATGGAAACGGAATGGAGAACGAACTAAGTAATAGTTATATACTGGGAAGGATACGTTAAGAATTAGAAAAGATATTAAAAATAAAAGAGTAAAATTTGTAAGTTGAAAATCAAAAGTTAGAGATGACCAACTTATCACTTTAGCTAAGTTTATACTTGTAAGAACTATTTGTGTTTTTCAAACGCATAATGATAAAGTTAAATATATTTATAAACTTATATTATAAGTTTATCCAAATACCTTCATAACTTAAGCTCTCGTTTGACCATTTGAGACTTGAAACTTGAATATTTAAGTTTTTGAAGTTATAATTTTTGAAATTTAAAGTTATATTTGGACATAGTAAATTTTACTTGGGAAAAATTTAAAGTTCTATGA
Organism: Jaltomata sinuosa; assembly: GCA_003996215.1. Classification (NCBI taxonomy): domain Eukaryota; kingdom Viridiplantae; phylum Streptophyta; class Magnoliopsida; order Solanales; family Solanaceae; genus Jaltomata; species Jaltomata sinuosa. The sequence continues at coordinate 407,115 of QJPP01001804.1, read as the reverse complement.
GTGAAAGTCATAAAAACCCAAAAATTGATCCATTTTTTGGAAACTTGAAATATTAGAAGTCAAATTTCATGGCCAAACAAATATTTGAAGATAAATTTTCTAAGGGGCCTTTGACAATAAAAATTGTGAGTATTTGAAAAAAAAGTAATTTTTGTTTTAAGTGAAAAATAATATTTGAAATTTGGAGTTGTATTGACCACAATACAAATTGAAATCGTTTTTGAATTTTTGTGAGTAGTTTGTAGTGAAAAAACTGAAAATAACTTTTCGTGAAGTTGAATTCTGAAATTTTCCAAAATTTTATGATCAATCATCTTTTCCAGAGTTTAACTCTGAAAAAAGTAAAAAAATTTCATGACCAAACGCTAGCTAAAATTTTGACGAAAATTCTAGGTGTTTCACTTTCACCCAGGCCTCTCTATGTTTCAGAAGGTGAAACTGGACTGGGCCCAGTTTGACAAAGTGGGCCTAACGGACGCGCCCCACGCGTTGCCGTATTTGCAGAAACAACAACTCGTTCGGTTTACTTCTCAGAACTGTTAATCCAGTGAGTCAAATACTGTACCTAAGTGATTTATACTTTACTCAATCTCCTTCTTCATCAATTCACAACCCTAAATCGCCGATTAATACTTCCGATTCTTCAATTCCTCGGGTCCAATTTTACCAGAAAGCTCATAGATATGAACTTTCTCCAAATTTGAACGGAAACCCTAACCCTAGATTTCAATTTTTCTATTAGATCTTCATCTTGTTCCCTTCTTCAATTCAATTTGTGTCTTTTCTTTTCCGGTGGGTGACCGATCAAAGCCCCTTATAATCTTCGCCTGATCGTTGAGTTTGAAGACGGGTAGGTGAGTTTCGCCTGATCGTTGAGTTTGAAGACGGGTAGGTGAGTTGGTGGCGTTAACTATAATTGAAACGTATTTAATATTATAATTGATTTTAGAATTATAGTACAGAATTGGGTTTGGCAAAAACAAAAAAAAAATGAAAGAAGGAAGGGATAATCTCTTTAGCAGTTTATAGATTGTATAGATAGTTATTTTTAAGGAATGGGAAGCTCAGAGACAGAAGGAGGAATGTTGGAATGCGATACTGGAAGTATTGTTTGGGTCCGAAGGCGAAATGGGTCGTGGTGGCCTGGTAAAATATTGGGGACTAATGAGCTTTCAGCTTCTCATTTGATGTCTCCACGATCTGGAACTCCAGTCAAGCTTCTTGGCAGGGAAGATGCTAGTGTGTAAGTCCCTTTTTTTTTGCTGGCTTTTGTTCTTATGCTGAAGACTTTTAATTTTATTGAAAAATATGACACCAGTATTTGCTCAACCTAACTACTACTGCATGTTGGTTGTTGAATTGTTAAAGACTTGTAATTGGGACAACTTTAGTATTACTATGTTTTTTTTATGACAAATGTGGAGTCTTTATTGCAGAGAAATATAAAGTTCACAGTAAAAGTTGTAAATGTTGTGCGTAGATTTTTGGTAGGGCAATGTCCTATGTTCATCTTCTGCTTAGATAGCGAATGGATTGAATTTTTCCACAGTTCATATTCATAATAGACCTTTTTCTCATAATTACTGGTCGAGACCTTAAGCATGCGAAGTTTATCGATTGAGTCTAGCTTGACTGGTGAGAGTTGATGGGACGGTTATTATAATGAAACTGTGGAAGCTCTAAAACTCCCACTCCCACTCAATTGAACGGGAAAGAAAATAGAGCATAAGAGGAAGAGAGGGCAAAGTTGCTACCTTGCTTGGAATTTGGAAAATGTGAGTGGGCTTTACTACTGATTAAAAAAAAAGGGGGGGGGGACTTTGTCTCAGACCCTCTCAGCTAAGCTTTGGTGATGCTAGGGGAAAAAATTACTTTTAGGTGGGCAAAAACCATAAACATTCGGAGTAGTTACAGAGTTTTAACTTCGTGATTAAGTTTAATCTATTCAATGCAGAACTCTTTTTGATATTGAAATATCTTTCAGTTCATTTTTATGTGCAAGGATTTTTTACCCATGTAATAGGCCAGACATTTGGGCCCATCTCCTTTTTTTTTTTTTGCTTGTTCTCTCTAAGAGAAGTGTCTGCCATTTGCACGAGTTATTGATGAAGTATGTTAACCATTTGACCTGGGGATGGGGTTTACTTTTGTTGGACAAACTGCTGTCTGGAAAGTTGGTTCATAGTTGTCCCTTACTCCCTTTGTAATGGTTGCGACCTTTGAAAGTCCATTGTGATTATTAGAGGTTAAAGAACTGTGAAATTTCACATGTCCAAGCTAAATGAAAAAGCAAGAACGAAGAAGTCAAAGATAACTAATAGTGTCATACATTAACTGTTCTGTTCACGCTTAATTTCTGGAAATGCTTTTGGTGATTCGTCAAATACTCCATTTTCATTTCCAATGCCCCATCTTTATTGCTTTCGGCCAAAATGTACAAACAGCTTATACTCTTAGTATGGTCTCATGGTATTTCTCTTTCACACCAGGGATTGGTATAACTTAGAGAAGTCAAAACGTGTCAAATCATTCCGTTGTGGTGAATTTGATGATTGTATTAAACGGGCTGAAGCTTCCCAAGGTATGCCTCCAAAGAAAAGAGAGAAATATGCGCGTCGAGAAGATGCAATACTTCATGCTCTTGAACTTGAGAGGTTATTGTTAGACAAAAAATATGGAGCAGGTTATTCATCCACTGAAAAGAACAGCAAATCTACTGCTGATTTTGTTGGAAGAGAGTCTGTAACATCATCAGAATACCCGGGAAATGGGAATGGGAGATACGTAGGACCTAAGTACCATCAAGTTTCTACTAGATCTGGTGTCTCCCTCGAGGACAAGAGTGCATTAAATATTTCATCTGCAGAGGTACCCAAAGATCAAAATCAACTTAGTGGGGATGTTGATAATTCTGGTGTACTTCCGAGAATGAGAGGTTTTCAAGATTTTGGTCTTAGTACTGCTTCTTCAGTGCATAACCATTCTCCATCACTTGCTTTAAATAGTACGGACCAACCTGTGCTTGATAGCAGTGCTCATGCTGTTCCTGATGGGAGTAATAATACAGAAGTCCTGGTTAATGTTGAGAAAAGAAGTACGTTGGAGAAAAGAAAACCATCTGATGATGCAATGGTAGAAGACGTCCTTGTCAAGAGGCGCGACAGGCGTCGCCCTCTTGCTCATGTTTTGCAGAGTTCTGAAAATTTGCCAGTTTCTCTCCCTCAGCCAGAGTCAGCTTCTGTTTCCACCTCTGGTACCGGAAAGGAGCTGCCTCGAGTTGAATCACTTACAAAGAATAGCAGGTTTAGGTATCTGCCAGTTGAACCTAGCAAGAGTTTATGTGTTGACGAGATTCATCAATCCAAAATTGAGTTTCCATCATTGAAGACTGAAGATAACAATTGTTCTCGTCCTGCTGGCTTGTGTGAACAGAATGGTTCTGGATCAACAGAGTTCACTGAAACTGATTCAACCGAGTCAGATTCTCTGGAATCAGATACCGATGATGAGTTGGCTACACTCTCAGGTTCTCCATTTTTTTCCTTCACCCTTGACCCTTACATGTGCATCATTTACTTATTTTATTTTTCTCCAGTTAAAAGAAAATACAAGTTAAGAAATGAAGCAAAATTAAACTATTGAAATCTTTGATCCTAATAGCTCCAAAAGTTAAATATTCGGAGTCTTTGAAGATTTCTGGATTATCTGAACTATGTCATTTTCTTTTTAATGCCTGAATCACTTTTTGCATGATCTACTCTTTCTTCAGTAGAAAGTGCTGAATTATTTTAAGGAACATTTCATCTTTAGTTTCATCCTTTTCTATGCATCAAGTTATAACTTATACTCCGGAACTCCAAAAAAAATTGTAACTTATACTCCATTTTCTCGTTCTTTCTGTTTGTACACATGTTTTTCCATGACCACCTTGTCATTCTTGTTGGCATGTGAGTCAAAGGTTTGTACTGGGTGGAATTTTCTGTCTTAACTAATCTTATGTAGTTGGAGTTGTGGTGTTTTATATCCTGTTTTGTGGTACATTCTTCTGTGGAGTTCATTGAAAAGAGAATCGGAAGCATCCATTTGGATTTATCAAAAAACTTAGAACCACCACCAACAACAAAAACAACATACCCAGTGTAGTCCCACAAAGTGGGGTCTGGGGAGGGTAGAGTATATGCAGACCTGACCTCTACCCCAGAGGTAAAGCGACTTTTTCCGATAGAACCATCCAATAGAATAATTTAGGTCCCTTTCTTGAAGACTTCTCTGGAAGGGATTGCCAGAATGGACCCTAATTACTCTGGTTTACATCATCAGCTTGATCCCTGCGACTTCCTTGAATTTTGCACCCACATAGTTGGATGTTTCTTTGAAAGGTAACTGATCAAACTTTGTATTAAGAATTATTACAAAGAGGGTGCTTAGTACAAAATATCGAGGAAATGAGATCTCTTGGCCACTTACAAATTAAATAGAAGAAAAAGGCATTTTAGATCTCTTATGTGTAAAATGAAGATCTCTTAAATTTTTTTTTGTAATTGTCTACAAAACCAGTTCTCCAACTCAATATACGAGAAAGACTTGCAAAAAAGGTTTTACACAGAGAACAACTTTTTCTTTTGAGAAAGGAAAAACCTATTCAAGTTCACAGAATGCAGTGTGATCTTTCAACATACAATGACATAGCCTTTTAGATGAGCACAAGTACTATTTGTGATTTGTCCAATTCTAGTTGATTCTTTGTCACTAGGTGGGTAAGCGGGTTGGTTCCTTTTTGTATTCAGGTTTTAAACTTGCAGTGTCCTTCCATACCGGTAGTAGTAGTATTCTCCTATAGTTTTTTGTCCTTTGATTTTCTTACTATCTTCTGTCTCTTGTACTTCGGTTATCGCAATGTTTTGTTGTTTCCTATTACTATCTTCTGCCTCTTGTACTTCGATTATTGCAATATTTTTGTTGTAGTTACTATTCCTTTTTTAGAATGCTTCGTCATACTTCCTATAGTATTTTGCCATGATTTATTCACTTCCATTATTTCTTTTTCGATCTGCTTTGATATGCTTTTCCTTGAGCCGAGAGTCTATTGGAAACAACATCTCTGCCTCCCAAGGTAGGGGTAAGGTCCGCGTACACTCTACCCTTCCCAGGCCCACTTGTGGGATTTCACTGGGTATGTTGTTGTTTTTGTTGTTGTTTTAAACTTGCAGTGGTTATCCTTCTCAGTTTCACTTATTGGGATAAAAATTTGCTGTACCCTTCTCAAAGAAAATAGATTGGTCTAAGAGTAAATGACAGATGATTGAAGTTAATTTGTTGAGCTTCCTTCCATCCATATTCTGTGGACTTATTGTACGAAAATGTAGCTGTGTCTGTTGTGCGTAACTATTGCAGTTTGCTGCTTGCTCAATTATACGGTTCTTCAACCATTGCATGGTTTAATTGATCGTTTGCTTCATATTCATACTTGGGATTGACGTCTTGGTGAACTCGCATTGTTACTAGTGTTCGATATCAATGCTAGAAGTTAGGTATGTCACATACAAGGTGCAGATCATATTTGGTGTAAAATGGGTGGTATAATGCATTAATGTGGTCATGAACTGCAAAATACCTTTTCTGACGTGCCTGGTTCCATGCGCCATTTTACTACCCGTTACCCTTATATACGTTGCACATCAGTTTAATACATCATAGATCTATTCTTTTGTGCATATAGCTCCTTGAAATTCTTATGGCACTTTACTAATTTAGATCACCCATCTTCAGGTGACCTTTTTTCTCCCATTAAATAGAGGGGGCAAGTGAAGAATAATGTGCTTACGTATGCTAATGTAGCTTGTTTGATATGCAGATGGTGCTGTATCTATAGAGTTAGAACCCAAATATGTAGGAAGATCTGAAGCACTACCTGAACATGGAAGCATGAGCAGCGAGGAGGTTGATGATTTTACACTCGCAGATGGCACTTCTCATCCTTGTCAACAAGAATCTGTGTCTGCTGGTTTTGGGGTGTCTAAATGGAAACTGAAAGGGAAAAGGAATAACCGCAGTCTTAACAAGAGGCTTGTTGATTCTTCTGATGGAGATCTTGCAAGGAGACCCAGTCATATGTCTGCTTTCAAAGAAAAGGGAGGTTATGCTTGTCTTCAGGATGATCTGGTTACACAATCAAGGGTGCAAATGGCTGGATATGGATCTAGAGCTCCAGGTAGAGCTAGTCGAAACATGTTCGGTTGGGGGGATTTGGCTTGGGATGATCAACCTTCAGTTAGAGGATACTGGGAGGAAGCTGATGAGTATTTTGATCCTACGAATAGCTACCGTCATGTTGGTGGCAGGACCATGCTGGTGGATGTGGACCTGAAAGTCCAGTCAAGCTATCAGAGAGAACATGTGCCTATGATTTCATTGATGAGTAAGCTAAATGGGCAGGCAATAATAGGGCATCCTATCCAAGTTGAAACCCTTGCAAATGGTTCTACTGAAAGCTTCCTTGGGGATATTGATAATTGTCCAGAAACACTAGATTATGATACATCACTCCAACCTTCATGGAGAACTGCTCGCAGGACTGCCAATGTTCGTGTTCCAAGGCCGCATGTATCATCAGCATCAGATAATCCTGAAGGAATCAAGCATGTCCAGGGTTCTGATCATCACAGAAATGTTCGAAAAGCTACTGTAGGAGGCTGCATTCAGAAGGCAAGCATGACAAAGAAGACCACGTCCCGGCCTGCTATTGAGAGAACATTCTCAAGAAAGCCAGGGAAAAAGGTTAGTTTATCTTCTAATCAAAAGATAAGGACACTTTCTTCGATAGGCTCACAGCAGAAACAAGGTAGTGATTCCAACAGTTATCAAGTGGACGGGGCACTCAAATCGGAGACACTGCCAACTGTTGTAGCTTGTATTCCGGTAAAGTTAGTCTTCAGTAGGTTAAATGAGGAGTTAGTGGGCCGTCGTCAGTAATAATTTTGTAGCTGGTGCTAAAAGGAAGGCAATATACAGACAATAATATACAGTAACATGTAAAATTTTACAAGAAATAATCTTATACTTGTTGGTACATCCATCTCTTGCTAATCTTTTTCTCCAGGCAAATGCAGTCTCATGTATCCGAGCAGCTTGAGACTCTGTTTAGGATGTTAACTTAATTGTATATTGGGTTTCTTTATGTAATTTTTCTCTTTAGTTTATAAGGTGTGGTAGTGTGTGGCGCTCTGAGGCTGAGGTTAGTTAGAGAGATTTTAGGCTTTTGGTACATATGATATATGAATGTAAATTGTAAAACAGAGATTATACTATGACTTGGTGCCACAAACTTGGTGGCTTTAACTCTGCAACTTGCCTGCTGAAAAAAACACACCTTTTCTCTGCAATATTCGCCAGCGTGCTTGGCATTGGATTGGGGTTATGAAATTCAGCTATATGACACATATTTGTACGTCGCGCTGGTGTGAAGAATTTCACGCACTTGATTCATTAACTTTCCTTTTGTTAAGTTTATTTATTAATACTTCGGAGTGCTTATGTACATATGTGTTGCCCGGCCTGGCATGCGTTACTATTTTTCTGTATAGACTATAGTTCAGCACTTCTTTGTTTAAGAAAATGCCCATCGCTCTTGGACCCATTGACATGTCCATTACATGCTTTTTGACGTGACATTGATTTCTCTTTTAAATGTTCTGATACTTTTTCTTTTGTTAAACTTGCAAGTGTCATTCGAACGCTAAACTTTTTTATACTAAGACAATTTTTGGCTTTCTGCACATGAAGAATAATCACCAAGGCTGGCAGCGGAACCGGTTGGGTAAGTGGAAGGGGGTACTGGAAGGGGTCGGAATCACCAACATCTTAGCATTGAATGTGGCACAAAAATGGAGCCTAATTAATAAACTGTCATGTCTGTAATGTACAAGTGCTGAACATCAAAGAATAAATAATTGTCTTCATTACAAATTTTAGACGGGAAAGAAAAACTTGGGATGTAAACAGATGAATTATGAAGACTTAAACAAATCTTAAGCTAAAGTTAATTGTTTTGACATTTCCTTAAATTGCAGTTTTCCAAAAATATTTTTCTCTATCCTCAGTTTGTTTGACGATGGTTTATGTTCTTCTACGTAAAAACTGGAACTTCTGTTAGACTATTACTGCGATGAAGAAAAAATATACAAGTCCAACAGGCCAGGCACAAGAATATTTACAGTCGAGATTCGAAAGTCAACATACTAGGGGTGGGTGTACGCAGACCTTGTTCCTCAAATGTGTGATTAATTATAAAATCATAGATTCAACCGGAGGAGAGATGGATCCAGAATGTAACTTCTATGAAATCAACTTTTAAGTTTAGGACTGAACCCGTTGTGTTTAAAAATAATGAGATCAAAATTTACTGTACCTTCACCAATAAAGTGAAAGTTCAGATAGCCAACCATACTAAATTATTAAGATCTCCAAATCTACGAGATAAATTTATGTTTTATGTCAGACTATTGGATTTAGGTGTCGCAATGGTACATCCGTCTCCAAATTGGAGGATACATTACGATAAAATTTTATTTGTAATGGATGTTTATATCAATCAATGAATGCAACATGTTCTCTCACTTTAGTTATTAGAGTAACTAATGAGGTTAAATTACTTGGTTTGACCGTCTTTTTAAGTATTTTACTGGGCAGAAAGAAGAAATTATATCAAGTTACCCAAAATGCCCCTAGATATATGCAGAGTGCTATATCCGTGGATGTGGCAATTTAGTCCAAAAAAATATTACAACGGCTAATCTAATGGGACATAGCCGTTGGAGAAGGGGTTTTACAATGGCGCTAACCCTAGAATCCTCATACCGCAGACAAACAAATTTATATAAATCCATCAATGAACTGAGGAGAAACTCATCTCTCTCTCTCTCTCTCTCTCTCTCTCTCTCTCTCTCTCCTTTCTCTCTCTCTCTCTCTCTCTAAGTTTCTCAAGCAACCAGCAAGCGATCTAATCCATCCTCGTGATTTGTTTATATATATATTTTTGTGCAATTATAATAACTGTTTCATTTGAATTTATTTGTCTATAACCTGATTTTGATTCTGCAGGATTTGTTAATCAAGTTTTCTGATTCTTTTGGTTGCTATATTTGTTCTTGCCAATATCTGTTTTTTTTGTTTTTTGTGTTAACGTAATGGATGCAGTAGGATCATTCTCTGCTTCATCAAATAAGAAACAGTCTCGTTGCCCTCTCCAGGATCAACTTCTTCAACGTAAAAATTCTCGTGATAATGTATGCGTCTAAACTCCAAATCATTCTCTTTATTAGTCATTAATTATTCCAATTATATGGGTATCTCAAGATCATTTTTTTAAAAAAAAATGGGGGTAGGGGAAGGGGAATTGGGGAGGGGGTTATCAGGCAGGGAATTGAACCCTCACTGATAAGGTAAAAGTTTAGGTAACCAACCAACTGAACATCTTTTTTTTTCCCCTTTTGGGGGATGGAATCATGAACATCTCACCAACTGTTGATTTGTTGTCTTGTAACAGTTGGATAGGTTTATTCCAAATCGATCAGCGATGGATTTCGACTATGCTCATTACATGCTGACAGAGGGAAGGAAAGGTAAGGAAAACCCAGCTGTCAGCTCTCCCTCCAGAGAGGCATACAGGAAGCAGCTTGCAGAAACTTTCAACATGAACAGGACTCGCATACTGGCGTTCAAGAACAAGCCACCAACTCCTGTTGAGGCAATTCCTAATGAATTTGCCTCTGTTCAACAGGCCAAAACTGCAAAACCCCGTCGATACATTCCTCAGGTAGTTGCATTATCCTAGTCCTAATTCCAATTGCTGCAAAGAAGCACAATCTGCACCAAAGATAACATTTTTATCTGTTTACTTGTTGTATAGGAAGAAGTTCTTAAAAGGTTTTATTTGTTTTATATGCAGACCTCTGAGAGGACATTGGATGCTCCAGATATCATGGATGATTACTATTTGAATTTGTTAGACTGGGGCAGCAGCAATGTTCTTTCTATTGCTCTTGGTGGCACTGTATATCTGTGGGATGCATCTGATGGTGCTACTTCAGAGCTAGTCACTGTTGATGAAGAAAATGGCCCTGTTACTAGTGTTAAATGGGCTCCTGACGGTCGACATATTGCTGTTGGTCTTAACAATTCTGAAGTTCAGCTTTGGGATTCTACAGCCAATCGACTGGTAGGTTTCTTTAAATCTTCTGGTTGGATTCATAGTTCAAAACCAAATATTCATGTGCTAACATGTTTTCATTCTTTGGTGCAGTTGAGAACTTTGAAAGGCGGTCACCGATCCCGAGTTGGTGCTCTAGATTGGAACAATCACATTTTGACAACCGGGGGAATGGATGGTCAAATCATAAACAATGATGTGAGAATAAGAAATCCTATTGTTGACACTTATCAAGGACATCATCAAGAAGTCTGTGGTCTAAAATGGTCAGCCTCTGGCCAGCAATTAGCTAGCGGTGGAAACGACAACCTTCTCCACATATGGGACAGATCAATGGCTTCTTCCAACTCCACAACACAGTGGCTTCACAGGCTGGAAGATCACACAGCTGCTGTTAAAGCCCTTGCTTGGTGCCCTTTCCAGGGTAACTTATTGGCCTCTGGTGGTGGTGGAAGTGACAGGTGCATTAAGTTCTGGAATACCCACACTGGTGCTTGCTTGAACTCAATTGATACAGGATCTCAGGTTTGTTCCCTTCTGTGGAACAAGAACGAACGCGAGCTGCTAAGTTCTCATGGTTTCACTCAGAATCAGCTCACTCTTTGGAAATACCCTTCTATGGTAAAGGTAGCTGAGCTTACTGGACACACATCCAGAGTACTTTTCATGGCTCAGGTAAATTCTCATGATTGTTGTATCTTTTGCATCCAAAAGTAAAATGCTAAAAGAGAGTTGTTTTATACAAAGGTATTCATTTTCTTGTTTATCGGTTTTGCAGAGTCCAGATGGTTGCACAGTTGCATCTGCAGCTGGAGATGAAACTCTCAGATTCTGGAATGTATTTGGGACTCCTGAAGTAGCAAAACCTGCACCAAAGGCAAATCCTGAACCATTTGCTCACCTTAACCGTGGTATTCGCTGAATGACAAGGGAAAGTTGCATGCTGAAGATTTCTGTACAGTCTTGTTAATACATATACTGGAACAAAAGACTGCTGACTGAAGAAGACAATTGTAAATTCAGTTCTAATTTCATTAACTGTATTGTGGAATCCTGGACCAGACGAACTGGCTGTATAGAAGAGATTCTTTTTTTACTTTGTTTGATATTTGATTCCATTTAAGTGGCTGCACACCAATAGTGACAAAAGGCCTGTTTAGAGATAATCCCCTTGTACAGTTTTCTGATGATGATGTATTTCTCAATACATAAACATGATTCAGTATTTCTCAATACAGAAACATGATTGATTTTGAACTCCAGTTGAACTGAATCTTTCCAAAAGTTTCTTTTTTTGTATAGGTGAAACTTCGACCTGCTCTGCCTTAGTGGCCGGCCTTTGATAATATTTTGTGTTTAGCAACCAAATTTAAGTATTCCCTCCCATCAAATTACCAACTTTCCCAACTTGTAAAGTTGTAATTACAGGTCCCCATCACTGAACAAGACTATATATTTTGTGTTTAGCAACCAAATTTAAGTATTCCCTCCCATCAAATTACCAACTTTCCCAACTTGTAAAGTTGTAATTACAGGTCCCCATCACTGAACAAGACTATATAACAACCAAACTCGTAAACATCTATTTACTGGGGTGATCGTCATTGTCACACTGAAGCAAAGACTAACAACCAACCTTTATGGTTGTATGTCTTTTTCATGAAAGCATTTTCTTATGAATATTTTCAAGCTAGCATTTTCCAGACCTTTTCCTCCATCAGCCATCCAAAAGGCAGGAAATTACACCTGTTACCCATCGAAACCTTCAAGATCAAAAGGCGCAATACTTGTTGACCTTAGAGTTTTTGCCCAGGTCAAAAGTTCAAGACTATGCGCCTCCGAACTCATTCTTGTACATCACCCTCCACCGAGGAAACGAAAATGAGAAGTAAAAGCCATGTTGAAGTATGTGCTTAGATATCACTATTATGAAGAGAGAAAGGTCTTAAACATTTTCTGTATATCTTAATGCAAGCCAGCATTTTGCTACACTTGGTCTTGTCAGCTAGCCTGCTTCTTGACCGTGAATATATACAGTATTCCTATTCTATCAGAGTAGGATGAAAATGCAAGATGTGCCATCCACTAGATATATGTTAAAAGTCAAACAATCTACATAATTTGTTCTAACCAGTTCCCAGTTCTAAGGTAATCAAAATGCATGTTGTTTAATGGGGCTTTTGCTCCAAATTAGAGCAGGTATTCACATCCAGCATTTTGTATTTCTAAGAGTATCTCAATTCCTCCTAAACATAAATTCAGTTGTCCAGGAAAATAATTCTGAAGTTCAAGTGAAGCCAATAGTGACAACTTTCCTTCTGCTCTTCCTCACAGTTCAACCCTGTGAAAGTAGAGCAAGAACCATTACTAATGATAGTTATCCGAAACTACAGAGTTCATAGGAGTATGTTGGATTACATACACACATCACCTCCAGATACATGCTGTAAGGCTACAAATTTCCGACAAAATTAAGCTATCACTACCATAGCAAATGAAAAAACAAAAAAATAGTATGATATAGCTCACAAAGGAGAGCAAATATTCCACATACAGAAGACGATTCTTTCACCCTTCACACCTCCATTCCTTATGTTTATGTGGGTCTAGGGACAATCATGTAGATATGCGTCTCATATAAGTATCTTCATGCACAAAAACTGGCTCCTGACTGGTCTGTGAAGGAAATTGTGGGTGTCCCATTGCAATGCCACCTTGACTTGGAGCTGGTGGATTCCATGGATCGTTTATGTTCTTTGCAGATGTCAAGGAAAGATAATAGGTGATTCCAAGAGCAACACTGGCAAGGGACAAGACAGCAGCTCCAGCAAATACTCCAGGCTTTACAACATAGCAATAGTAGTTGCCGAAGTACAGGCTCTCTTCACCATGCTGATCATTGAGTGCTGCACCCGTTAGCAATAATAGAAATGCTATAACAAATGTAAACCTGCATAAGCGGCAAGGAGACCTTTATTAGGGCTTCTTCAGATGGTATGTACGATCAAATTGGTCCACCAGCGAATAACTTTTGATAGTATATTCAATACATATGAACCAAGATAAATGCAAAATTAGAAGGAAAGAAAACTTTGGTTGAGGAGCAATGATATCTCAAGGTCCAGACAAAAATTTGATGTTCAGCATCATCAGCTAGACCACATTTCTGGAATCACAGAAAGAATCTTGTGACTTAATACATATACCAGAGGTTAATCTACCAGGACACATTCCATGAATTTTGAAGAGGTTGAGGATGAAAAAAGGGAGACAAAGGAAAGTACGCTCCTTCCTGTCCCCCTTGCACATCACCACCTCAACACTGTGCACTGGAACTCACATCTGTAGGACCAGCAAGGTACCATTGGTTGGCGAAGTCATAAGAACGACATGGTATATTTTTATTTGGATTAATTACTGTCCTTTAAAAGAGGAGTAAAAGGCCAACACTATTAAATACTCATATGCACTGGCCACAACACATGCTAAAATTATGATACTTCCAAAATTTACAAAAAATGTTTGCACATGCATTTGTTACAAGGATGTGAGCCAGCATTACAGATGTAAGGCAAGTTTTTGGCTTCAAGAATGTTGATAGATATCTCATCATCCTTCTATACAAGACAAAATAGGTCCAACATTCATTCTTTGGTCGAGATTTGACATTGTAAAGGAAAGATCAGAAAAAATAAAATAGTGATTTGTTTAAATTAATACTGATGTCAAAGGGTGCCTTTTTTCTTTCTCAAAAAAGAAAAAGAGTTGTGATGTCGAAGGGGCAACAACACAGAATAAGCTTGTCAACTTCTGAATGTGGGAATAATGAACGTCCACTTTGCCTTGACTGCATATATATAAGGTTTCTGATACGTCCCAACACATACAAGGCAGGATTCTCATAGAAACTATAGAACAACAACTTTTTTTTTCTAATAACCGTGGTGTCCTGGCCAGCTTTCGCGCACCTCGACTAATTCCACGGGATACTTGCCACCTCCCACCTCCACGAAGGCTAGAACAGATGGGAAGAAATCACCTAGTATTTTGTCTCTGTTGGGAATTGAACCTGAGACCTCATGGTGCTCAACCCACGTCATTGACCACTAGGCCACACCGTTGGGTGCAAAACTATAGAACAGCAATTACTATCTGTTATTAGGATCAACCTCCATTTGATCCACTACAACAATGAACAGCTGAACTTTAAATCTAATTAACAGTAACCCAAATTACAAGGATACATAGAAACAAATGAATATTCCTTTTGATCTAAATGTATTGCAATAATGACTACTGAACTTGAAATTAATTATTAGTTCATAACCAACTTACCAGGATACAACAAAGCATATTAGAGCTAGCGTCCAATTAGATCCTGATTGATGTTGGCCTTTCTGGCAGCAGACACATCCACTTACTACATTGACAATTATTTGAGCAACCATAAGAGCCACAGAAGCAGTCAATCCAAGACCCATTGCAGGACTCCTTGGATATACACATTCTGAAGGAGTCGGAACCTGGACCTGAGAACCCTGAAGAATAATTGGATAGTACTGAAAATTAGTCACACCAACCCTCTGAGGCCTGAGCAAACAAGGAAACATAAACTCTCTTTACCCCTATATTCTACGGAACCAAAATTCCCAACAGCAAACATGAAATGAAAGTAACTTAAATCCTGTAACCATCCTCGGCATATGAAATTTAGCATGCAACCAAATTACCATCAAAAGTCTCTTTTTCTTAATCCATTTGCACTCTCTCCATCAACCAAACCCCACCTGTAAAACTCCTCCCATGCAATTATGAATGGTAGCAGGGTAATGACTGATATGATCTGAAAGCCAATATACTTAGACAATTTCCTCCACTCTCCAACCCCTAAAAACTATTCATTCCCTACCCCCTGCGATACCTCACCCGTAGGCATGCTATTGGGGACAGGGGAGAAAGTCAGCAGGTTGTCATAAAATGCTTGTTTTGTCCAATATAAGTTAAAATCCTCTCTCCATTCAAGTGAAACATTAACTATTCCCAGTTTCAAGGAACAATCATATGGAACTGCAACCAAGATCAGCAGGGACGAGACCAACTCATGGAGTGAGATTGACACCAAAGTGCAAGCCTCTAATCTAAGCACAGATCTACCAACTTTTTATCCAATATATGCCCAAAGTCTTAACATTCAGAAACCATTCAAATTCAGCTGAAAACACCCTGACTGAGCCCAAACAGTTTTTTCCAAAGACGGGCAAATTTGATGGTCCAGGCTTTAACAGTTAAATTAGAAATGATGGGCTCCCTTACATTGGCCATTACATGACCACTAAGTTCTACTAGGAGCAAAAATCTCAAGGGCAGAATGGAGTTTCAGCTCAAATTTGACCAAAAAAAAAACTCTGTTTTTTGTGGGAGTAGCTTGGAATGATATCTTTAAGGCTGATAATCAAACGAAGAGAAATATAATTTGTGTTGTTCCTTGTTCATAACCACAAAAGTAAAGAAGCTGCTCTTGATTAAAGTTCTTCTCTTTTCCCTTTTTTTTGGCGGAGACCCAAATGACAAAGAACAGAAGCAAATTTTACTTAAAGCTCCATCAAAAATAAAATTTTCTTCGTCTTAGATTGTAACAGTGGATTAATTTTTGCAGTTCATTTGTAAAAACAATAATTAGAGAGCACACTATAACCATAACATTTTTTCAGATTAAACAGATGAACTAAACCTCCCCATACATGAGCATAGACAGACCAAGAAAGTAAAAAAAAAAATAGAAACCCCACAACAACAAAAAATGGAATCTTGGGTTTTTCCCTTAAGGGTGGAAACTTAATTACCTTAATCCTTGTGGCCTCAGCAGCAAAACCAGTAACAGCAGATAATAGCCCTAGAAATCCCACAACCCCACAAATTATTATGACTTTTGTCTCCATATTCTCTCTTTCTTTCTTGTTTCAAACACAGTGTCTATCAAGAACTGATCTTTTTGGGGGAAAAAAGCATCAAACAGTTTTATTTCTGGAAGAAGAAGAAGGAAAAGAGGGAAAAGAAGGGAAAAGTGTAGAGAGGAAGCAATGTAAAGCTTGTGAATTTTAAAAGGTGGCACAGAAACTGGATGAGTTCGTCACACAGAGGACACTGTGTATTGTCGTTTAGTGAAAATATTACTCCTCGGTTCAATTTGTTTGCCCGCTTTCCTTTTTAATGGGTTTAAAAAAAGAATATTTCTTTCCTTATTTAGCAACTCTTTAATTTGAAAGATCACAAAATTAAAGGATATTTTGATAAGAAGGAAGCAGTATAAGAGAAGGTTTTATTGCAGTAGTCTTTTTCAAGACAAGAGTACTGACAATTGTGAGAAAAAGGGTTGGCAAATTAAACAGCATTTTTCCAAAACAAGATAGTAACAGCTACTACCTCTATTCTGGAAATTACTTGTAAATATTTTCAAAACGTAAAGATTCTATCTACCAGTTTCGTTTCATTTTATTGACTTGTGACTTGACATATCCCTACTCTTTCAAAAAATATTTATTAGAAATTTATATTTTACTAATTTTATTAATTATGTTTTAAAAATTTAATTTTGACAACTATATTATGTAATTATTCAATGATAAGATTAGTAGGGATGACAATGCGGGGCAGGTTGAGCCTTAACCCGCAAAGCATTTAACCCGTCCAGCCCCGCTCCGCATAGCACTTTTATCTGTTTTTAACTCATCTTGCCCCGCCCCACTGCCATCCCTAAAGATAAGTATTGAAAGTAAAAATAATAAATTTCTCCTAATTTGTTAAAATGAAGAAAAAAATCTATTTTTATTACAAAGGTCAAGTAAAATAAGGTCCAGAGTCGACGTGAGGTTGATTGTCGGCTCGTGAGTTATTGGTCGGGTCTTGGGTCGGGATAGGAGTCTAGGTTCGTTCTAAAGAGCGGGGGTTCTAGTTCGGTGTCATTTATGTACCCAGATTATAAATCAATGCTCTTGGGATAATTTTTTCTTCTTACTAACCAAATACTAAAAGGGCAGTCCGTACACTAAAGCTCCCGCTATGTTGCGTTCGGAGAAAAGCCGAACCACAAGAGTTTATTATCTGCAATTTTACCTTGTGTTTATGTAAAAAGTTATTTCCATGGCTTGAAAATAATTAAGAGAATCACTTATTTTTCCAAAAATATTTTCTAAAAAAAAATCCATAGAAAATATTTTTCTTTGTCTTAATAACATAAGCGAGAATGCCGAGGTCTTGTCAAAGCCTCTGTACCAAACACACCCTTAATTTTGATTTCTTTTTTAACTAGAAAATCAATTCAATATATAACCAAAGGTTGTCTTCAATTTTTGCTTTTTAAATATTCATAGTATGAATGGTAAGTGATTTTATACTTAAAAATAATTTCAAGAACATTATATCAGATATTCTTTGCAAATATGTAACTAAATGTAACTCCATCTTCAATTTTAATTTCATAAATTTTCAAAAAAAAATAAAAAAATATTTGGAATCTAGTGAAAATAGTGCCTCTTCAATTTTCATGATGGAGTTCACTAAAGTTAAATGATTAGTCCACACTTTTAAGTGATTATTATCGTGAGAAAATGTCTTTTTCATTACTACATTCTTTTGCGTATAATCATTCGGTATTCCATATTTTACTAATTCGATTAATTTATATTGTACTGTATCTTAGTAATTTTTTACTCAGATCTTGTATATGTACTAAAAACTCAAATGAATATCTATATAAATATTTAATTGTGAATTCAATTATTATTAGGTTAAACTATCAAAAGAGACATACCTCCTTACCTTAATTGTGAATTTACTAACTCTCTCACTACTTTATTTTAATTACTTAATATACCACATGTAAACACTCTGATACATCGCTTCAGGTCGTGATACATCGCCTCACCTCGTGATACATCGCCCCGATGTATCAAAGGTAATTATCCAGAGGTGAGACGATGTATCACGCCTTGGGGCGATATCAAATTTCTTGTCAAATTTTTTTTGCTATAGTAATAAAATAAACATGAACGGTGATAAGGAGAGATTATGATTGTTGCATTATCATAATCCTCGTTATATTATGAATTTAATTATATACATTTCCGTCGTCGGTTGATTAAATCATTGTACTTAAAAGGAGGTTTAGGTGAATTAGTTCATAATTAACTAATTAAGCTGTTATGCTTAAACAGTATATCATTAATACAATGTACGAATCAAAATGACTACTATTTCCTCTTCTTTTTTCTAATTTCTAAATAAATCCTTTTGTTGAGAACTAAAACAATATTGATATTCTTTATCAAATAAAAAGAGAATGGCTCCCATCCTGGGATTTGGTGTAGAAATTAAACTAAAAACAGACTATAATCCATGTATAATATGTTTATAATCAGTATATAATTTATGTATACCGGGTGAAAAAAGTAAACAGTAAATCCGTTTAGCTATTTGTGTGAAATCCCAATATCAAATATGATTTAAGAGGATGTGACAATTTTGCCTTCGGAATTCAAAGTCACAAGACTACATCCGCCTCTGATTATAGTATGACAATGATTACGAAAGAATATAAATGCTTTGATTATACATATGTATTTAAGAAAATTAACAAGTATTCTCTTATGCCCATTGATATAGATACAAGTATCATCAACTCGCCTCGCAAATTCTACTTCCCCTTTAATAAAATACACACTTGAGCTTCATTTCAATGTGTATTTTGTATAAGCACAAGCATTAGTAGTTTTTAAGTAACACTTTAATAAATAATCAGGAAAATTTTGAAGCCAAAAAAGAAATGATCTTATTGAAGACCATAAACTAGTAATGCTCCAACACCACCAATGCCAGCAATGAGACCAATAATGACACCAATAGGGGGCAATCCTCCTCCAATTGCTTTCCCAGTGTTAACGTCATATCTTGCAAACCTCTTCTTTGGTGCTATGCATTGTGGACATGCATAGTCCTCCGGCTGCATCCAACAAACACAACAAAAAGTTATTGTCGATGCACGTAAATAACCGCTCAGTGATAAAAGGAGGTAGGGGTGCAAAGACAAGCAGGAAGTTTGCCTAGAAGCAACCATCCAATTGTACTTGCGTGCTTGGTGGGTCTAGTAAGGTGGTGAGTGTAGGATAAACCTAGCATACCCTAGAACAGGCAGGACCATTATATAAGCACACCGTTTGTCTTGAAACAAAAAAGAGTGGTAGTTGTCCCACTGACGTCGTCATCTTGAGGAAGACTTAATTCTAAGTCAATCCACATGGCGCAAACAAGTTAGTCGTTAATGGTTGGCTTAATTAGTACCATTTGGTATGTGTTGCGAACACTTTCATTTTTAGCCTCGCATCTTCTCTAGAGAAGAAAAACTCGAACAGATAGAACAAACTGTCCAACTTTTTCTTTTTCATTACTTCCACGGTCGTGCCTCATGGCACGGCAGAACCCGTACTATTGAAATGGTTAGTAGAGATGTTCCCGTAATTAACCTTTTTTGCCAACCATTTTACTGCTCTAAACTTAATTTGTATTCTATTATCATGTTCAATCTAGTGTTTATTATGTTAAAATGTTAGCAACAATTAGAAGGAGAAGTAGAGACTTCAAAAGCTCTGTCTAACAGGTTTCTGAAGCCCCCCCCCCCCCCCCGCAAGAAAAAAGAGATCATAAGCTTGTATTGGAGTATAGTTAAAGCAAAGTGCAGAAACTTGCCTGTTCATCGAAAGACTTCGGCAAGGTGTATATGTAGCCACAGTCGAGGCAAATGTGTGTTGCTCTGGCCTGAGGACAGTGAACTATAGATGATTAGGCAAAGAAACACATGTAAAGGATGAAAATGAAGCAAATACAAACTAAAAGTGAACATTTTTAACGATTCACGGATCAATACTAGCCTTTTGAGCATCAGTTAGTTTCCTTCCAAATTGAGGAGGAGCTGGACGCTTGGGCAGTCTTTTAACATCTACATCGGCACCTCTGCATACAGAATATCGACCAAAGATATTCAATACGTTGAAATATGTTAGTCTCACATCTTTTGCTGATAAAGATGTCTATAGTATCCACACGTAACAATTAAATCTTCTGTCACGGCTAGAATTTTGTAATTGGGAAGCGATGTCTTGTTTCAGGTATTAGGAGGGATCCTACCACTATAAATTTTTAACATGCTAGTCACAAGCCATTACGCACTAGCAGAGGTAATTGGATATATATAAATGAAAGAATAAAAATGACGGAAAACTTACACGCACTTCTTATGCATTGTTAATACAGATTTGAACACATTATACAAAATGATAAAGCAAACATTGGCTAGGTATCTAATACAATTCTTAAAAGCCAATAAGAAAAAACATATATCAGTGCTTCTATGTGGAATAGACTTGCAGTAATAGCTCGTTCAACAAAGATCATATTTCTGTATGAAATTGTCTACATTTATGTAATTTCTTAGAGCCTTTGACATAAACATTGGCTTAGATAAGCTCATCCCTATGGTCTGAGTGTACTGTTGCTGTTACATGTAATTTCTTTTAAGGTATCCAAAAAAAATCATCCATAAGCAAGTCTAGGAGAAATTTTCAGATAATGATTTATCCTGTCATTCTTTTAATTCTCAAGTTTCACAAGAACAAAGTCATTAAAAATATTTCGCTTTCTAACCTGCTAACGACGAAGTAGACAGAATCAGGCTTTGCCTGGATGGCAGTTTTTGTGAATCCAAGCTTATCAGCCGGCCATAGTTCGTCACCGAAGAAGCTACTAGTGTAGACTACCTGGTCACCAACCTTAAGCCCTGCTCTTGCAGCATTACCACCATTCTCTATACCCTAATTCATTCAAAAGATAAAAAACAGAAAAAGCTCTCAACATCAACAATTCATTTTGTATTAGGCAGCTTTTCCTGCCTAATAACCAATCACAGGTTATCTTATATGTAGAATTTAACTAATGTACATGCAATTTTTTTATACTATCAGGTAACTTAATTTTTGAATTTGTGACGTAAAGCAACTTCTGAACCCCTTGATCACTACACTAGAATATTTTCTTACGTTAAGGAGATTCAACAATTTCTATATAAGAAAAAAAATCCATTTGTGTCGGGAGTAATTTTGTTGCCTAAGGGGATTCAATCGTGTCCACCTAGCTCCGCTACTGTCTACAATATGGTTCAACCAAAAACAGGCTGATTAAAACTAGTTACTAGTCCATTACTTATGAGAATTTCTTTAGCAATTGTCTCGGTAAGCAGAACGAGACAAAGCAACATAATGGAGAGCAACAAATTACTGACCGTAATGACAACTCCACCACCTTGCTTTGGACCAAGGGTGAGTCCCAATGGCTTATCAACTTCAACTTCGATATCCTTTGCAGCAGCAGCTTTTCTTGCAGTTATCTCAAGGCCTCTACTTCCACCACCAGTGCTAACACTCCTCTTGCTCTCAGCTCCTAAGAAAGAATTCGAAACACCCCTTTTGGCCTCTTGTAGTGATAGTCCTTGAAAACTAGTTTTCTGTCCAGCACAAGAGGAAACAAAAGATTCAGACTGTTACACCATTGAAAATCAAAAAATAGTTTTACAATGTTCGGCAGAAATCAAGCCCACACATGAGAACATCGTAATGAGACATAACAAAATTGAATATGTTAATAGCACCTTTTTGTCTCTTAGTTATTGTTAAATTCTGATTTTGGTCATTCTGATATCCGACAAAGCACATTTAACTTACAATTAATTGAAATGTACACTTTTGATCCCTTTTCTAGTCTAGTGAATATTCACAAATCTACCAGAATTGTTAACCGTTCCACTACTTAGTTACTCATGTGTTATGATTAATTTGTGTTGTTACTTCATATTTGACGGTAATATAATTCAAAAACAATTCAAATATAGCATACTTCCTACGTAAGGAAACTAAGAACAACACATTTCAGTTAATTAAAAGTTAAATGTGTCAAGTCAAATATCACTAGGACCAAAATTAGAATTCACCAATAATCGAAGGACTAAAACTGCTTAGAAATGTGCATCTAAATGATATGATCAAACACTTCAACAACATATATATTAAATTATACCTGGGATGAAGTGGTGGTGGTGGATGATTTGAGGGATGGGATGGAAGCATTAGATTTGGTGATGCTGAGGTTTCTTGAGTAAGAAACAGAACAGGAAGAGGAGGCAGCACCAGCAACAACAGCAGATGCCATGATTTTTGGTACGTTAAAATTGTCCACTTAGCAGATGGGGGAAAATAGTGGTTGGTTTTTTTGGATGTGGTGTGTGTGGGTGGGTGCCTCTAACTTGGGTTCGTGTCAGCAATGTGGTGTAACAAAAGGTTGTTTACGTGGACAGGATTTTAGCAGAGGATAACAATACAGTGGTCTTACAGGTGAGCCACACGCCCTACTGCAATGTTACGTTCTATCTATTATACTCTTATTAGGCAATTAAAAAAAATGTTCAAAAATCAGACAAGTCCCTTTTTTCTGCTGCCAAATGGTATTTTTTCCTATCCATTTTATGTGGCATAAAAAGAGACTAAATACTCTTTTTATATTTAAAAATAATTTTATTTTAATTTTTGATAAAACGATTATTTCTTGTCACCATTCTATTTTAAATTAAAGTTTAAAAAAGATTTCTTAATAGTAATTCATACTCCCTCCGTTTCAAAAAAAAAATGACATGCTTTGATTTGGCACGGAGTTTAAGAAAATAAAGAATGACTTTTGAATCTTATGGTTTTAAATTAAAGTTATGTTAAATGTATCAAAATATCCTTTAATTTTGTGATCTTAAACATAACACGTGAAAAATTAAAATTAAAATATTACCAAAAATAGAAAAAGTCATTCTTTTTAAACCGGAGAAGTACAAATACAAGGCTTAGGATAGTGGGAGTGGCCAGGCCACCACAAGATTATGTTTTACGAGAATGTCTGCGCAACAGCGTTTCTGTGCTCATAAAATGGAGTACAATAGAGGCATTGGGCCTATTCTTGATAGATTAGGTGTTTCTATTGTAACGCCAATACAGATTTAGCCTGGTTTAATGGCTAATTAGAATTATGCGGCCATTAGTAATATAGAAATTAGTTATGGAAGAAATTTATGTATTTATTTCATATATGAATTAGTTATACAGGTTCAATTATTTATGTAGGAGTATTAGTTATTTCTTTTTCTATCATACATAAAATAATACATAGATTTTTTCATAACTTAGGTCATTTGGTAGAGTGTATTAGAAAATCTAATGCATGCATTAACTTTGTATATTATTAGTACCCTGTTTGGTATACTTTTTCAATCTACATATAACTAATGATACACTCTATTGTGTATTGAGCTATGTATTACTAATACCATGAATTTTCATGTATTAGTAATGCAATAGGTTCTAATACATGTATTAGCATGGTTAAAGACACAATTGTCTCTCTAAACTCTTTTCATATCATTTCTACCATATTTGTGTAAGGTATTTTTGTAAATAACTTTTTTTTAAGAAATTATGCAATGCATGTTATTTTTAATACACCCAAGCCAAATATTGCAAAAAATCTCAACATTACTAATACACCATATTCTGCACTATTTCTTATACGCTCTACTAAACGAGTTCCTAAATTGTGTCTTGAATTTTAAATACATAACAAAAAAATACTACCAAACATGATATTACTTATACATGATTTAATACATAAATAACTTAGTTCTTAACCAGCTATCAAACGACAAGGACTTATCTTACCAAAAAAAAAAGACAAATAATTACTATTTGATTTTGTGATGTGAGCTAGCAGCCTGATTTTGAATAATACTAGTAATATTAATATTTGCTCTAAGTACGTTTACTAATGTAATACGCATAGTGACCTTTCACTGGTTCAAAATTGTCTTTCAATGGAGAGATGTGGGCTAGCACCCACTTGTTAGGATTTTTCTTTTTAAAGAGATGCAAGCAGCATTGGAAATATGTCTCATAATTTTTTATTAACCATAAGGCTTAAAAATTGTGGCATAAACAAAGTAGTGTTAAGACTCTGTGGGGGTTTGTTAAGCTTTAAAGATAAGGTGAAAAGTAAATTGAGAAATGACGGGAAATAAAATGGAGGAAAGTGAAAATTTAACAAAAGTCATTTGAGAAAGAGGAGAACTTTTGCGTTTATAATGAGAAACACTCCTTTTGGCTTCTAGCTCTTAAATAGTTGAGAAGAGAGTCTCCTCTGGCGCATGTTGATGTCTGCCCAACATTTGTATCTTTCTGAATGGGTGTTTTCTCAGAAAATCTACCTGCAACTAACCAACTAATTAATTGTTCTAGAAAAATATGTTGGGATCTCAAAAGATCATTTTTAGAAGATGGCATCAGGGTTTTGTTTTGCCCGAGGATTAGTACGATTAGAATACTCAGTTTAATTACTGCATTAACATTAATAAATTTTGATAAACTACGAATTATATTAATAGCTAAGGTTCATGCATCAGCATCTCATCGATGCTTTGTCAACTTGTATTGGGAATGCCAAGTTAATTGTCAAGTCATTCTTTTTGTTACAGCCATAAGAATAATTTTTACTTGGAATGTAATCTAAAATGGAAATAAGATGTCTTCCCCAAGAACTTGGCCAATGTAGTAACGCCAGAAAGCTGGATCTTTCTTCATGTCTTCATACGTCAAGAAAAGAAAGGTTTATGGATTTTCCAAGCTTGCTTTCCAATAGGCAATAATCTAATCCCAAAAAGATCCGAAATGTGATACCCCTTTGCAGAACAGATCAAATGCATCTTCAATTGGGAATGAAGGTACTTCTTTGAGTCTCAATTTTTTCATATAATGCCAATTTGAAACAGATAACATCTTTGATTTCGCGAAAAACAAACACAAGTTTACAACCAAACTGAGTGATATTGGTTTACATATTCAGTGTTCCAAGCTTTCTCTCTAAGAAGGTCTTTAAGCATATTGCTGTCATTTTGGTCTGTTTTCTTGATGGTGTGTACAACGGGGAAGGGACATGGAAGCTGAAGTCATGATACATGGACTAACTCAACCTCTCAAAGCTACAATGACCACAAGGATATGAATGACAAAGTAAACTTTCGAGGAAGATCAAACAATTTTTCTTTTCAAGTTTACCAAGCAAAACTTAGTTTTGATATGAGGACTTTCTTTAATCCAAGATGATTTGAACATACATTTTTATTACTTCACTGCTATTTACATATACAAAGTTTTTCTTCTCTGAATGAAAGTTTAATGGAATAAAATCACTTGACAATAGAACCAACTACAGAACAATAACATTTGCAAATAAAAATAGCTCCTGACTGGTGAAACAAGTGTTTATTTCTTACAACCCTGGAGCAAACCATAATGTCATTTTGACTAACGATATATGCCTCGGTACAATAGCGTAGAGGCTCTAACTTATGTCTTGGGCATTACTGGGTACTGCAACGACAAACCAAGTTTCTATCAAACTAGTCCCACCAAGTTTCTGCCTGGTGATTTCATCCAACTCTTCAGCCATCTCTAGCGTCAGATGGTTTCTCCAATCTCCAACTTGACCTTTCCTCATGAAATTCCGCTTCTCAATAGCAAGTTGTGGACTGAAATGTTGCACTCCGGTCTGATTCACTTCCAAAATGCTCAAATTCTCAAAGCTACAGAGCCTTACAATCTCCTGCACAACCTCTTCTCTCTCTTCTTCTAAGCAAAATGGCTTATCTAAGAAGTTGGCCAATTTGGTAAGACAGACAACAGGGTCTTTCTTCATCTCCTCATAAGTCAAGAAAAGTACCTTATCAGGATTTTCCAAGCTTGCCTTCCAATAACCCAAGATTTGATCCCAAAAGGGTCCAGAATGTGATACCCCTTTGCAAAACAGATCAAACGCATCTTCGATTGGAAAAGAAGGTAGTTCTTTGGGTCTAGCTTTTTTCATATAATGCCACTTTGAAACGAGAACATCCTTGGTCTCGCGACAGACATACACAATTTTGCAGCCAGAAGACATAACAGATGCTGGTAACAAAGAGTAAGGAATGAGGGTTGCAAAAAGGCAATGTGGTGAACATGAAATTCGATAATCTTGGTAGGAAGCTTCATCTTTTATGATGGCTTCCAAGAAGGGAATGCAATCATGGGGGCCCTTGGTAAGTAAAGGGTGAGAGGAGAAATCGAATCGATCACGATTCATGAGGGAAAAGATAAGGGCCTTGAACCATGTTGTTCCTGACTTTGGCAAAGTAGCAAGAAGAATATCTGTGGGTTGAGCTTTGAAGCATTGTTGCGCCCTCTTAACTCCTCTAAGGGCTGCCCAAGTGAGCCAAAAGGACTTATATTGGTAAAGATGCTCAGTTCTCCAACCTTTTTCCTTGGGAAGGGTTGTGAGCATATCACTGTCATTTTGATCATCTTTCTTGTATTCATCATCGAGGGAAACCGACATGTCCAAATTCGATAAACTCTAAACCAAATTCGTCTTCACAAGCTTGAATTCGAGATGATCTCGCTCATCCACAATGTAGTACTGTAGGTAGTATTATGATTATCCAATTCCTTCTTTGTCGGGCGGTTTTCCTCGCTCATTTTGTACTGTTTTTAGCAGTGAGTATCCAGTAAAAATATTTGCGACTATAACAAAAACTAGCATGAAGGGCTATGTTGGTCGGAGAGTGTCGGGAGTCCGAGCAACATAGATTACAGTTACAATTTCATGAAGCACAACTAAAAGGGCATGAACTGTGAGGCATTCAAACACCACTGCTATTCTCTACTTGTAACTAAAAACAATAGGGAAATTAAAAGGGTTTAATTTAGAGTTTTTGGAAGGAACTTAGGGGTTGTTTGGTAGCTGGTTTGGGAGTTACTTATGCAGGTATTAAATCCTGCATAAGTAATACCAAGTTTGGTAGCTGGTTAGGAGTTAAGTTATTCATGTATAAAATTAATGCAGTGTTTGGTGTGCAATTTAGAAACCTGCATAACTATATGAGGGAATCTATGTATTATTTTATGCAGATTAGACGTGAAATAAATAATACATGTATAACTAATACATGAATAAGTAATCCTTGCATAACTAATAGTTACATAAATAATAGATAGATTCTCTCATAACTAATCCCTACAGTACTAATATCTGCATAACACTTACTAGCTACCAAACGACCCCTTACTTGTTATACTTTTGTGAGGCGATATTGTGGAACAACAAATGGGTTTTGTTCCTCTTACACAAATCCTATACAATAGTGCAGAGGGGGGAAATAGTGGTTGGTTTTTTTTGGATGTGGTGTGGTGTGTGGTAACAAAGGTTGTTCATGTAGCAGAGGATAACAATACAGTGTTCAGATAGATTTGAGCCACATGAAATAATAAATAAAATGATAATCTTATTATATCATTCTTTAATAAGAATTAGTCTAAATATATCTTTCTTTATACTATGAATTCAAATATACCCTCTCATTATACTTAACACATGTTTTTCCGCTA
This sequence comes from Jaltomata sinuosa, assembly GCA_003996215.1. Classification (NCBI taxonomy): domain Eukaryota; kingdom Viridiplantae; phylum Streptophyta; class Magnoliopsida; order Solanales; family Solanaceae; genus Jaltomata; species Jaltomata sinuosa. The sequence continues at coordinate 379,356 of QJPP01001804.1, read as the reverse complement.
AAATTAAGGATAAATTTGTGCCAAAATATAATGAGAGGGTGTATTTGACCAAATGTAATGAAGGATATATATCCCATTTAAGGGAAAATTTCACTCTACAAACATTAAGATTAAATCTTTTGGCCCAACTTTTCAAAATTCCATTAGATAGCCCAATTTCTCGGCAGTTTATACTTACAAATTCATACCCTTTAGTGAATCACTCTTGCCTGATGAGTGGAATACTCTTCACTTACAAATTAAGTTATTTCTGAAAAAACACTGAATCACTATTATACTGTCTTCTTCCATCTTCTTATTCGTCGTTATTGGGGAAAAGCAAAATTAATTTTGTGACAATTTGAAGAACCACATACTTCTTGACAGAAAATCAAAGCAAAATTATTATTTTTGGTTTTTTTTTAGTAAAATCAAAAATCAAATCAAATAGTATTGATTTTTAAATTTTAAAATCAAATCAAATGTCAATTTTTTAAATCAGTTTAATTTGATTTTTCACCAAACCGTGAACAACTCTAATTTTAAGTAGAAAGTGATATATCAACTAGGCTACGAAGCTTCCAGGAAACTGGATTATGATCTACAAATTCACTCAATGAAGAATTATTTTGATGTCCTTTGATGCGTGCCCCAACATATAAGTCAACCTTACTATAATAAAATTGACAAATACACAATAATAATAAATCTTATTATATGATTTTTGTATGTTTGGTTTTGGCTTACAACTCATAACTTGACTGTATCACCCCTCTTAATTTGAGATTTCAAACAGATTCACAAATTCTCTTTCTTTCTTCTTACTTTTCGTTACATTCTTGTTCTTTACACATTTTCTCAATTATTATCTAAGAAAATACGTCCTCCAATCTTTGTTGGTATATTTGAAAAGTTATGTGCTACATCAAATTAAGGCCCTATATTTATTTGATATAACGATAGTTTGAAAAAATTATAAAAATAATGTAATCTAGGGATAGTTTAAGATTTTATAGCGGATTCAATTAGATAAATGTATTGTATACGCGTAAATACACTTATTAAAGACGTGAATACAATATATTTCGCTATTGTTACGCGCATGAATGCAATGTATTCTGCTAAAGAAATATTATATGTGCGCGAATTTGTTGTAAGTGTGATTCTGCTCCGCCTTTTTAGTTCGTCGGAGTTCTGTAATTCGTTCTATCCTGAGAGGAAGGAACCCAACACCTTGGTAACAGTAAAGAAGGTATAATTTTTTAAGGACACACAAGTAACTTGTGGGCTCAAATTTTTCTTTTTCTGCTTCATCTATATTTCTGTTATAATATTTTCTATTTCTGTTTTCTGGTTATAAACAAAAATTTGTTTGTTATATTACTGCCTGAACACAGGATACTAACAGTTCGAAACTACTACTTTTTCCGTCCCAATAAATAAATAAATTGTATCTGCTAAATTGGCACATTCCTGCTGATTAGCTATAATGTTTTATAATAATAACACGACTCAAAAAAAAAAATCAAATGTGCCGACTTTCTTTATTCATTGGCTCACAAATTAGACTGGAAACCAAGTAGCTTGAAATATTTACTTTTTTTTAAAAAAAATAGAGCGGTGCACATAGGTAATCCACAAATGGAAGAAATGAATAATTCAATTTAATATAACTTCACGATAGTTACATGTTATATAAATTGGATCGAATCGAACTAATTATGATTCGATACAGTATGCACTAATGAAAAGTATTGTATAAATTGAATCAAATCGTACTAATTTTGATTCGATACGATATACACTAATGAAGAAGTGAAAATCAAAGAATCGAATTAAAACTTGCAAAAAAAAAAAAAAAAGCAAAATGAAGAACTAAATATCCATTCCTACGTTATTAAGTAACTAAAAGTCAAAGAAAATATTGGCGTCTTGACTATTTTTGGGTGCATTTCTCAAAAGTTATATGTTTAATTATCTATATGTGGAATTATTCGCATATGCTCCTGAAGATGCTAAAATCATCTTTTCATTGGAAGAATAGTTAAGAGAAGACTTTTTTTTTTTTGATGTAATAGAAGCAAAGGTCACTTGCATCTTAATTTGAAAAGTCAAAACACATTTCTAATTAGAGAAGATGTAAAGATTATAAAATGAGATAAACTTTTTCAAAATCGGGTTTTGCGAAATTGTTATTTGTTTGAATTTAAGTGTTATTGCAAGCAATCGAAAATATACTTTGGAGTTTTTATCTCAATTTTGAGGGAATTTGATAAAGTCCACGTCTAACTCTCATAATTAATTTTACTCTCTCCAGATTTGTTTAAATTATTTGATAAACATTTTAATACAGTATGTTTAAATTTCGAATCATTTAATTATGAAGTAAATTATGGCTTCTCTTGTAGTATTTTAAATCTAAAACTAAAATTGTAAGCAATAGACTGATTAATTTTCCAAGTGCTAGTAAACATTAGCTTGCTAGCTAGCTCACCATATATATTTACTCCCTCCATTCACTTTTATTTGTCACTGTTTCGCTTTTCGAAGTTAATTTGACTAAACTTCAAAGTTAAATTAAATTAAATTAATTTAATATTTAATATTTAAAATTTAGATGGTCAAAAACTATACGAAAAATGCTATAAGCTGCAATCCTTCTCATATTAATATAATAAAAAAATATATCTTAAAATATTGATCAAAATTAATACAGTTTGATCTTGAAAAGCGAAATAGTGACAAGTAAAAGTGAACGAAGGTAGCATATGTTAGGTATACTTCAATGTCTAGAAGTTTTATTTTTATTTTGTTAAGATTACACGTCTTTACATATTCTTCTTTTTAAGTGGGAGTGACTCCTATCTAATTAGCTATTTGGTTTGACCGTTTAAGGAAGCGGATATAATATTAATACCAGAAGAAGTAAATTAAATTGGAAATAAGACCAAAATAAGGTTGACGATGGTTGGAAAAACACAAAAGTGTTCTTTTACGTTTCGGATAAATTTAAAATAATCGCTTAAATATATTTTAAATAATCTTAGTTTATTTATTTATTTCAAAATACAACATTTTTGTTTCAATCAAATATTTTAACAAATTCTATCCATTGGATTTGAGAGGATTTATTTTTTAAAAAAAATTGAAAATACTTAAAGAACTCCACCAAATACTAAAAACCACAACACAAAACTGCACATAAAAACTAGATTTTTAAAAAAAAATGGACCTAAAAAGATTATACCAAATTTTAGAAAATAGACAAAAAGTAGTCAAAATGAAGTTTTAAATCTGAGTTTTTGCTACTTTTTCCCCATAATTTCTACTCCTTCCGTTCTTTTTACTTGGCAAATTTTTTTTTTTAGAATCAAATGATATGAATTTTGATCAATATTTTAAAATATATTCTTTTATCATATTGATATGAAAAAATTGCAATTTATAGCGTTTTTTGTATAAATTTTAATATTTAAATTTTAGTTTTAAAATATTAAATTAATTTAATTTAATTTAATTTAACTTTAAAATTAGTTAAATTGATTCTCAAAAAGCAAAACGTGACAACTTTTTTGAAATTGAGGGAAGTATCAAATCTAATAAATAAAGTTCATAAGTCTCTGCACTAGAAGTGCTCACTTTAATAAACTTAAGAATTAAATTATTAAAAAATTGTATTTAAGGAACTACTTTGAACTACCCAAAAGTAAGGGACTAATTTTGTTATTTTCTCTGAAGATTGTTTGACAATTTTATCTTCTCCACCACACTAAATAAACAGCGTGTTAATTTCAAGATAACGTTGACACTTGGAAACAAGAGGATAGGGACCATCAAGGACATTATAGTCATTTACAAAATATCATCTCCTTTATGTGACAATGATAACTTACCGTCTAAACGGAAGTAACGGTGTCCTTGTCGTACGTCGAGATCACGAAACGACTTTTCCCTTAGTTAATCAAATTATTTTTAATAAAGATACCTGGAATCGCTGTTTAAGATCCATAATTCCATTAACCAACAGAATTAGAAAGGGATTAAGAATTGGATATTCTGTTAACGTACCGGTTGCCGTTAAATGACGGTCACGGAAATGGTACTCCGTTGTACTGGGTAGGTGCGAAAGAGAAATGCACCTCGTTTTTACAGTATAAAAAAGGGGGAAATATGCAAAGGGTGCGATCATCATCATCACATTGGGGCTTTGCTCTTTATCTCTGTGAATTCAGATTCTCTTCAGAAAAAACTCCATTTTCTTCTTCTTCTTTAGTGTGTATTGTATGGCCGCCAATTTGCAGAGCCGTGGACTCGTGAGCTTGGGGAAGCGAGTTGTCAACCAGATCAGCTACGCAAGTGCTCGAACTACTGCTAACTCACCTTCTCTCTCTGGAAGGTATATCTCTAAATTTCTCTGTGAATACTGTTTTGTTACACTGCCTATTCAGTGTTTGCTTTGTTGTGCATTTATTCGTATAGACGAGCTTAATGTTCGATATTTGTATACTACAAGTAGTATATTTTCCGATTATTTGCTTAAATTTCTGAGAAAAATTATGCTAACTATTAGCTATTGTTCCCGTGGTGATGACGATCCTTTTGTCCTCTGCTAACTTCTGTAATGGATGAATTTGTTGGTCAAACAATGCTCGGAGTCTACGATGCTCCTTTCTCTCTCTCTGTCTCTCTCTCTCTCTCGTTTTGATCCTTCACGAGGAAACAAATTTAGGTTTATGTTTTCTAGTATTTGGTACTATTACCGAAAACGAGATCATTTCAATTAGATTTACAACTTGTGGAAGCTAAACTTTGCGTTTTTACCAGTTTTAGTTTTTCTTTTTTGTCAGATCTAGCAACTGTAGATTCTATTACTCGTCTTCTAGCCAGCTGGGATTTTTGGTCCGATTTGTCATGGCATATTCTTTCTTCCCGGAAAGTTTGCGTATTCGTCCCTCTGAGTCTGATCTGGAGATTTTCTACTCTGATTTATTTCCCCTTTGATGTATTTCCAAAGTTAAGGTTCATAAATCAGAATATTTTCACCAAATCACTATTTTAGGTATATACCTTCTGAGTTCTGACAGTCACGTTTTTTCTTCCTTGTTGCTCAAAGGAGTTTGGGGCTAAAATTGTCCCTCATCTATTAGAGTACGTTCATTTTGGTCCCTCAAATATAATCCTGGGCATATTTAGTCCCTTAACTTTACTAAAGTGAAGCACTTTTGGTCTTCCTAACATAATAATGTTAAAAATTAACGAAAATGATAATTTTCTAACGGTGTAAATTTGACAGTGTTATCTCTTTCTTAATTGATATACATTTTCTTTCTTTCTTGTCTTCTTAATTTTTTAGGATTAATGTAGTAGTAGCTATTTATATTTAAAGACAATACTTTAGAACACAATAATCTGCCCACTCGAAAAACATAACCATTTTCTTAATTGCAGTAACAAAATGGTCTTAAAATCAGTGGCATAGCTAGTAATTTGGTGAAGGGTGTGCGAATTTCTTCTTAATTGTGTTTAAGAGCGTGCAAAATTAAATATATACTCATAATAGCTAATACTTAACCTCTATGAGTTTGTATTTTACAAGTCACGTGGGTGCCACATGAGTTTAACACTATTATTTTTAAACGGATTTTGTTAGGGAGATCAAAAGTGCTCCACTTTAGTAAAGTTAAGGGACTAAATATGCTCAGAGTTATATTTGAAGGACCAAAATGAACCTACTCTAATAGTTAAGGGACAATTTTAGCCCCAAACTCTTGCTCAAAGTATAATATTATTATTATAATATATAATAATAACATTAAAATACTGGGTGCTGAAGTGGAGGGCTTATCGGATAAGGACGTCTCACCCACTATGTTCTATGCCTCCAACAAGGCAAATTTGCCTCTTGATCAGGGCATTCTAAGAATTTCCTGCTCATAAATAATGTTCCCCGAGCCTAACACACATGTTACAATTCATCTGAACCGTTGATATTTTCGAAAATTACGAAATTTATTAGTACTTACATGTATTACACGGTTAGATGACAATTAATATTATTTATTATTATATTATATTATATACAAATAAAGAAAAAAGTTAGATGTAATGTAACCGTCTAACCGGAACTCATAGAAGCTTGGAAAGGAAAAGAAGATAGAAGAGGAAAGTTAGGAAAAGTAGTAGGTGAGTAGGTGTAGGTCCGTAGGTGAAACTGTTGGGGACCCATATCAAATAAAAGCTGACGATAAAAAGATTAGATAGAAGCACTTGACTAGACATGTAGGGCTGGTGCTATTTTGCCTTTTTGAAGCAACAATATTGCTGATGATTAATGGGTTGAAACTGTTCCTTTCTTGGTGGGGGTTGTGGGGAATGGGTCCTGTGTCCTTCATGTGTCCACCACCATGATCAATAATTTTCCTGTGGCCCCGAAACAAGAGTTAACAGTACTGTGAAACAGCGGCAAAATTAGAAATTTCATTTAGGATGTTCTAGATTTAAATAATTTTTTGACATATGTATTTCATATAATTTTCTATATACATAATTACATGTAGCTATGCCATTGATGTGAAATTTATTATTATTTTTAAATGGAATTAAGATCAAGTGACGAATAAAATTGTTGTCATATGATGAAGAAGATATGGGTTCGAGTTGTGAAAAACAATGTTTTGCAGAAATGCATGAGTACAATAGATTCTTCTGGCACGCCCCTCGCATATAGGGGGAGTTTAGTGCAATAAACTGTTTTTTTAAAATATCAAGTGACTAGTCAGCTACCAGATACCAATATTAGATGTTGGGTTTGCCGTATAATTAAAGTTTCTTTATTAGGAGGTGACATAATCACGTGAGTAGACCCGAGATTTGGGCAGGAAATATGTTGGGCATGTGTAGCAGCAAGAGTCAGAAGCATATATGAATTTTGGATGAGATATATAATTACAAGGCCTCTATACATTGTTGAATTAATTAGTAGTTGATTGTGCTGTGCAGGAGGGGTGTGCAGACATCGGTGTACGACAAGAACCCTGAGGATCATGTGCGGGATTCGATTGTGCCGGATGAAGTGATAGAGGCACAATCAGAAAAGTACTGGGCTCCTCACCCACAAACTGGAGTGTTTGGGCCAGCAGCCACTGATACTACTGGCGGAGAACGTGGCTTCCACTCCTCACCTGCCACTGCTGCCTCTGCTGAATCCATTTTGGAGCAGAAGGCCTTCTTCCGCCCTCTCGAGGACTTGGAAAAGCCCATGCTTAACTAATTTCACATACTTAAGTAATTGCATTATAAGCTGTTTCCTTGTGTTTCTGCGAGTATATTTTATCAAGTTTTAAGGTGCAGTACTACAGACTATTGCTTTTGAAGGTTCATATGGTAATGTAATATGGGTGTCTTTTGCTACTACGGTTACGTAATTGGTGATGATATATGCTATAATAATATCCTTATGGAATTTTTTGCTTTCACAATATTGCGTCACTTTCAAAGTCTTATCATTTGAAATTGGGAAAGAGATGAGTTACGTACGTACCTGTGTTGAAAGATGAAGGGAAGGTGATAGGTTGTAGTATATGGCATCATAAAGTTAGGAAGAAGATAAGATAGAGAGATCTAGACGATATCTCCAAAGAGGGGGGACACAAAAGTAAAGTAAAGAATAATAGAAGATAGGGACACCACCTATTGAGAGAAATTGGGGATTGCATATGCACTTTAGCAATTGGGCCTCCAAATAATATTCCAACTCACAACTTTTTTTACCATTAATAAATGAATAAAAAAATATAAGCATGTCCACATCATTGTCATATCCTGTACAATCCCATACCAGTTTAGGGATGGAGAGTTTACTCCACCTGTCCCTACTCTCCAATTAATTCATTGTCCCTATTCTGCTTTTTCAAAATCTTCCCATCATCTTGTACTCTTGTTCCCTCCTAGGAGGGGAAAAAGTATAAGGACGCTCAAGTTTTTTCTTGATCATGAATTTAAAATTATTGACATAAATCTCGTCGTTAGACACTACATATCTTAAAATTTAGTAGGCGTTTGGCCATTAGAATTTCACTTTTTTCGGAAATAGTGTTTTGATCATAAAAATTCCAAATATAACTTCAGAGTTGTATTTTGAAAAGAGTGTTTTCACTTTTTTCCAACTCACTTTTTTCACTTTTTAATTTTTTTTTTTTGAAAAAATCCTAAATTTTTTATTTTCATAAAATAACCCCATTAAAATTATATTTCATTTTTAAATCATATTTTATATTTTTTAAAAATACATATTTAAGATCTAGATATCTATTACAAAAGTTATGGCCAAACACAACTCCAACTTTGAAAATTCCAAAAAAGTAAAATAATTTTTGATTCTCATGACCAAACAGCACCTTAATAACTTCATATAATATAGTTATTGAAATCTAAGTTGCAAAGTGAATGGGCTTCTAAATGCGATATCTTCAGCATATATTTGGGATTTTGGCTTACATGAGTCTGGATTTCATATTTTTGTTTATGAAAGGAAGCATGATAATTTATTTCAATTAAGGACATAAATAACGACATGGATAATCACACTTGTTGGATAAAATTATTATTTTACAAATTACTTTTTCTATTTTAATTTGATTGTCTGATTTGATTTTACACGAAGTTTAAGAAAGTAAAAAAACTTTTTAAATCTTATAATATCATATCAAAAATATGTAGAATGTACTAATATGTCCTTTAATCTTGTAATTTTAAATATTACATATAGAAAATTAAAATTAAAAAAATACTAAAAAAATAAAGAGAGATATTTTTTTAAAAAAAATTAGACAACAAACTGGTGAAAGTAATAATGTTTTTATTCAGTGTGGTGTAAAATCTTTTGAGACATCCCCAAAAAAGGATGTCAATGGTCTAATAATTGTTATTCTACAAACACTGGGGCTACAATTGACAAAAGTCACATGACATCTAATAATTGTTAAATATTACTCACTATTTCCTAAGCTTTATAATTTTAAACTAATAGAAAAAAGCATTTAAATTAAGACCTTGTTTGGACATGTGATATAAAATCGTGATATGAAATCAAATGATATGAAGTTAAAGGTTTGTTTGGACATACAATTTATATATTTTAAATTGTATTTTTTTTCATAAACATGAAAATTCCACAAAATTGTGAAAACTATCAATGTTTCGTCAATTTATATATTTGAAAGGCAGGGGCCTTTCAAACTTTTGGTTTTTTCACTCAATATTCGATACACATTTTGGGGTTCAATTAATTTAAATTTTCGTCTAATAGTTCTACTTTAGAGTGTAATAAAGCACTCTCTTCTAAATGTAATTTTATTGACATGAGCTTAAATTGAATTTAATGATACAAACAACTATAAAAGGATCAAGTCTCTAGAAGATATACTTTCTATGTTGATAATTGGGTTGCAGAAGAGTTATACAAGATATTGAAAAAATTAAGTGTATGATATGATTGACCAGAAGTTGGGAAGCTAATTCCTATTGCAAATTGAATTTCTTGAAAATTTAGTTTATAGGCTTGAATCAGTGAGTTCGTGAACAACAAGAAAATATTGTTGCAGTTGCATAAAAGAAATGACTTGAAAAAATAGGATAAAATATGTGGAGGTCGAAGCAAATAAGAAAATCAAGTTCAAGTAGAATTGAATTCTTTAGCCAAAATGTTAGGACTTGTGAAGTTTTGATGATTGACAAAATAGTGAAACACATACATGAAACATGTTATACTATTTGTTCCATCATGCAGAGTCCAACTGGCATTAGGATTCCTTGAAATGAAGTTGTTTCAAGTAGAAAGGACCTCAAAGTCTGCACAAAGCACGAATCAGATAAGAGTCTACATATGATAAGGAGTATACATATGGGTAGACCAAGAGAGTCCAAGAATCAAGAGAGTCCAAGAAAGAAGAGAGTTGTTGGTGAATTAGAAGACTACTTACGTAAGAACTCAAAGTCTGCACAAAGCATGAATAAGAGTTAGTGTTTGACTACAACACTCAAGAAGGGAATCCGAGAAGCATGGGAATCCTTGTGGAGTTAAAAGTCTACTTGATTGTGAAGATCAATCATAGTTAAAAATACTCAAGGACTTTCAAAATGAAACTCATGCACTTATACTGAGAGGAAAAAGGTAGAACACGAGCAAATAAGTAAGAACAATATTTGAGAGAGATCTACCTAGTTATTGTTGGGTTTTTACGAGGTGTGAATGGAAAATGAATAGGTGTTTTTCTGAATGGATGCATTTTGAATAGACACCTTTCCATATTGAAAGGTTGTGACCTTTCTATGGGTTGTGACCTTTCCGATAGGTTGTGACTTTTCCTATAAGTTGTGACCTTTCAATAAGATGAAATAAACACCTCTTCATCCTACCCTTTGGTGGCTATAAATAGAAGAGTTTTCTCTCATTTTTAAAAGATGGAATTTTCTGCACTTCTGCCGCATAATTTCTTACAAACAAAAATATAGAGTCATGTGTGATTTGTTGCCGTTCGTTGAGTTCGACAAAGTCATTGGCGTTTGAGGTACCGCTACTCCAGCGACAGGTATATCCATTTTATGCTGGGAGGAAATAATCCTAAACCTCGGGTACAGTGAGAGGATTAAATTCCTTAAGTACACACAGTGAATTCTGTGCACTCGGATTTTAAGTAAATTTTTTGTTTTTCTGCTTTCCAGTTTATTTTGATTTTCTGGTTTACTAATTTGAACACAGGATACCAACAATCTTAAGGAATTTAATATTTTTATTTTCTGTGTTCTATTGTGTTGGAGGCAAAACAAAGAAGAAAATTAGTTTATCTGTGATATCTTCCCGAATTGTTGGTTTTCTCGGACAATCACAGTACCTGGTTGAAAGCGTTGCAACTGTTCGTATCTATTGGTGTTTTAGAAAGAAAGAACTGAGAATTCTTGTATATGTCGGGATAAAGTGATTTACTTAAATGCCCGTGAAATGGAAACTTTCTAACTATGAATTCAAGAGATGGGCAATGTAGCAGAATAATGTCATGAGGCCACTGTAATGTGTTTTTTTTAAATTGCCATATCTCTGGAAAATATGCTTTGTGGTATTCCAATAATTTTTGAATCAAGGTTGTAAAACTATAGAAAAGAAAAATGGACAATTGGGGATTGGTGTCACTTTTAAAATGGTGTCACACATTGAGGAGTCCATGCGGATATCCATTCTAAAGGAAATAATATTTAAAATGTGGGAGGTTTGTGACTTATAATGAAGTCAAAAATTAGACTTAATGTCTAATTTAATTTGGAAGCACAAGATATGAAATCTAATGATATTCTTGTATTATGCCAAACTCACAAAATTCTTGGAGGATATTTGATTTGGTGGTCGTTGAGTTTTTAACTAACATATGACTAGTTTATAAACTATCAAATTGATATTTGAACATATACTTGTTCAAAAGAGTTGTGTTCTTTCATTAAAAGGTGACACTTGAAATATCGTGATTTTTTATGAAAAAATATGTCTATTAAAATATAATTATTTATATAGACGTGAACGTTGGTGAAAGGCTACCCACCTTTTGTTGGTCGATAAAAATGACGATCAATTAATCATTAATAATGATTATTATTTATTGATAAGTTCTGATTTACCACAGAACTTGTGGGGGGAAGCTATCCTGATGGTTAGTCGAGTACTCTGTCAAGTGCCCCATAGAAAACACAATCTATTCCATATGAAAATGGAAAGAAAGAAAGCACAACTTGAATTACTTCAAAGTGTGGGGTGTTTGACTAAAGTATAAGTTCCTAAACCTAAAAAGGGTGAAATGGGATCGAAAACTGTTGATTGTATTTTTATATAATATGCCACCAATAGTAAAGGATATTATTTTCAATAAAATCAGAAAATATTGATTTTAGTGTATTATGTCAGTCTCATGATATATGTCCTTGGTGGATATTGATATGCTAGTTAGTGAAATTTTTCACGTAACTAGTTTGGTCTTAGTAAAGACTAATTGATTGAATTAGTCAATTGATAATTGATCGTATATCTTTTAATTAAAGATCGTGTTCTTTAATTTCGTGAAGAATGTCATTTGAAAGGTTGTGACTCGTCATGATTGGATGTGTTTGTTGAAAGACAACCCTTTGAAAAGAGAAGATCTTTTATCAAACGTAAAAGTGAACGGATATCACTTGAAAGGTTGTGATGTTTCATGACTAAGATGTATTTATTGAAAGTCAACCTTTTTGAAAAGATATGACGGTTCTTTGGTCTATAAATTGAAGAACCAATTGATGATAATAACTTGAATTTTCACAGCAGTGAATGTGATATTAGTTGGATATTTGAATAAGTAGACTTACAAAAGGTGGAATGGTTGAGAAATATACTAACAAAAGGTTGTGGCCACAACTGAGGTCAATCATCCACAAGTATTGGTATAATGATGTACTTTAAGTATAGTCATCAGTCGACCATATATCCTTAAGTATGATTTGTACTATTGACATAACAATATTAATGTACTCTGTTTCTGAAGATTAAAACTTTTGGTTTTCTACTCCGTTTGAATCTTCGTACTGATTTGAAGAATATAAAAACTTCATCAGAACTTAGAGTTCATTTGGTTAGCAATTCGAAGAATATAAAAACTTCATTGTTAGCTTGAAACAAGTTTGAATAAAGATCGGTTCGAAGAATATAAAAACTTCACCGAGTAAATTAGTTTGTGTATTCGGTTCGAAGAATATAAAAACTTCACCGATTTACTAATCACTGTGTTTGAATGGTTATTCCGATTTGAAGAATATAAAAACTTCATCGGAACTAATGTCATTCAGTTAAGCGATTCGAAGAATATAAAAACTTCGTCGTTCACTTCTGAAACAGTTCTAGTATGCTGCTAGAAAATGAGCCTCAAACATGTTTATCATTTTGGAAACAGATAGTCAATAGTGAGATTGAATCCATAATGAACAATCATACATGAGAATTGATTGATATTCCTCCAGGAACAAACCCTTAGGTTCCAAGTGAATTTTCAAAAGGAAAATGAGAGATGATGGAACTATTGACAAATATAAAGCAAGACTTGTCGTCAAAGAATTTAGACAATATGAGGGTCTTGATTACTTTGATACGTACTCATCAGTAATAAGAATTACACAATTCAAGTGTTAATAACATTAGTCGCTGTGTACGGTCTTGAAATCCATCAAATGGATGTGAAAATAGACTTCTTAAATGGAGATTTGGAGAAAGAAATCTACATGGAACAACCTGAAGGGCTCGTGGTTTTTGAAAATGAAAAGAAGGTGTGTCGACTTGTTAAGTCTTTGTAAGGACTAAAACAAGCACCCAAACAATGGCATGCAAAAGTTGACCATATAATGTTAACAATGGTTTCAAAATTAATAAGTGTGACAAATGTATTTACATTGACAACACTATAAATCAAGTCATCATTGTTTGTGTATATGTGAATGATATGTTGATAATGAGTAACGACATTGCTAATATGTTGAGAAAGACTTAGGAGTTGCCGATTTGATATTGGGAATTAAGATTTACAAAACTCCTCAAGGTCTAGCATTGTCTCAATCTCATTATATCCAAATGGTACTTGAATAATTCAAGTATTTGAACTTTAAAGTTACAAAAAATATAAATGGATGTGAACCTTATTCTTGCTAAGAATAAAGGTAAAAGTCAGTCTCAATTGGATAATGCCAGAGTGTTGGGAAGTTTAATGTACATCATGAATTGTACATGACCAGATATAACTTATGTTATAAGTAAATTGAATCACCGTGTCAACTGAAACTAATCCACAAGTGGATATGTTTTTATCATTAGTGGAGGAGCAGTGTCTTGAAAATCATCCAAACAAGCATGTATCACCCGCTATACAATGGAGTCTGAGTTTATAGCTTTAGACAAAGCCGGTGAAAAAGTTGAATAACTCTAAAATGGCTTAAACCATTGGCACATGTATACATACATTGCGATAGTCAAAAGGTAAAGAAAAGTTGAGAGGGTTATGTAACGGTAAGTATCATAACATACGACAAAGATATAATACCGTTAGACAACTATTCTCTAGTGGAATTATCACAATTGACTATGTAAAGTCAAAAGATAATGTGTTGGATCCACTTACAAAAACGCTAACTAGAGAGGTAGTTGAAAGATCATCGAAGGGAATGAGACTATGACCGAGGACAAATCATCGTGGCGGTAACTCTACCTAGAAGACTGGAGATCCCAAGATCTAGGTTCAAGGAGATCAAACAAAGTCATTTGATGACGGTTCAACATTAACAAAATAACTTTTATGGTCCATTCTCGTGATGAGACAATGTTCAGTAACAAGGATAAGGCATTAAGGCTTTTTAATGATTTCTAAGTTTGATACGGGGTATATCAAATGGTGTATCTACGGGATAACACATTTAGGAATCACTTATGTAAGTGTGAAGTGTAAGCCGCTTCAAGGAGAATCCTGTAAAGTCAGTTCTCTACGCACTTATGAACCAGATGTGTTCATGGCTGAAACGAACAAAATAATGAGAACCAAAGACGGTTAAAGGGTTGATTGTGTGACTTATGTTGTCTAGGTATACACCTAAGCTCGACGGTTCAAAGACATCAAGTCTACCAATTGACCGAGTATATCCGATATATGTTCACTACGAAAAGTTCAAAGAGAAACCTACTTATCCAGATGCAATTAATTCTTACTTACGAATCACATAGTTTTTTCATGCATGTTTTCATCAAATAGCCATTCCCCATTCATGTGGGGGATTGTTGGGTTTTTAAGAGGTGTGAATGAAAAATAAATAGGTATTTTTCTGAATGGATGCATTTTAAATAGACACCTTTCTATATTGAAAGGTTGTGACCTTTCTATGGGTTGTGACTTTTCCGATGGGTTGTGACTTTTCCTATAAGTTGTGACCTTTCAATAAGAATAAATAAGCACCTCTTCATCCTACCCTTTGGTGGCTATAAATAGAAGAGTTTTCTCTCATTTTTAAAAGATGGAATTTTCTGCACTTCCTCCGCATATTTTCTTACAAACAAAAATATAGAGTCATGTGTGATTTGTTGTCGTTCGTTGAGTTCGACAAAGTCGTTGGCGTTTGAGGTACCGCTACTCCAGCGACAGGTATATCCGTTTTATGCTGGGAGGAAATAATCCTAAACCTCGGGTACAGTGAGGGGATTAAATTCCTTAAGTACACAAAGTGAATTCTGTGGACTCGGATTTTAAGTAAAGTTTTTGTTTTTCTGCTTTCCAGTTTATTTTGATTTTCTGGTTTACTAATTTGAACACAGGATACCAACAGCTATCCAAGTGCTGCCATTACGAAGAACCAGATTGAAGAACATGTTCCATAGGAATAAACTTTACAGTTCTTGAGTCTAGTTTTGAGTATTGATTAATCGAGTTGTAATCTTCGTGCTTTCTTAGTACCAGTGTGTTATAAACTGGTTTAGGAGTTTAGTCTTCAAGTTGGGATAACTCGAAGACTTGGGAACACAAACCTTAGGAGATTTGTGTATTTTTAGGAATTAGAGTTAGTTCCTAGGGTTGCAAGAGTTTTGTAATCTGATTTTCAAGTCGGAGAACTTGAAGTAGGATTCAACAGTCTGGAGAGATTGTTGAATACTAGGAATTAGAGTTTATAATTCCTTAGGTTATAGAGTTTGTAATCTTTTGTTGAGAGGCTCATTGTGTTTAGTGAAGTTGGGGTTAAATCCTGTAGAGGTACAGATCGTGGTTTTTTACACCTTTTGTGAGCCGGGTGTTTTTCACGTAAAACTTTCATTACTTACTGTCTTTACTGCTTCCGTTGGAACACGTTAGTCAACCTGTTTCACTCATAGGCAACTCGTAAGTAAAATTCACTAAAACACTAGGTCGTGCAGAACAACACAAAAACTTTTCATTTTGGAAAACCAAGTGTAGAAGAATTTAGCCGACATCACTCCCATATAAAGCACCACATTGTTGCTATGGAAGACACTACTATTTCACACTAATATTGAGTTTATTCTTGGCAAATAGCAACTAACAAGTAGATACTGCAAAGGACACAAGCTCATCAAAGAAAAAACACGTTCCAGAGAAATAAGTTTGTCATAATTTTTGAGTTGGTTAGGCTTTGCCTTTTGATCTTTAACTGTAACCTATTTTGCTTTTTAGAAGTATCGTAGTAGGTGATCAAATTTGGAGTTTGTTTAGCTTTCAGAACTATTGAGTATAGTCTTGAAAGGTGTAGCTATAATTGGGTTGATTATTAAGGTACTGGAGTTTATAGTCCATTTGTTATAGAGTTACAACCTAAAAGTGCTTTTGAAATTAGTAAAATTTTGAGGTAAATCCTACAAAAATAAGTCATTATTTTTTACCTTCTCGAACAAAGAGTTTTCCATATTAAACTGTTTGCGTACTTTTAATTCCACACTTCACTTTTTGTTTGTGCATGTTTAGTTTACTAAGACTTTGATGTTAGCAACTCATGCAGAATGCTATTAGTAAAGAAAGCTAGATACGTCTTGCTAATTTGAATTACAGTATTTGCACATTGTGCATGAATATCAAGGTGTTTGGATATGAGTTGGTTAAGATTTGAAAAGAAAAAAAATGATATTTGAAGTTATAATTAAAAAAATGTATTGAAAAATTTAAATTGTGTTCGGGCATGAAAATATAGTTGAAATTTTGTGAGTGAAAACTTGAATTTTTTTTGGAAAACTTCGAATATTTGTTTTTTTTAGTTCTATATTTCAAGTTTAAAGTTGAAACAATGGACCAATTTGATAAACGAACACTTAATTGAAATAATCTCCTAATATTTTTTTATTTTTTTTTAGCCAAAATCTATGACAAAACGTTTACAAATTCCCATCTTCGCGCACACTAATGGGGCCTTAGTACTTATTCAGGGAGAGAGTGGAGCCTCAAAAACATTCTTTATTCTCTACCGAGTTCCAATTCAATTTCAATTTTCCTTTTGTTTATCGAGAAAATGGTACAGTTAAATTTTTATGAGGTCAAGGACACACATTATCAATTTAACCCGTTAAGTTGATTATTAGCAGTTGAATATTGTGCAATAAACAAGTGAATAATTAAAATGCTGAGTAAAGGAGTTCCCAATAAGAAGCTTTTATGCTTCAGTGTTATAGTGACCGTCAGATCCAGGGATGGGAGCTTCCTTTCCCAGATGTCCGAGAATGTGAAAGCTTAATATCAACTAAATAAAGTAAAACTTGGAGCTCAAGAATAAAAGTGTTGCTAATGTATTTCCTTTTGATTAGAATGTCTTTTATAGATGAGTGAAGTAAATTATTTATAGGTTATATGAATGAGATACTAGCCAATAAAAATGTTTTACTCGAGTACTAAAGTACTATACTCAATGGGTGAGAATCACATGGTAATGTCGTTGGTAGTGCCAGCCTGCCATGCCAAGATGATCCATACGAGTTTGTTCGTGCACCTATCCCTCTGTTCTTTTTGTCCCTTTGTCCACGTAACGTTCTCTTTCTCCATCAATTTCCCTTCTTGCCACGTGTCTTAGCTTTTCTTTACCCAATACACATTCACCATGCCTACTCTATGAAAACGATTCTCCAACAGATAAATTTTCAGTTCGAACGTAAATGCTTATTGTGTGCAATTCCCCTATAAGTCATCTTCAATTAGTCAACTATGTAAGCATTAGAGCTACAAAAGGATTATTATGCTAACAAACTAACAGTCATTTGATATGCGAAATGGAATAGGTAAAAATATCACATGTGTTGGGATATTCTATGAATTATTTCTCATTTTTTATATGAGATAGTAATCTCATCATTTTAATACAAATGGTAGAATAAAATAATTTCAAAACTAATTAAAACTCATAACCAATTTAGTGAATTCAATTTTTACATATTTGGATCCACAGATTTTGAGTCCACTAAATTGTGGAGATAAAAAAAAAGGGGGTTTTACGAAAATATACTACTGTCAGAAGTTATTTTAAAAAAAAAAATATTGCATGTATATATAATATATATTGTCAAAAAAATAGCCGCATGTATACTGCATGTATACCGATGACCATTTTGGATAAAAACTTTGGCCGAGTGATCATTTTAGATGGTAAATTATAAGTGGGTTACTTTTTGTATGAAAAATTTAATGACCATTTTGTCTAATTTTCTAAGAAAAAAAAAAAAAGTCACACAATTAGTGTAAGTTGTGAGTCGCAACATAAAAAGTTTCTCCTAATGACCAAGCCAACTTCATAAGCGAATGTTATATCGGAAACAACCCGCCAAAAAAACAAGAAATATCTTGTCAATTCTACAACAGCAAATACAAGCAATACAAGTACTCTCTCTACTAGCTTCGATTCTTCTCTATTCAATCAAAAATCCCTATACCATCAACACTCTTTGAACCCCCCAATACAATTTTCAGGGGGGGTGGGGGGCGCATGGCGGCATCTACCGCACTGCTGAGTATTGCTCCGCCACAGTTCAACTCCACAGCAAAATCAAAGGTAACCCGAAAACCCCCTTTTTGTTCTTGCTCTATACATTCCTCAACTTCTACTGTTAGTGAAGAGCGAGATACTACTCCCAAGAAATTCACATATAGTAGAGCTTCTCCATCTTCTAGATGGCCCCACTTGAAATTCACTGACACCCACCAAAATTCGCAGCCCTCCCAATTATCTGTTGCGGTTCCCTCTTTAAAAGATGTTGAATTTGTGGGTTGTTACGAGGGAAACGGAGTTGGGAAGGGAGAGGAGTCGTTGAACTCAAATGGGTTTCAATCGAATGATGAAACCCAAGAGGTTTTGGGTAGACCCAGTAGGACTAAAGCGAAGAAAATGACGAAACTTGCACTCAAGAGAGCGAAAGATTGGCGTCAGAGGGTGCAATTTTTGACTGATAAGATTTTGGGGCTGAAATCTGAGGAGTTTGTAGCTGATGTGCTGGATGAAAAGATGGTGCAAATGACTCCTACTGATTTTTGCTTTGTGGTGAAATGGGTTGGTCAGTCTAGTTGGCAAAGGGCATTGGAGGTTTATGAATGGCTGAATCTTCGAAATTGGTATTCTCCGAATGCCCGAATGCTTGCAACAATACTTGCTGTGCTGGGCAAGGCTAACCAGGAAGCGTTGGCTGTGGAGATCTTTATGCGGGCAGAGCAAAGTGTTGGAAATACAGTTCAGGTATATAATTCAATGATGGGTGTTTACGCTAGAAATGGGCGGTTTTCCCGGGTTCAACCGTTACTTGATTTGATGCATGAGCGCGGGCTTGAGCCTGATCTCGTGAGTTTTAATACTTTGATTAATGCACGTCTCAAATCAGGCCCTATGACACCAAACTTGGCAATTGAACTTCTTAATGAAGTAAGGCGATCGGGCATTCAACCTGACATAATAACTTATAACACTCTGATTAGTGCTTGTTCACGAGAATCAAATGTTGAGGAAGCTGTAAAAGTTTTTAATGATATGGAAAATAATAGATGCCAACCTGATTTGTGGACATATAATGCTATGATTTCAGTTTTTGGGAGATGCGGAATGGATGGTGAGGCTGCAAGACTGTTCAATGAACTGGAGGCAAATGGCTTTTATCCAGATGCAGTGACATATAATTCACTGCTCCATGCATTTGCAAGGCAAGGGAATATTGAGAAGGTTAAAGAAATCTGTGAAGAGATGGTGAACATGGGTTTTGGAAAGGACGAAATGACTTATAATACCATCATTGACATGTATGGGAAACAGGGTCGGCATGACCTTGCATTGCAAGTCTATAATGACATGACGTCTTCTGGTCGAAGCCCTGATGTAGTTACATATACTATTCTGATTGACTCACTAGGGAAAGACAATAAAATGGCAGAGGCTTCAAAAGTGATGTCTGAGATGCTAAATGCAGGGATAAAGCCAACAGTGAGAACTTACAGTGCCTTGATTTGTGGTTATGCAAAGGCAGGGAAGAGGGTTGACGCAGAAGATATGTTTGACTGTATGGTACGTTCTGGAATTAAACCAGATCACTTGGCATACACAGTGATGCTAGACATGAATCTGAGGTCTGGTGAGACCGAGAAAGCAATGTTGTTGTATCGTGAGATGGTGCGCAATGGATTCGCTCCTGATCTTGCTCTATACGAATTTATGCTCCGAGTTCTTGGAAGAGAAAATGAAGAAGAAAATATTCAGGTTGTCATTAAGGACTTGAAAGAATTGGGCAATTTGAGTCCGCAATCCATTTCATCTCTACTTATTAAGGGTGAATGCTATGACTTTGCAGCCAAAATGTTGAGATTAATCGTTGAAGAGGGTTCTGAATTTAATCAGGATGACCTGTTGTCTATTTTGGGTTCATACAGTTCATCTGGGAAGATCTCAGAAGCTGTAGAGTTGCTAAATTTTGTGAAGGAGCATGATTCCAGGTCCAAGAAGCTTATAACTGATGCCTCAATAATTATTAACTGCAAAGCTCAAAATTTGAATGCTGCTTTGGATGAATACCGCGAAACAGGCAGAAGTGATTCATATATTTTCAGTTTTTCTGTGTATGAGTCCCTCATCAAGTGTTGCGAAGAGGCTGAACTGTTTGCTGAAGCTTCTCACATATTTTCTGATATGAGGGCCAGGGGTGTAGAACCTTCTCGGGATATTTACGGAATAATGGCTGTCATATACTGCAAGATGGGTTTTCCAGAAACAGCACATTATCTGATTGACCAGGTGGAAGCAAATGGTGTGACCCTTGGGGACATCTCATTTCATGTAAGTCTTATTGAGGCATATGGTAAGCTGAAAGTAGTTGAAAAGGCAGAGAGTGTTGTGGCAACTATAGAACATCGGTATGGTGTTGTTGGAAGGACGGCTTGGAATGCATTAATACAAGCTTATGCTTTAAGTGGTTTCTATGAGAAAGCTAGAGCTGTTTTCAATACCATGATGAGAAATGGTCCATCCCCTACAGTGGATACCATGAACAGTCTCATGCAAGCGTTAATTGTTGATGGTAGATTAAACGAGCTGTATGTTCTGATTCAGGAACTACAAGATATGGGTTTTAAGATTAGTAAGAGTTCCATTCTTTTGATGCTTGAGGCATTTGCACAAGCTGGTAACGTATTTGAAGTGAAGAAAATTTACCACGGAATGAGGGCTGCTGGATATTTACCTACCATGCATCTTTATAGAGTTATAATTGGGTTACTGTCCAGGACTAAACAAGTGAGGGATGCTGAAGCCATGCTTTCTGAAATGGAGGAAGCTGGATTCAAGCCAGATCTTTCAATATGGAATTCAATGCTCAAGTTATATACTAGAATTGAAGATTTCAAGAAGACAGTGCACATATACCAAAGAATTCAAGAAGCTGGACTCAAACCAGATCTGGATACTTACAATACTTTGATAATAATGTACTGTAGAGATCGTAGACCTCATGAAGCTCTTTTGTTAGTGCATGAGATGAAAAGGCTGGGTCTGTCTCCTGAGAGAGACACTTATAAAAGCCTGATTGCTGCATTATGTAAAGAGCTGATGCTGGAACAAGCTGAGGAACTCTTCGAAAGCCTGAGGTCAGAAGGACATAACCTCGATCGTTCTTTTTATCACTTAATGATGAAAATGTATAGAAGCTCTGGAAATCACTCCAAGGCTGAAAAGCTAATAGAGAAGATGAAGGAATCAGGGGTCGAACCATCTGATGCTACGATGCATTTGCTGATGACTTCATATGGTACTTCAGGCCATCCAATGGAAGCTGAGGAAGTGCTGAATAGTTTAAAGTCAAATGGTGTAACTCTCAGTACTCTACAATATGGCTCTGTTATTGATGCTTATCTCAAGAGCAGAGATTACGATACTGGCCTTTTGAAGCTTACGGAGATGATTGGGGAAGGTCTAGAACCAGATCACAGGATATGGACTTGCGTTATCCGGGCAGCTAGTTTATGCGAATACATTACTGAAGCCAAAACACTTTTAAATGCTGTTGCTGATGCTGGTTTTAGTCTTCCTATCAGGCACAATTTGAATTTAATTTTCTTTTCTCTCTTCAGAAACTTCTATTTGTGGCTGTCTTTTCAGGGATGGTTTGCTATATTCTTCCATTTCCTCACCTCAACTAACTGTTTGTCTCATATATGCAGGTTTCTAACAGAGAATTCAGAGTCTCTGGTGTTGGACTTAGACCTCTACCTGGAGAAAATTGAAGCTGCAGAGGATAAAGCAGCATTGAATTTTGTAAATGCTTTGGAAGACCTGTTATGGGCTTTTGAACTCCGGGCCACAGCCTCATGGGTTTTTCAGCTGGCCATTAAAAGGAGCATTTACCATAATGATATTTTCAGGTACATTGACTTGGCTTGCAATGTAATAGGGAAATCTATACTCGTAATCATGGTGTATTGGATGTATAGCTTAGATATTTCCACTTTAAAATTACATGGCATCTGGAAACCTCTTGAATTTATTCTTTTTGTTGTTTCTTTAATATATTTTTTTATGGAACACACAGCGATCTTCCAGATGAAATTTGATTTGATTTGCACCTCTTACTCAAAGCATCTGATATCATTTGTTGAATATTTTGTTCATTACTGTCTTTTTGAAAGATTAAAATGCCAGTTTCCGCCTCTTCCCTTTTCCTGATATCCTTTTGGAGTTGTCTTGAAATCAGACTCAAATTCCTGTTGGAACTGCGGCTGTAGGCTAACTATTGGATAAGCGTTTCTTAGGTAACCATTACACCACCCAAATGATGCATTCTACACCGTTGGAACTCGATCTTTGCCCCCCCCCCCCCCCCCTCCTTCTCATGTGTGGGTGGGGGGTTCAAGAAACTTGGGTTCAAATTGATTAACCCAGGAATCACACACTGAGGTAACATAATCATATGTAGAAGTGGAACTGCTAGAGTACACTCTCTGTAGCTGCTATCATTTACCTACTACATTGAACAACTCCAGTGCTACAACTTGACCATTTTTTCTCCTTTTTCCGGTGTCTACAACACAATCCTTTCTATTTCAATTCAGATCCATTCTAGGTTAAACTATGTAGATACGAAATCTAGATTTGCAACCCAAATGTGATTCTTTGCAACAGTTAAGAATACAATACCAGCTTGCATATGGTGGACAGTTTGAAAAGTGAGGAACCTAGGGTGTTTTAAAGATACAAGCAACTCCATCCAGAGGATAAAAGCCAACAACATCTTTTTGTTTTATTTTTGGTGTAAATGGAACTTGTAAATGAGGCAGAGTAAGTCCGAGAGATGCTAGAACCCCTACATGTTTAGAGAGGGATATACTTTTGCTCCTCTCTACAGATTTCTTGCACCTTCTTAGTGTTGTTATTAATAATACCTTACCATTTTTAAAAAGAAGGACCTGAAGTTTTAGAGCATTTAAAATTGTACGTTATTTCTCTTATTATTAAGAAAATTGTACGTCATTTTCTGTTTCCAGTGCTCCACACTTCAGTAATTCCTTTTTCTTTGTTTCTAGCTGTTGGTCACTCTTTTGTTGTTTTTGACTCATTCTATTAGGATAGAATTCAACTTCTATGTTTTTTGCTTCTACTAGACTACTCTATGCGTCCCCTTTTCTTACTGCTGGGCGTGCAACTATTTTCTACAGAATTGAAAATTTTATATGTGGACTGAATGACAATCGTAAGAGTGCAAACAAATTTCTTTCCTTGCTACGGCCCCTTAACTTGACAGGGGAAGTAGAGCACAGCAAATCCTTCTTTCTTTCACCAAAAGGATTTCGGGTGGGGGTGGGGGTCCTATTCTTTTGTAAATTTCAGGTTATTTAAGCCACCATTTAGGTGAAGGAGTCTGCCGATTTGTCTTTGAATGGTAGATTCCTTTGAGTTCTCTTACGCAAGAACTTGGAGAGATGAGAGTGTTTTTTGTCTCTCCATTGAAGACCCAGTTTAAAATTGATTCTTGTGAATGCTGCATCAAAACTAAGATCAAGGAGGGTCTGCTATCCTTACATGGACATCAAGATTGTGACATGCATTTCATGACAATCTTTTATTTGAAACTTTACTATTTTTGCATTTTTATCTAATTGTCTTTTGATGTTCATCTTATTCTGCAGAGTGGCTGACAAGGATTGGGGGGCCGACTTCAGGAAACTGTCTGCGGGTGCTGCTCTTGTTGGTCTCACATTATGGCTTGACCATATGCAGGCAAAGTTTTCCTTTAAAAACTTATGTTCCATGACCATATCCCAAAGGAAGAAAACATTTTGATTCTTTTTCAATTAGGAGATCTGTGAACTAGCTCCTCTTACCGATTTCGATTGACAAGTCAAAAGAAAATTGCTTAATTGCAGCATCATAAAACTTGGGTTGTGATTAAATGCGCTGATCTTATCATCCAATGCGCACATCTATATCTAACAAACTTGACATTGACAAAATTCCCTTTTTATTCTTTGAGGGGATAAATCGAAGTCCTGCTGCATTATAGTTGTAGCATAGCTTAATAAGCTAGCAAATATTTATTTATTTATGTCCATGCTTGATATATATTTCTACTGCCTTGTTTTCGTTATGTTGCTTTCTAAGATCCTTTTGATGATTATACCATTGTCAAAGTTTCCTAAAGGTAGCCCAAAGTGAACAGAGCTTGACATAATCTTACTGTTTCTGCAGGATGCATCCTTGGAGGGCTTTCCTGAATCTCCAAAATCAGTCGTACTGATTACCGGTAAATCTGAATACAACAAAGTTTCTTTAAATAGTACAGTGAAGGCATTCCTTTGGGAGATGGGTTCTCCATTTCTACCTTGTAAAACTCGGACTGGAATACTTGTTGCAAAAGCCCATTCCTTAAGAATGTGGTTGAAGGATTCCCCATTTTGCTTAGATCTTGAGTTGAAAAATAGGCCTAGCCTTCCGGAGATGAACTCAATGCAGCTTATTGAAGGATGTTTTATTAGACGTGGCCTTGTTCCTGCTTTCAAAGACATTAATGAAAGGCTTGGACCAGTAAACCCGAGGAAGTTTGCGAGGCTTGCTTTGCTGTCAAATGAGAAGAGGGAGAAAGTTATTCAAGCTGACATTGAGGGGAGAAGGGAAAAGTTAGCCAAGTTGAAGAGTACTGGTGTCACAAAGAGGAAGAAAACAAAAAGCTTCAGGATGAACAAATTTGTCAGAGTGTCCGATCCTGCAAAATGATGGCTTTGCCTGAGAAATTGATGCTGTTTTTCCTCTGCGGGATCAGAAGTTCCAGAAATCCCGAGTGATATTGCATGTCAAGTTCCAGAATATAGTCTGAGAAACACTCTTTTCTTAGGATGAACGGTATAAATAGCTGACTGAGGAAGGAGCATGGAAGGTGTCAGCTTCACGGCAAATGCAAGTTTAATCAAGAGGAGATCACAAAACTTTAAACAATTCTAGAGTTGCAAGGGAAGTTCAATCATCAAATCTAACAGAATGATATAGCGGTTTTCCCTTCAGACGTTTCCTGTTGCTGTCTGATTAATTAAACAATGTCTGGAACGCCTCTCCGTAAGTTTCCCCACTGGTTCAACTCCCTCCCCTGCCCCAGCCTCCCACCCTCCAAATATAATCACAATAATCTTCTTCAACAAAGACTCCCATTGCATCATTGTTATATATTACATGCATTCTAACTCGTGCTTCCAGATCTTTTGCAAAAAAATTGATTCACTCAACAACTGCTCTTGTACATTAAGGAATTTATTGATTTGCTTTTACTTGCAGAGATACTTATATATAACTTATCTGTGTAGTTCTCACTAACGAGGTTCAAGACACGTACTTGGCCCCTAACCAGTTGTCAACCTGATATATTCGAGCTCATGAGAGTCTTGCCCATGTTAAGGTTGAATTGTAACTTTAGAAAGCCTCAAGGACATGAGCTCGAGTAGTCTGCTTGCTTGCAAGTTATTACCTCTCTACAGCACTGGTGTTGTCCGTGCAGAAACCTGATTGTGCTCTACTTGACTACATGCAAGGGAATGTGAAATGCACATGTTATCTATGTAGCTGCAGGTTATGCTTGGAGATAGAAAGGTAGAGTTAAATGTTAGGCGGGGGGGGGGGGGGGGGGGGGGGGGGGGGGGGGGGGGGGGGACGCGCTAATTGGAGCTGTTTTAACTAGTTTGGACCAAGTTTTATACATTGCTCATATGAAAAACAGTCCCCTTTTATGTGGTCAAAGAGAAGCAAACCTTGAAAGGAAATGTTCATTTATCTTTCTCAGTTCTTTTTTCATTTTCTTCTTGTTTGCTATTTCATTCCAAAGAGATTTCCTTCTCTTAATTATTTGCATTCATCTTAGGGACAAATAAGTGCATGTTTTTCCTTTCTCTTTTTCCCTCTCCATACTCTCCAGCTTTTGTAACAAGAAGAAAGTTGTTTTAAGGTTGATCCATGCAATTCTCAACAAAAATTCAAGACGATAATTTTAGAGACCTCTCCTCAAGTTTGATTCCGTTCACTATCCTTACTTGTTATTTGCAATATTATGCTTACCTTATTTTTTTATTTTTTTTGCAACAATACTTTAACTTATTTATTTTCAACCTGGAAAAAGTATGACAAGATTAATCAGCTCTTTCTAATATAATCTCTTGTTTACTTAATTTTGCAAACATATTCACTGAAAATATTTCTTTAGAATAAAAACCTTATGCATATGTATGTTATTGCAATTTGCAAGGACACCGAAGATGTCAAGTTTCAGGAAAAAATTGCATAATCAATTAACAAAAAACTATATTTTAAAAGTCAAATTAATTAATTAATTAATTAATTGTCATTATTATATATTTCCAAATCAACAATAAATATTTATTATAAAGAAATTAAAACAAGAAAGGTACTCCTAAGTCCTAAGCACAATAACGTCAATCACATAGGAAGTTAATCTCTGATGTTCTCGCTAATTTCAATTCTCAGTAAAGTTCCAAATTCGTCCCTCAATATTCAATAAATGTCAGATAAAATGAACCCTTTTTAGTCAATTCCCGAGGCCCAGAAGGATGGCTGTTGTGTATAACTATAATCATGAAGGTCGAATTATACACACCCACATAATTTAAAACTATTTCGTTTTGGTACGTGGAATAAGATGAGATATCTTTAAATTAAATTTTGTATTAAATTTATACCACATTTGGTTGATAGTTTAAATTTATCCCAAAATTAATTTATACCGTCAACCAAACATGGTTGTAGTTTAATACAAAACTTAGTAGGCGTTTGGCCATGAAAATAAAAAACATATTCACTTTATTTGAAATTTTTGAAGTTGGAGTTGTGTTTGGTCATAGTATTTGGAGTTAATATTTAGAATTCAAATGTATTTTTTTTAAAAAATTGAACATGCAATATAATTTAAATAGGGTTATTTTATAAAAGTAAAAAATGTAGAATTTTTTTTTAAAAAAAGAATTTATAAAGTGAAATCAAATAAAGTGAAAACACCTCTTGAGGTGTTTTTCGAAATCTCAAATACAACTTCAAATTATATTTGGTATTTTTATTGCCAAACAAGGATTCCCGAATAAAGTGAATATATTTATGGCCAAACGGTCCTTAGTCTTGGGATATCCACCCTATCCTATCCAACATGAGATTATTTTATCTCACCTCCCATATAGTATAAATTAATTCAAGAATTATAATCCCAAAATTATAATCTCGAAATAATTTAGTCAACATATCAAATGATCAGTTGTTTGATTTGTGTATTAAATTATTTTAAAATTATAATCTTGAAATTATAATTCTAATATTATTTATTCTAAATTCGATAGGATAAGATAGAGCATTCAGAATTTATACAAGAACTATTAAAAGTGAGTGGGCAACCAGTCTACTATTAAAAGTTCAAAAAACATGATCTCTCATTTTTTAATTAAAGATTTCAATTCAAGTTTTAAAAATGGAAAAAAAAAATTACTATGATAGAAAACTTTTTTACTTTTCCTTTGGATGAACTTTACGCGACACAACTATGATTAATCTAGCCAGTAGTTTCAATATGTCGAACAAGAGCGAAGCCAAATAGGGGTAAAAGGGTTCGTTCAATTTTGTATGTATAAAATTAAAATTATATTATATATATATATATATAATAAAAATTAATTTTGTTAGCTCTTTTATGCGTCTACATTTTCATATTTTGAATCCCTCAATAAAAATTCTATAATTAAAAAAAACAGTTTCGTCATCAACTATCTAAGTTACTTATATTTTGGGTAGTCAAAACTACTCATAGTATTTCTTTTTATTCAAAGATATCCTTTATGGGTATGGATAAATAGAGAAACCGAATGCGACGTGCAACTTTGTAAAACCAACCGGCCTAACTTTTGTGGCTATCAAATTTTTGAATGATTTAATGGAACTAGAAAGAGTTGACTACCATCAAACGATTTGGCGCAGTGAATGAAGTTATTTCTCTTTAAATTATAGGTCTTGATTTTGAGTTATAAATTATTTCTCTTTTAGTTACAGGTTTCAATTTTAAGTCTTGAATATGAAAAAATTCTTGGCAGAAAATGCTTTCTCTGAATGATCCTTACGCGGACAAATCCGAATTAGTGGAGTTCTGACATGAGTACCGGACATTAAATGGAAAATTAAACAAAAAAAGAAAAGAAAAAAGAGTTGACCAATTATATGATAGATTATTATTATTATTATTATTGTTATTATTATCCTCAAATCATTACTAAATGAAGATTAATTAGTTATCATTACTGACGGTTGCTCATTGACTTACAAAGCCATATTATTATTATCGTTTTGTTTAAACTACTAGTAATAATTACTTTAATTAATCCATTTACTTCTAATTAATTATTCTATCAATTTTAATTTATAATCGGCTATGATGCTAAATTCTTTTACGTAATTAACAGGAGACTAAAACAGGAAAATAAAAATAAAATTGCTGCAAGACCCTTGCCATTCGTAGAATTGGAAAAAAAAAACTAATTAGTATTTGGTGTTTATGCTAAATTTAATATTTTTAACTTTAAAAGTCAAATATTAAAATTAGTAATATCAGTTGACATGCTTTTTTGATAAAGATACCATCAGACTTCGTAACAACGTTCTTATATAACAATATCTTACTTTAACAGTCAATCTTTTTTCTCGAAACCTTTTATTTATATTATATTTATTCTTTTAGAACAGTTTTTAACGTATAATAACAATAACTGTCTCTATAACAATGCACTGTTTGTAAAATTACTTTTTATAACAGTCGTTATAACAATCAAATTTTTTTGAAACCAACGATGTTGTTATAGAGAGATTTGATTGTATATAAATTGTTTGGTCAAAGCTTCTAGGAGTTAAAAATGCTTATTTATGAGATTTAAGATGTTCAGTTAAATTTTACGTAAAATATAAGTGTTCTTGAAATATTTTCGAGAACTGAAAAAATCAACCCTCCTTAAAAACACTTTTAAAACTTTATACAATCACAAATTATTGTACTAGTATTAATAAAAATAAATTTTAAATTGATTCTTTAAACATAAACCATAATTTTTTTTTAAAAAGATTGAAAAGAATTTATAATAAAAAGCATTTTTAAAAATACGTAGATTTTGAATAATTGACCACACATCTAATATATACAAAAATATATATATTTTATTTTATTAATTTGGTATGAATATTTAGTGGAAACTGAGTTTTTTTTTTCTTTTCAAATTAAAGTATGCAACAATATGGCGTGACAAACATTCTTCAGTCTACAAAGAAAAGGAGAAGTAAAATGAAAGGAAAACAAATAGTAAAGTCTAAGCAAGTATAAAGGATAATTAAAATAGGATTTTTTTGGTGTAATTGATGAAGAAATTAGTTAAACTATAACTTGTTTGGATAGTTATCACATATCATTTTGTATTATATTATAATGTGTTGTATTTAATAAATGAAGAATTTACGTCGGAGATGAATGAGGTGACTTGAACCTTAATATGACATGAACAATCTTTCTCTTTTATTGGATTGGGTTAGTCCTACGATCTATTTAGCATAATATCATAGTTGAGTCTTCGATGTTGGATCTCTCGAATAAATAGTTTACGCATCTAATATCAGATAGTGTCTGATCGTGCACACACAGAGTGATGAATGAAGAATTTTACATCGGAGATGAATGGGTGACAATATGACTTGAACAATCTTCTCCGTTGAGTTAACTTTTGAAATTGAGTTAGGATCAAAGTTTATTTTAACAATATTATTTTGATCAATATAACGTTTGAGTGGCTTATATTATTTTCTATCATTACATAATATTATGTATCATTAATTTGAAGAATAAACTTGCAATATTTTTTTAAAAAAAGTAGAATATAAAATAAAGTAATTCTTAAAAAGATGGGATAAATGATAAAATTAAATTAGTAAACAATAAGCAAAGCGTAAATTGGAAAAAAAGGCAATGATATAGCCACCCAAATCGATTTGAATAAATTGAGATTTTTTCGGTATTACACAATCATAAATTTAATAATACGATATAAAAAATATTGAATCAAAATACGTAAACATTATATTTAAAGTATCAACAAACGTTATTCGTTACAATATATAACAACTAACAATCATCCAAACAACTCAAGTCATTAGTCGAGCTCTAAAACGAACACGAATAATGTTGGAGGAATGAAAAAAATGAGAGAAAAATTTAAATACTTTTCTGAACCAA
Source organism: Jaltomata sinuosa (assembly GCA_003996215.1). Taxonomy (NCBI): domain Eukaryota; kingdom Viridiplantae; phylum Streptophyta; class Magnoliopsida; order Solanales; family Solanaceae; genus Jaltomata; species Jaltomata sinuosa. Next base: position 348,572 of record QJPP01001804.1, on the reverse strand, counting down.
AAAAAGAAAAAAGAAAAATCAGAGACGAAATACATCCAATCTTTGAGATCCAGTTGACGACGACAGCAAACGTCTGCAAACCAATTAATAGAATCTCAATTATTTAGTCAAATTTAGATCAGATTCATATAGTAACACCATTTATTCACTTTCCAAAAAGCATATAACCATCCAAACAACAACATAATCATGCAACTCCTTCATCAATTCTTGTAACAAATTTTGATTACTGAACTGAAAGAAAAAAAAAATGGCAGCAGGCAATGCATATGTGGGGTCATTGAAGCAGAGTTTTAATGAAAGATTGTTACTACCCAGAAAAGGGTACTCGGAGGTGGAAGTAGGTGGTGGTGACGGAAGCGAGAACTTTCTAGAACGAATTCGTTATGGAGTTTCTGAGTACTGTAATAATGTTAAAGAAGCTGTAATTAAAGCAGTTCAAATGGGTCGTAATGATCCAAGGAAGATTATCTTTTCTGCTAAAGTGGGTTTTGCTCTTGCTTTAGTTTCCATCCTTATTTTCTTCCAAGAACCTATACCATATATTGGTAAACACTCCATTTGGGCGATTCTTACTGTTGTCGTCGTTTTCGAATTCAGCATAGGTATGTTGAAATCTCTTCTTCTACTCTTTTTATTAATCGGGATAGGGGATTACAAGGTGGGGAATCGAACACTCACCAACTGATGAAAGTCCAGGTAGCCAACCAATTGAATGACTTAAGATTTCTCGAAAATTTCTTCTTCTTTTTTTCCCCTTAAATTGGGGGTTAGGGAAACATGTGAGGGAATTACAAGGTGGGGAATTGAATCCTCACAACAAGTCGAAAGTTCAGGTAGCCAATCAACGAGCTACTAAGATTTTCTGAAGATTTCATTTTTTTCCAATTGGTGGTAGGGGAAGGGATTAAAATGTGGTGAATCGTACCCTCACCAACAAGTCACCAACAAGGTGAAAGTTCAGGTAGCCAACCAACCAAACTACTCCAAATTTTTTTGTTTTTTTTCCAATTGGTGGTAAGGGAAGGGGAAACCTGTGAGGGGATTACAAAGTGGGGTTGAAAGTAGCCAACCAACTGAGCTATTAAGATTCCCCGAAAATTTCGTTTTTATGCATCAATTGTGCAGTTCTTTTAAATGTTTTTTTTGTTAAAGGGAAGAAAAGGGTTATTGCTAATTTGAGATTATTATAAATGAAATGTGTAGGTGCAACACTTAACAAAGGATTTAACAGGGCTTTGGGGACATTTTCTGCTGGAGGATTAGCTTTGGGCATTGCTGAACTGTCTCTTATGGCTGGAGCATATCGAGAGATTGTGATTGTGATCAGTGTATTTATTGCAGGTTAGGCTTCAACTTTTTAAGAGTGTTTATTTTACTTCAAGAATATCATAAATAGAAGTTTAATAATTGGTTTATTTATGAATCATGATGAAAAGGTTTGTATTCATTTTGTTTCTAACTTCATCTTGGTTTCTCTGCTTCTCTTCACTAGCTTAGAGATTGTAAAAGTGAAGTGTGAATCAATTAGCTTGTTGATCTAGGTAGAAACTTTGTCAAAACAGTAAGTGATTGAATACATTTGCGATATAAGTTAATAAATTTAAAAACAAAAGCTAAAGTGGACAGAAAATGAAAGTTAGACAGTATGTCAAGTTTCTAAATTTGATGCAACTTGAGCACTTAATTCGTGTCCTTCTGTGATTTAGGGTTCAATTCTTCAACTGTTCAATGTTACTTAATTCGTGCTCTGAATAGATTTCATGACTTCAGAATATTGAAGGGGGGAAAAGGCTAAATATCATGGCCTGAGGACAGCAACTTATGCAGAAAGTCGTGAACTATTTTTTTTTTGACAACCATGGTGTCCGGGACAGCTTGCGTACACCTCGACTAAATCCACGGGGTACCTGGTTTCACAGCAAGGCGTGAATTGCTTCTTCATATAGTGTTGATATTAGAATTAATTTGCAGGGTTTTCAATTTCGTCACTTTCTTCTTGGACTAGATTTTTTTTTGGGATATTGGGTTAGAAGGATTTCAAACTATAGGTGATTAGGAGCACAAATGAAACAAGGAAAGAAATATAGAGAGGATCTTCTTCCGGCCTGGCAATTGAGTGACATGAGCAGTAAACTAGAGAACAAAAAGATGAAGTCTAAGAATCTGACCTAATATCTCCTCAAAATAAGCACATCTATTAGGCACAACTAAAGCTTCAATGATAAATAACTATGTAGACAAAAGCATAGTTCTCCACTCTTGTATTGAGTGAACCTCTTGATACATATTTGCCCCTCGGGTTCCATCTTCGTAAAAGAAGAATCAATCACTCTAGTACCCTTAATAGAATGGTTGGGTTCAATAGCTTACTGAAGAACGTTGCATTAATTTAGATATCAAGAAAATCACACATCTATTACAGTGGTTCAAAGCAAAGGCAAGGTTTTTTCAGCTTCTGTTACCTCCCACAAACCTTATGCATCGATATCACAGCCAGAATCACCATTTTTCTTCTTGTATCGTGTGTAAGAGTTAAATGGGCCATTGAGAGGAAGAGTTTGTGCTTGATTACTACATGGTATAAAAGCTAATGAAGGCATTTACCATATATGTTCCAAGGCTAATACATACTATGATATCCTAATCTGCAACCTCTCCCTCTTGTTCCCATAATAAATAACATACTCTCTCTCTCTCTCTCTCTATTTCCTTGTGCCTTTTGGTGAAAATCTGCGTGTATATATATTTCCAGGGATATCACTTCTAGCCTACTCTAATCTCTACCTTTCTCTCTTTCACTCAGGATTTTGCGCGACTTATATGAAACTGTATCCTCCACTGAAGGAATATGAATATGGATTCCGGGTCTTCTTATTGACATATTGTATAGTGCTAGTATCGGGGACTTTTGATTTTGTTCAGACAGCTGTTTCTCGATTGTTGCTAATTGGGGTTGGAGCTGGTGTTTGTTTGGTTATAAATATCTGCCTCTTTCCCATTTGGGCTGGTGAAGATTTGCACAAGTTGGTGGTGAAAAACTTCAAGGGTGTCGCTACTTCTTTGGAAGGTGAAGATTCTTTCATCTCTTATCTTTAGGTTGTCTTGGGACAACATAAACATGATATGCTTGACTGATATCCACTATGCTTCTTTTTTAGGTTGTGTCAATGACTATGTGCAATGTCTTGAATACGATAGGATACCATCAAAAATTCTTCTTTACCAAGCATCCGATGATCCTATCTACAGTGGTTACAGGGCTGCTGTAGAGTCCACCAGCCAAGAAGATTCTCTGGTAAATCTATGTTGCTATTGATGCTTAACTGTGAATATGTTGTATTGCCTCCATTCCAAGTTGAATGTCCCATTCTGGCACTATATTATGCTAAGGTCTAAAAGTGTTCAACTTTAAAGGGGTATCATGTGGAGTCTAGTAAGTTTTGTGTATTAAAAAAAATCGACGAACAAAGGTAGGGCACATGTAACTTACAGTTGAGGCTGGTAAGTTTTGTGTATTAAATAAATCAAAGAATAAAGGTAGAGCATGTGTAACTTATAGTGTAGCTTTACATTATTTTGGATGAAAAGAGAAAAAAGATGAATTTGGACTTTCATAAGGGATGGTGGAACAATACCTGTTTTCTTGGGTTGCTAATTTTAGTATCATGGTTCAGTTAACTTTTGCTGTGTGGGAACCCCCTCATGGACGTTACAGAATGCTCAATTATCCTTGGGGTGAATATGTTAAAGTCAGTGGTGCACTAAGGCACTGTGCTTTCATGATCATGGCAATGCATGGATGTATTCTTTCGGAAATACAGGTATAGCTTTTTCTAAATTTTTTAACTTAGCGTAAAGCAATATGCAGCACAGATTTTTTTATTATTTTATATTCCATAAGTTTGAAGCCTAACTCATACCTGCCACTTTCTTTCTTTCTTTTTTCGCTTTTAGTCTGATATGGAATTAGGCAGCTTATGAATAATCAATAGGAATATTTAGATGTATAGTAGAGAAGTTCTTAAATTAATCAGCATATGTATAGGAGAGAAGTACTTAAATTAATCAGCATACTCGACCTGTGCAATTCTATGTGACCTTTTATTTTTTTGATAATGGTGGTGTCCGGGTTTGCTTGCTTGCACCTCGACTATTCCACCGAGTACCTGCTACCTCCTACCAGTATAGGTACTGGGTAACGCTGCCACCAAGCTTTAGGAAGATGGAAAAGATCACCTAGCTTTTTTTTGTCTCTGCTGGGATTTGAACCCTCATTTCCAAGGTTTTCACCCACTTTATTAACTGCTAGACCACACTCTTTGGGTGCAGTTCCACATAGCCATGATTAGGAAAGTAGATACATAGGAACTCTGCAAAAGTTAGTACCTGTCAAGGGGTTTGCGCACGAAAGGTGTGCGCAGAACTATCAATTAATTTTTTAATCAGATGAAAACTCAATTGATTCCTCAGTACCAAATTTTCAGATTGTTGACATATCTGATTAGTTAAGTAAGCAATTGACAGGTTTCATTTGTTTAACTAACCTACTTTGGGATAAGAACTCAACTGTGGAAACTGCAGTTTTGGTGTGCTTTATATTTTAAGTATTCGAGTTTGCTCCTGCTTTTTGTTATCTTACGGAGTAGTCAAATATCGACCATAAGTTTTTTCATGCCATTCACAAAGATTAACATCATGCCACTGGATTGTTCAATAAATAAATTTAAAAATTACTTACTGAAATGTAGATTCCCATCTCAGATCCAAAGATCACTTGAGTCGTCCTTAAACCTTGAAGCTGGTTGAATCTTAGGTTGGATATTTGGCCTTTAATACAAACACCTAGGAGCTGAGGCATACACCTCATCCATGGACACTGTCTTTAAGAGGGAAGGACTAGCTGGACAGTAGAAACAGTCTTTTCCTTCTTGAGGGTGGCAGGAAAAGGAAACATAAGGGAGGGTTAGAATCATCACTAGCACGGCCAACTACACCAACTCCTTAATTTAAGGATATTTTATGGAATTAAATAAATAGTGTAATAATTAAGTTACTTTCTTTGGGATCTTGGGCGGATAGCGGAATCTAACCCGCATAGCAAAGTGATATATAAATTACGAACAAAAGATATGAATGAATGTGTTAATGATCAGGAACAATAAATTAGAAATTTAGCATAAGAAAACCAGTCACTCAAAACTTTGAACTACAACTTGACATCTAAATTAGAAACTTGAACTGGTTGAATTTTTTTGTTATATTACATATGTAACTTTTCTTTTTTCTTCATTAGCGCCTTTCTTCGCTAAATCCCATGTTTTGCACTAAATGCTCCAGCTGGTCTTGGTGCTTTTCACCTTTGATAACTCTGGTCAGATATAATCAATTGTGCATCATTTTAACTGCCAGCTTAGCTGAACATCCTTGCATTTTGTCTATACAACGTTCTCTTCAACGTTCAAAGATATGAAAGTGATCTTTTAAATACAATGTCTAGGTTCTCCACTTAAGAGACATAATATATATGTTTATATCCGTTTTAGTATCTTTTCCTCTTAATAAAATAGAAATTCAAGAATCTTTGCTTAGTCATCAGTGACAGCTAGCTGCATAAAATATATGAAACTGATTTTGGAGCTATATTGCCTGTTTGAACTTGTTATGGTCCTGTTCCCGATTTTAGATAAAAAAAGATTAAGAATTTATGCTCTCTTTGTGCATTTTTTCCCCTTGTAGGCAGCATCTGAATTGAGGCGGACTTTTATGAAGGAGATTCAGAGAGTTGGGACTGAAGGAGCTAAAGTGATACGGGAGCTTGGGGAGAAAGTAGAAAAGATGGAGAAACTAAGCCCCGGAGATCCTCTCAACGAAGTTCATGAGGCTGCTGAGGATCTCCAATTGTTGATTGACCAAAAATCTTATCTTTTGGTTAATGCAGAGAATTGGGAAAGTTCAAAAAGACCTAAGAAGTTTGCAGATCCTGAACGCCTTCAAGAACTGAAGGACAATGAACCTAAACCCATGGTAATTAACTCCCTTAGTGAAGCAACTCTCCATCTAAGGTCTGCTCACACATTGAAACACATGGATACGCTTAATCCAAATGTAAGTGTCAACTTTTCTACTTCACAATGGGGTTCCACAGCAGATGTGTTTGCGCAGCAGACAATGTGGCCTTCACGGCTCTCACTTATTGGAGATGTGATTTTAAATGAACGTGAAGTACGGACTTTTGAAAGTGCTAGTACATTATCACTGGCAACATTTACTTCCTTGTTGATTGAGTTTGTTGCAAGACTTCAGAATCTTGTAAATGCATTTCAAGAGCTCAGTGAAAAGGCAAAATTTAAGGAACCTGTAGATGCAGCTGATACAAAAGAGGCAGCTACTCTTTGAGGTAAGTTATGTAACCGTTCCTGCTTTTAGGATCGAGGGAACCTTCTTTCTGCTGTTGCTAGTCACAAAGATGTTATCGACCGGAAACTTACATATTAGGTTTTGGTTTGGAATGAAAACTATTATTTTGAAGATGTTTTGAGATGATTATGTATACTATAACTAAGAGATGTAGAAATGTCAACTGTTTCAAAAAAAAAAGATGTAGAAATGTCAAGAAAAGGTTTCTGTTCTGCAGCATGTTTTCGGAGCCTGTATGAGCTGTGAATCCAAGAGATAAAGATCTTCTTGACCCAAGAAGTGTATTAGTGCATGAAGAAGAGTACATGTATCTTTATGTACATTAATATTTGTACTTGTTTCTGATGAATCTGTAAAGCATTCATGATGATCTTTAAAGAACATTAGCTGGATAATATGGTCTTGTAATGATATGCAGATTGCATCCACAAAAGATGCTTTTAGAATGACCTGCATGAATTATAAAGTAATTAATTGCAAGTAATTTGTTTAGCATTCCAAGTGTTTGTTGCTTCCATACTGTTAGAGGTGGAGGCAGTATTTTCACCAAGGGGGTTCAACATTTATTATACATACATCAAATGATCAAGAGGTCAATTTTCTCTTCACCATGTACATTGGAGTGGCTAATAGATACAAGCATCATTTGAGATGTCAAAATGAAAATTGATGTCAACTTTAAGGGACCATCTAGGCATCTACTTATTGGCCAAAATTATTTACAATGTCGGTGGACATTAGCTAAACTCGTTGATTAACAAAACACGAATCGCATGTACTCGTTAATTAATGTAATTCCTTTTCTTTTCCTTTTAAGAAAGCAATATATAAGTATTCAATTGCAAATTTAGAACTAACAAAAGGTAGGGATTTGGCTCCTCTCCATTTTTTTCAAGTTCCTATCTAGATGTATGACACTTGTCTTAGTTAAATATCAATGATGCAGATTTTTAAATAATCAAGTGCCTTAATCATGGTTAAAGAATATATAATATCATTTAAGTTTATTTATTTTTAAATAATGAAAAAACATCTCACAATATTTTATCACCATATATAATAAAATTATTTTCGTTATCTATACGGAACTTGTTTTTCCATTCACGAAAAAAATATTTCTCATAGATTAAATTCTTGTCACTTCAAAATCAACATTTAAATAAATTATTTTATAAAAAATACACATTGTAAATCATAAAATAAAATTCCCAGCAAATAAGAAGTATTGAAAATTACTTTTCCATTTAATATCAAAGAAATATAAAATTTTGTCAGATAAATTTTTTCAAAAACTTTTTTTTAAAAATGTTGACAAAATCGTGATTTAATATTATAAAACTATGGAAGAACTCATTTTGTATCAATAATTCAATGTTATTAATTAATTGAAGTAAGCCATTCGTTCTCACAAGTTTGGAAAATAAATATTTTCTTACCAAAATTGGAAAACTTAAATACCAATATCTTTTCTTTTAATCATGGTTAATTAGTATATTTTTTTGGTTAAGAAAACTAATTAATTTGTATTATTGATATTTAATTAAGACAAGTGTCATACATCTAGATAGAAACTTGGGAAAAATAAAGAGAAGGAAAATGGAGAGGAGCCAAATCCAAAACGTAGCCTTTTCAAAATTTAGAACTCACAGAAAGTATATTAAATGCCAAAAACTTATACAATAGTAGAGTTCTTTTCAATATTGTAATTTTTTTTGGAGATATCCTCATAAGGAAAGCATATTCTTTGACTTTTAGTAGAGAGAAAATGTAGTGCTATTCATCAATGAATGCAATCTATTATTGTACAATGATCATTTATAGAAAATTGGAAAAGAATCAATCAAGATAACTAAGTACTTCGACAGATCGTAACTAACATAACAACTTTTCTGCTGATGGCTAATGCCAAAATAACTTTAACTAATTGTGGCTAACTCCAAATGTGCGTCTCATCCTTGCGCAGGAATCGTGTTAATATCGTTTTAATTTTATCGGATGTCCCCTAAGGGACAACTAACTCCAAATGATCAACTAACAATCTCATTCTTCACCCCGAAGAATTAGTTTTGTAGGTCATTTACAAATATATATTTTTGTTTAGTTTTATGACTTTTTTTTATAAGAGATCTTAATTTTTACACATAAAGAAATCTAAAAATGTCATTTTCTTCATTTCAATTTGTAAGTGATCAAGAGATCTCATTTCCTCACTCCAAAAGCTAACTTATGAAGGGAGAATTGTCCAAGTCCGTACACTACTAAAAAATCGTTATTTTCCCATTGAAATTTCATCACTGAAAAATATTCAGTGACTATTTCCATAGAATTTGTGATTGAATTGGTGAGAAAATAAAAAATAGTATTCTCGCGTTCCTAAATAAGTGGTGTTTTTAGCTTGGATACATTCCATCAATAACTACTCATTCCTAGCTAGAAAATATGGAGTGTTTTTACTAACTTACCCTTAATATATACCTTGAAGAAAACGTAATTAACTCATTAGTAGTTTTTTTTTATTATGTAAAATTCTCTTTATTTAAAGAATTATCTAAAACAACAGTTATTTAGAAACGGAGGGGTAGTGTTTTCACACGGAAAATTTAGGAAGCTTCTCAGTGTTTCAATGAGAATCTGTTTTCCACCATGCATTTTCCTAGTTAACTGGTTTGGTGGAAATGAATGGAAAAATCATGTTTTATAACATAGATTTCTCATTGATTCGGGGTGAAAAAAATCTCTATTTTTAATAATGATATAAACAAACCACCGATCCATTCCTCGGCCAACATGAGACTCTAACACAGTGGATAATTGAGCAAGTAGAGGGTTGATTTATTCGTAATATTTGTAGGTCTAAAATTGAAGCTATTGACCTAATAGTTAGTCAGTAATGGGTGGTGTTGGTTCACGTAGGAAGCAGCCCTGTCGAATTTTCAAGGCTGCGTTTGTTTGAATTTTTGTTTTGAATTTTTGTAAAAAAACCTGTGTTTGATTTTTGCACGATTTTCACGCACAATTTTTTCAAATCTTCAGTAACACAATACAGGTTTAACAGAAATGATGTTAGTGTTCTAAAAGAGTTCACGGTCTACCTTTTTCTGTTTCTAACTCGTATTCCGTCTTTGAATCTGATTAAATTCATAGTTATGCTGTGAAGCCGATGTAAGAATAATATCTTATTTGTGGCCCAAGTTACTTGTGGCCCAAGTAAAATCATAAATAACATTTAATGAAGAATAAATCTCGTCCGTACATTAGTTACTTGATGGACGTACCAGATTAAGTGTTAACCTCTATAAATTGGTCCTGATGTATTAAGTATTTAAACTTACATGTGGCATCCGAGCCTTGATATTTGAACTGATAATCTTCTCGTAAGAAAGACTAGATCATTGATTTAATACGGAAAAAACTGATCAGTTCAAAGATTTGTGAATCTATTATGGTGAACTGTATGTGGGTGTATCATATTTTTTGTTCCATTAATACCCGTTTGTTTAATGTTCATGTGATGGAATCATTATGTTTTCTAAGGGTTTCTACAAAGTTATTAAGTTACTGTAACTTTGCTATTTAATCAATTATTGATGTTTGATTGATAAAAAAATTTAAAAGCCCAAGGAAACTTTATTATGTTTGTTTGGGTGTGAATTTCTATGAAACAAACTATCAAAATTCTATCACTATTAGGTATTGTGATATTATGTTGGGTTTAATTTGACTTCTTATGATTCTTTGAAAATTGATGTTGTCTAATTAAATACAGTTCAAAGCTCTTACGTTAACTTAAAGTTCTATTAAAGTTAATTTGAAAAAAACTTTAATTTCACATAATATAATGCATATTATATTTGTTTTATATTATGCAATAAATTAAAGTGGTCAAACTTGAATGTTTAAAATTATTCACATGCATAAAATTTTATGATATGTGTGCATTTGTATTCATATAGTTTGTTAGTCACCAAAGTGGCCAAACTAGCATGATTAAGAAAAATATGCATACATAAAGTTGTCATTTATTTATGAAAAATAATGGAATGCTTATTATTGAAAATAAATAGATAAATTGACTTTCACTATTGCTAGAAGTTAAGGATTTAGCCAAAGGTGAATTAGTTATTCTATGAATAGTGAATATTATGAGGTAATTTGAAATGGTCCATACTGAAGAGGCAATGAATTCAGAATAAACTGAACCAAGAAGGTGTCATCCACAAAGTCTGAAGTCTTGTTGCAATGTTAATCATCTGGATGATATGATTTTGCATAGTATGCGACCCATCAAACTTCATGGTCATGAGTTGAGCCATTATTAGAGACTTAGAAAGAGGTTTCCAAGTAACATGCTGTGTGTAAAACAATAGGATGAACTTGTGGTCAGTTCTGGTCATTGCATTGCTTGGGCCTTGGAGAAGGAAATATCAGAACTACACCCTTATTATTTACCTGAAAGGATACATTGAAATTTATATGAATCATGAAAGGATACAATTTATCAACAAATTGAGGATAAAAAAGCAACTATCACTTCATCACGACCTTTTTTCTGTCATGCTCTACCACATGCTTTAGCACAATACTTATTTCCTTTTTCTTTTTGGCCATCACAAAACCAAGTTAAAATTCCATTTAACTTGCATACGTTATCTTAAATCTTGGGTAAGTTGATAGTAATATCATGTGAACATTGTAAAAATGTATACTTTGAATAAAAAAGTAAATTAATATTATTAGCAGTCCAATCAATAATTATGCGTGAATTCCCTTTCCTTAATCCAGTCAATAATCTGTCAAGAACAGTAATAGTTTGAGCCTTGAGAGTAGTACTACGTGATGTGCTATTAAGGACACCAAGCTAAGTTTTAGTACTCCCGATGTTTATTTTACTTGATTCATATTGACGACTCTCCCTTTTAGAAAATATTTATTAGAGATTTATTTTTCTTTAATTAACCTTATTGATATACTTTAAAAAATTAAATTTGACTATTAATACTTTATGTAATTAATTAATTAATAATAAGGGTAGTATTGAATTTTTTTTTACTCTTTTTGTTAATTTTTGTTTGACCTGTATTGATTGACAGTAATAAATAGGATTACAATTTTATTATATAACCCTTTATACTTCCTAGCCCTAGTGGGAGTAGTGACTAGCGTTATAGGCCGTTGGGCGGGTCAGAAGGACCGAGATTGATCTCAGATTGGAGTGATTAAAGTACAACGAAATGCCTTCTAAGTTGAATATGGTTCGCGAAGCATCTGGCTTACCGGTAATCTCCCATTCCCGCCGCTTCGATGAATCACTTGAGCCCTGATATATTTTCGGTGCCATGAAGCTAGACCAGTGAGCTATTACGCTTTCTTCAAAGGATGGCTGTTGTTCCACACATTGGCTCAATTCTACCTTCCTCAATGCTTTGAAATATTAAAATGCACTTTAATATTTTAATTATAATATTAAAAAGCACATGTATTTAAGTACTAGTAAAGATTAAAAGGTTTTAGTCGGAAGGATTTTAGGTCTTTTATAGAGTTACATATACAATATAAGTACCTAGTACAATATCTTAGTATTTTCTTAATATCAAATATCTTTTTTTTCTTCAAAAATTCATATTCCCAGCATTTTAAAATAAGTGATGTTTTTAGCTTGAACACATTAAAATTGCTTACTCCTAGAAAATAAAAAGTAATTTACTATGTTACCATTAATTAAAAATGCTTTATAAAAAGAAGGGACTCTTTAATTATGTAAAACTCTATGTATTACTTCCTCCGTCCATTTTTAGAAACAATAAATAATAAAAGTAATTTTACTATATTATTATTTTGAATATAATAAATTTAATATTTTGAGAAATATATTGAGTAATGAATAATATTTAATAACAAGAGTAAAATAAATATAAAATGATAAATTATTCATGAATTTTTCAGATTGAAAAAAATATTATTGATCATCTATTTTTTAATATATTGAATAAACAAAAATAGACAGAGAACGTAAAAATAAAGATAACTTTTAAAGAAAAAATTAATACTTCTTGATTATGCATGCTAACCGTAACTAGGGCTCTGTGGGCTATATCTCTTTTTTTTATGACACATTAATTTTGTTCACTATGAACAGTGTGCAAAGTTTGAAAACGTCATAATCATATTAATCCACTTGCCGCAATATTTTAGTACTCTAAAAAACATTTATCCACGTTATGGATTAGATTTTAGACCAAAATTACTCACCCAATTTCAAGCCTACCTTAATTACACTATATACTATAGTTGGTGAATCCAAGTCTTCAAAGTTGTTGCAACTATTTTGCAGCGCCAAAAATAATTATTTCCTTCATCTTAATATATGTGATATATTTAATTAGACATATAATTTATAATAATAATAATTTTATAAGCGAGATTTGAAGAAAATAATGTGTACGTAATTTTATTTCTATCTTAAATAAATAAAAATATGATTTTTGATAAATTCTTAATTTAAATAAAGCATATCAAAACACTAGATATATAATTTAATGAGGACAAATTTTATTCGTTTTAATTTAAGTATCTTAATGTAATTAGATATAGAGTAAGAAAATATTAAGAAAATCAATGTCGATAGGTGTAATATATTTACCAAAATGATCAAGCCATGCAAAATGTTGATATTAGAATCAAATATAAAAAAAGTTATTCTTTTTTAAAATAAGTTAAAAGAAAATAAGATACTTAAATTGAAATGAAAGAAATAGTACTATTTTTATTCCTTTTTACTAGTCTAAAAAGTAAGATACTCCTCTTTGAGAAATCATTTAGGAGGTTTAAGTTTTTTTTTTACTAAGTTATCAATATTTACAATGATTTTTAAAATTTAAATTTGATCACTAGTACTCTGATAAGTTTGAAAAATAGTTATTTTATAATAATAATAAAAATTATAAAATACATAAATAAATCTTTCTTGATTTGTTAAGATGATCAATTTAAGGGCAGATTTATTTTTTAGGTATACTGGATAGTAAAAAAAATAAACAAAGAGTAAACTTTTAATATATATGATTTAAAATATAACATAAATATTTTTGTAATCATAAATTAGAAGTTGTATAAAATAAAAAATTTAAATCAAATTATTCTAAATATAGTACAGTAATAGATTTAAAAGAAAAAGAATATCACGCCATTTTAGACAAAATGTGTGTGTTATTTACGTAAAGTTACCTTATATTGCCCTCCGTCTCGTATTAGTTGGTCACTATATTAAAAATAATTATTTCATATTAGTTGATTATTTTACTAAATTAAGAAAATATTAATTGAATTTTCTCCATATTATCCTTGTAATTAATATTTTTTTAAAAATATTCACGTTTATTTGTAAAGTTACCAAAAAAATTTCTTAAAAAGTAAATTAGTAAACAAACTAATATAGGACGGAGGGAGTATATAAATTATTAAATGCTCTTAACTTTTATTTTTTTGGGAAAACAAACGAAGGAAATTAAATTCACTTCTTTCAGCTAACGCGAGCAGACTCGGCGGTTCTCTGGCTCGTTGGCCCCATCTCCTGCTATCTCTTTTTACCCCCCCACTGCACTCGTTTTCCCCCTTTTCTAGATGCCCTTTTGCTGCCGCGTCTTCACGTTCACCAAAAAAAATTATTTCTATTTAATTCATATATTTATTTGTGTATTCACCAATTCGATAAACGGTAGATGTGAAAAATATATATCGGAGAATTGGATCCAGATTTTTTTTTGGTTACCGGAGATGGGCGATTCTACTACGGTTTCCGGGGAACGTGATTTTGTAGAAGAAGCTTCTAGAATCGTCGAACAAGCTAAGGAGTTGCAAGACGCAGCTTCTTCCTTGATCTCTCGTACTACTCGCGAAGAAGATTCCTTAAGGCAGAAAGCTAAGTCGCTTGATTCCAGCGTCCACGGACTCCGTTCAGCCGTTAGGAAGAGTAAATTGGATCCTATTCAAGCTGAAAAGGTAATTGATTTTTTTATTAAATATTATTTTTTAAACTAGCCTTAGTGGATGGAGTTACCTGGTACATGTTACTGGTCGGGAGGTGGCAGGTGGAATTAGTCGAGGCGCGAAAGCTGTACCGGACACCACAGTAATCATAAAAATATATATAGTATTATCTTTTGAGAAAATAGCTGTGGTGTGCGGGCTAGCTTGTGCAACTAGCAACATGTATTAGGTCACTTTGTGCACCAAGGCTAAGGACAGATATGGGAGTAATTTTTTGATTTGTTGATTACATGCATGTGCATTTACGTAGATGTGATCTATGTTATGTTTATTTATTTCTCAGTTGGAAGAGGAGTTGTTTAAAGCTAGTTATGTACTGAGTGAGGGAGATGCTGCAGCTTTTCTTCCGAGTAAATCTCATGGTATGCTTCATTTCCCTTTGTTAAATTTTGAGGTTTTATTGGTAGTTTTGTTGGTCTTGATGTGGTTAATTGCAGGAGGGTTCTTGAGGATGTTTTTGGGTCCTGTCAATGTTCGTGCTAATAGAAAGGATGTGCAACTGAAAGTGAAAGAGGAATATAATAGTTTCAGGGTACGCGTTCCAAGCTTTAATTGTTACTGTTTAACTTCTGCATTAGCGTGGGTGATTAGTTTCTCTTTGGATCATTGATAAACCTAATTGTAATTGAACAAATTGGTACTCTTTTGGAGTTAATAATTGATTTGCATATACTATTGACTTGCCAGTTGAAAAAACAAAGGATGGTGAGCACGATTTGCATGTACTATCTACTTGTCATGATTTTTAAAAAAAGACAAAAAAGAGAATATGGTGTTCTGTATCATGTTCAAGTTACATCGCTTCTACATGCACCAGAACTTGAATATGTTTCAATGCAAGCCCAACTTTTGAGAACTTTTTCATGTGTGCTGTTCATGTTACTGCATGATATTTCAGGAAGTTTAAGATTTCCATATTGGTAGATGGCCTCTCCTTTAAACAGATTCTTGTATACAGAGTAGATCTTGAGGCCAGCGGGTTATGCCTTGACAATGCCTGGTTATTATTAGTCCGAGATAATAGTTGGGAAAAGATACTCTTTTCAATGTTTTTGATCCTTTCAACTTGAAGTACTTAAGGCTATCATTCAAGTTCTTTCTAACTGACAATCGACACTTCGTTATGAGGGATGAAAGCTAGTGCTGCTTCTATAACTTGAAGCTTGAAATGATTCCGCCCTTCCCAGATAAAATGCATAAATGACTTGGATACATGAAAAGGATCAGTTATGAGGAAACCTCTTTCTTGTAGTTACTACATCCGATCTTCTCTTGACAGGACAGGACAGCATATCTATTCCTTCTTTTCCCATCGGTGCTACTAGTCTTGCGGTCTTGGATGTGGGATGGATGTTTACCAGCATTGCCAGTCCAACTTTACCAGGTAGTACATTTAAAAAGAAGTTTTTTTTCATTCGACTTCATATCCGTGGTGGTATTGCTTTCCTATTTATTATAATGAAAATTTTACATTTGACAAACAAGTATTCTGAGCTCCTCGTTGTCTTCAGGCCTGGTTGCTTTACCTCTACACAGGTTTGGCTCTGCGAGAGAACATTTTGAGAGCGAATGGAAGTGATATTCGTCCATGGTAATTGAACAACATTCCCTATTTCCATTTGAAAATTTAGCATCTGTCATTCTTTTTATGTTTGTCAAGTAAAACACTCATCTTTGTTGTTTATGTAACTGAAATAGCAGTGGAATTTTAATGATTTTAAAGTTTGGTACCAATTTCATAAATGTTGGAACACAAAAGACAGCTAATTAATAGAAATTATGGCTGTACTGTTGCAGGTGGATAAAACATCACTACTGTGCTATGGCCATGGCACTTATAAGTCTTACCTGGGAAATAGAACGAGAACCTAACTGTTCGCAGAAGCAGGTTTTTATTCATTTAAAAACTACATGTATATTTATTTAGCTGCTTATCAACAAAAAAATGTACTTCTCTATAATGTTTAAGATTTATAATACTCATTTTAATGTACAATCTGTTGCAGAGGGGTGTGCAACTGTTCCTGAAATGGGCTATCATGCAAGGCGTTGCAATGCTCCTTCAGAATAGATATCAAAGGCAAAGACTGTACACGCGTATTGCATTAGGAAAGGTACTCGAACAGAGGAATCATTATTTTTACTGAGAAGCCCTTCGTGTGTCGTTGGTCCTTTTAAAAATCCATCTTAAAGCTTCACTAATTTTGTGCAGATGAACTATTCCTTTTTACAAGTCAAATAACTTTTAATAATAAGCACCAAAATGGTGTTTGGTATCTAGTGCAGATAGGCTGATATATTTCTCTTCACAGGGTCCGGACACCACGGTTATCAAAAAACATAAAAATATTTCTCTGCCCTGTGGGTTGGATAAATAACAAAAAACATTGACTTCAAGGTCACCCCTTTGGCTCCCTCCTGTTGAGGGAATGAGTTTTGCCTTGTGGTTGAATAAAGAAAAAGACATTTTAAATTACCAGTTTCAAAAAGAAAAAAGAGATTTGTACTCCCTATCATCCAATAAACTATCCTAATTGTGGAATTGTCTACTGAATTCTGATTTCAGGCCAGGAGAATGGATGTTGTGTGGGGAGAGACTGCTGGAGTAGATGGTCAATTATTGTTGCTCTTCCCTGTACTATTTATCTTGCAGGTATAGTGAGTTCAATTTGTTTTTTTCTAACTGCAACTACTTTTTCTCTAGAAATTTTGCTCCTGTTATTTCAGGAGACTGGGCCTTTAGGTTCAAGGTGATTGATTTTAAGTAGTCCAAGAGCAGAAAATGGTAGTGTAACTTTGCATGATTTTGATGTACCTAGTGAAATGCATGTTAATAATCATAGATGGCCCGTCTTAGTGACTGACTGGTTTAAAGGTAACTAATGTCTTAAATCTTGACATGAGTTCCCCTGTGTGTTTTGTGTGAAGTTTCTGAATATTGGAGTGAAAACATAATTTCATCTTAGCTAAAAGCAACTAGATTACAATTAGAAGGGTGACAATCTGTAGCCTTTTATGACTTTATATCACCTTTTGTGGATGATACTTCTTTTCTGGTCATCACATTCAAACAATAGGTCAGTATCCTTATCAGGGAAAAAAGGTCACTTTAATTGGTTATCCCTGTGTACACAGAGCGTTCCATGGAATTTTTCGGTGTAGCTCTATCTTTTGATGCTGGTCCCAAATGACTGATGCCGTTTGTTCTTGGTGTCAGGGATTTGAAGCATATGTTGGAGTCTTGTTGCTTAAGACAGCGTTCATTGGTGTTGTTTCCGAGTGGCAGGTAAGATGAAACTCCCTCTCTTCCACCATATGTTGACTTGTTTGGTTGGTCCGGAGGTTAAGGGAAGACGATTCAAATGACGTAATGTGAGTTGGTTAGAGGATTGTTTAATATAAAAGTTTTGGACTGTGAAAGGTGAAGTTCTTTTAACTTATTCTAATAAATTATCTTTGTGTGCTTGCTTGGAAATAAAACAGTTGAGTACACAAATCAAACAATATAAGTAACTAAATTAGACTTTCCCTTCTGTAATATTCAAATATATATCTTGTGTAAGCTGTCAGGCCAACGAAATACTGTTACTGTGACAGTCCCTTCCTATCATTAACTAATCAGTTTCTAAAATAATGCGATTGTGGTAGGTTGTTACCTGTGGGATCCTTCTGATTATCATGGCAGTTGGGAATTTTGCCAACACAGTACAGACTCTTGTGACAAAGTCTCGGGTTAAAGCCAAAATGAAGAGAGGTAAAAGTAAACAAGATCTGAAATCTGAATCTGGCGCCAAAAGTTCGTGATCAGGCATGGTTGGTCTAGTGTAGTATCCTGGCTATGATGGACGAAGATGCTAAGTTGTGCTTCATATACCGTTTTTCTCGTTCATATGAGTAGGCACCATAGTGCTTCTCTGACACTGACTTGGGCTTCAGAGGACAGTTGCAGGAAATAGTCGTGCATGCAGTCCCCCAAGGAATGATTTTGTTTGGTTCTTTATGTTTTGAGTGTTTTCTTGTCTCGTGTTAAAAAATTTATGATGGGAAGGGATATGTCTACGTTAAAAGAACTTTGACCGTTAGTGATTTCCATTGTTTCTAAATTTTTGTACTACTTCTAAAGTATTAACGATAATTGCAAGCAGCAGATGAGCAAAGCCTCGTATGGTTTTTACTTGAAGACTTGCTTTGATCTGGGCCTCCGTATCTTAGTATGTGTCAGTTCTATTCATACTAATAATGCATAGTAGGGAGACTCTTTCCAGAATGCTTCAGTTCAGCGATTTACTTTCCTACAATTTGATGACAATTAAAAATCAGAGAACACTGATCAGGAAACATTCTCAGTGAGGATTCATATATTCGACTTTAACTTGTTTGGGCTGATGCATAGTTGTTGACAGAACGCTTGATCAGGTCTTGGTGCTGTGATTTCTCTGGATACTAAATCGTATAATGTCAATAGCAGGTAGTTGAAGATCTGAAATGTAGAATCCACGCGGACTTTATATAACTATTTTTCTGTCCAACGTTTGTTATGTTCTTCCTCCTTATTCCTTTGGTCTTTCAGTATTGGGCCTTGTGTTGTTTGGATGATGGATTTTGTTCCACACTATTGAAATGAAAATGATTATGTATTGCTTATTTGCACATATAAGCACATTTACCTTCTCTTCGTTGCCACACCATAAACCCGACAGGTTCCTTCCCGGAGCTAAAACGTTATTCCTCTATCAAAATTCCCTCGGGAAAAATCATATTTTTGTTTAGCTTTCCAATTGAATTTCTAAATCCTCTTTGTACCCACATCAGAAAATCAAATTAGAATTCGAAGTCATTGCTGCACTTCTGTTTCGTGTTTTTGTTGGCTCATTGGGATTTTTCGTTCAATTCTGGCTCGACGCTCCTTGTAGCGGTTTCAATTTCTAATCATATCCAAACAACTGTTTTTGGAACTGTTGTATACATAGTTCCATCGAGCTTCTACAACAGTGGTTTGAAGTCTGAAGTTCAGTGTAATATCTTTTATGCCAGTTTTGCTATATCATAATCTTTAGGGTTAATTACACTAAACATTCTTATAATATGACTCAGTTTGGGATACTCTTTGAATTTTAAAATCAAAAACTTATTTGTGACACATTGATGTATGAGTTTCAACATTATCCTCTTATTCATTTCCTCTTCATTCATCCACCATGAAAAATGGAACAAATTCTCTCAACCACAACCTTTTTTTCCCCGGTGACAAAAACAAGAGTATAGAGAAAACAAGAAACTTGCAAAATTTAAGCCCACCTATCTATTTCCTATATCTGTCCAATTACTAAAAGCTGTGAAGGGAAATGACATGTATTCCATAGTCGCAAGTGGAAAAAACATAACGTACTTCTAATCCTAAAAATTACAAAAAGGAAGATTCCAAGGACAGACAGAAATAAATGATGGAAAGAGCTTTACAAGCAATCTTAGTTAGTTAGGGTAAATAATTACTTGCACTTCCGGTTTACGTTGCCCGGACTCTTCACGTGTTGTTTGTCAAATCTTCCAAAAACTATGTATTTTTAGAGGATCCGAACAATGTAACTCTGGTGTTTACAACAAACTAATGAACACAAGACATGTATCGTTCAATATACATTTATTACTTAACCATGGTTAAGTGATTGATCAGAGTTCTATATTTGCTAGGTAGGCTTCATAAGAAAGACATGAATCTGAATTCTAGCCTGTTTGACCAAGTTTCTATCCTTTTCATTCGCTAACAACTAAGAGGTCATTTGGTTTAGAAGCAAGTTATGCATGGATTACTAATGCAAGGATTGTAGCACAGATATTTATTTTTATTGAATGTTTGGTCTAAGTAACTTAAAATAACCAGGGGAGAGGCTAAATCTTAACAAAAATGCCAAGAAAAGCAAATCATAAAGAACTAGAGGATATTCCTGGAGGTTACATGTTTGTAGTTCATCATTCTGCTCTTCATAAGGATGCCCATGCTGCTCCAGTCCCCGGCATCTCCGGAAGGAACAGGTTTACCGGTGAACTTGGCTGGAAAAGGCCAAGCTTTTCCAGCAGTCTCTTGAATAGTATGCCTGCTGCATAAGATACACCCGAAACCGTGAAGCCTAAAATCATGTAAGTTGATATAGTTTTGAAGTAAGGTTTGGGTGCTCTCTGAACATAGGCCTTTCCAGTAGCCAGCATTAAGATGCATACAAGTGAAGCTGCAGCAACTGACACAATCTTGAGGTCCTTGTCATCGCTCTTGCGGAATGAGAAGCCGTAGAATACAGGAGGCACTAGTCCAAATATGATATATGATAATACAACAATTACAGCATGCAGTGTGAAGTTTTCTCTCCGGCCAAGTTGTTCTCGATACCTATCTACATGTTTTTCCATTATCTGATTGCTGGCTTGCTCGAAACGATCTCTTTTTAACTCCCAAAGCTGCAAAAAGTTTATGAACTCAGCAAGAGAGACAGTAAAATTGAACTGAAAGCTTGAGGAAGAAAAGATGCCCCCCAAATTGATGGATTTGAGTAAATTCCGGTAAGGAAAACTTGGCTTCAAAATGTGCTAAAGCTTTCCCATCTATATTAGCACCTTTTAGTCCCTCAAATGAAGAGGTTGGCTAAAGCTTCAAGGTTATCATGGTTCTTTTGTGCCATAGCTAGTACCTAAATATTACACGGAGAGCGCTTGTCTCCCCTAAGTAAATAATTTGTTCGTAAGAAATATGAGCGCAAAATGCTAAGCCAACTTACATTGTGGAAAATGATGAAAAGTCCACCAATCAGATTAGCCATTGCCAGAACTAAAATGTTCACTGCAGTAAGACATAAAGGTACCATCAAAACCAGCAGAAAGTTTAAAAAGATGAAGTAGGGAGTCGGAGCTTTTCATAAAGGTGGTCTTTTTTCTCAAATAATTTTAAGATATTCAAGAAGATGGAATGTATCCCTAGCAAAATCAAATTGTAACTTGCCGAAAAATCACTTACAAGTTTTTCATCAGACTAAAATCAAATTGTACTTTTAATCCATCGAAACAAGATTTATTTCTTGGCTAAGTTTGTCAGAGGCACTATTGCTTCACCAGTGAGTTTAAATGAATAAATACTTGCAGAAGTTCAGATAAAAGCATCAGTTGAGTAATTAAACTATGTCATGGATGATTGATCTCTTACATGTAGACGTGTCACCACCAGTTGCAGATGCTACAATGCTTAAGCTTGTAATTGACTCAGCTAAACCCCCAAATATAATGCTTTTAATGATCTCAATTTTGTAACCTTCTGCAGCATCAGTTCCTTGTCCTTCAACGGAATGGATTTGAGTATCTAGGTTTGCTGAAGTTGTTTCTGTAGTTTCATGCTCTGCTTCCACAGTTATAATAGTATCGTTGCCTGCCACACAATTGAATCAAGAAACTTAAGCTACATAAAACTATGTTTCACGAAGTAGTTGT
The DNA here is from genome assembly GCA_003996215.1 of Jaltomata sinuosa. Taxonomy (NCBI): domain Eukaryota; kingdom Viridiplantae; phylum Streptophyta; class Magnoliopsida; order Solanales; family Solanaceae; genus Jaltomata; species Jaltomata sinuosa. The sequence continues at coordinate 326,633 of QJPP01001804.1, read as the reverse complement.
GCTGAGAATATGCACTATCATCCTTATTCAACCTCTCTTCAGCATAATCGCATAAATTATTCAACATAAAAACACAATAATCCTATTAGCCTAGTTCTATTTTAAGCAAGGTACTGACAAAGGAGGTTCAGCACTACCAAGTATAGGCTGATGCTTGGCAGTCCAAGCATTTTGGAATGATAGGTGTATGGTAGAAGATGATATCTCAGATACGAATTCTTCCATTTTCCAAAATCTATCAATTTTATACATCAACTGGTAATGATTCCATGGTTAATAGTGCTTCAACTATTTGGATATACTTTTTCATCAACTCAGCTTAAGGAGACAGCTTATTAGGAAGCTTACAAGCCGAGAGGGTAATGAAAAGGCCTTTTCTGAGGATATTTGATCCCTGGTTGCAACCAGATTTATGTATAGTTGCCATAAAGTATTACAATGAAATATGTCCAGTTCTTACCTGCAATGCTATTTGCAGCTGCTTCCACAGAAATGTTAGTGATATTATCAGGTTTATCTTGAATTGATAAAGCGTCCTTTACCGATAAAATCAACGCATGCTCGTCAACCTTTAAAGGCTGCTTTGAGTGGATCTCTATATTGGTCTTTGTGATGGTATGCTGAGAAACTTCATAGTGATGGGCGCCATCTGTCAATGGAAGGGAGACATAATAATTGGCAGCAACGCAATCAAATCAAACATTTGCAAGGCAGCATACAGGCGAAAAACTTTTCTCAAGCTAACACCACTATACAGCAGAAGACAAGTTGATGAGAGTGCAAAAATAAAACTTGATTCTGAACCAATCTTTTTGCAGATAACGGAGAGTGCTCTTTAAGCACAAATAATTACACGAGTACAAAAGGATTAAGTACCTAAATTCCCACTTAGGTAAATTAGAAATTAAAACTTCAGGTGACAGGGAAACACTTGTTCAAGAGATAACCTATTTCAGGCAAACCAATCAGGATTTTGCTTTACTTGACACTGCTGATGTGCATTTGAGGAAAATCTTTTGATGAAGGTGATTTTATTTCATAAGTGGAAAAAATACCACTTCCTTTCTGGGTTCACATTTTTCTATAATTTTTCTTTTTTTTGATCTGGTAAAATTTTTAGCTAGTATTGATAAATATGAGCTTGCATTAACCAGAGAACTAAGAGGAGGTAGTGACATACCTTTACTACCAAGTTGAAATTTATTGTCATTGTTTGCCACCAGAGACTCAGAGGAATGCATGGCTTCGATATGTTGCTCATGTTCTTGAGGGATTTGTGTCAAAAATTTGGGTTTCCCATTTCCATCTAACCCATTGAGTGCAAAAGCTATAGTTGCTGAAGACAGAAGGGACTCATTATCTGCATATTCACATGAAGTCAAGTAGGAGCTGAATCCAGTTATGATTATTGGAGTATTATTATAATAGACAGGTCATTACTATTACCACATTTTCAACCTCTTGTACTATCCCCGTTCTCGATTTTCTTATGAGTTAACAAAGAAAAAAGCACTTGTTCTTCGGGGATGCAGGGCCAGGTGAAAATGGAACATTGCCCCTAAAGGATATGCACCTTGAGGTGAAAATAACGTCTCTTCTTTTCAAGAAATGTAATGAAAATTTTATTAAAGAATAGGACCCAGGGAGTGAAATGAGTAGTACAACTATTTGCCATATGCATCTCAGCACAACAGCTACATGTGAAGATAACATTTATATTAAAGGACAATTGACTGACCACTGCAATAGTTGAGGAAAGTTGAGGTAAATCCATTTCTTTTTCTTCATACTGTTGAGGTAGAATGTTTAAAAGGGCAACACATTACATGTTCTCAGTGGAAATTATCATGAGCAGAAATTGTTTTTCAGTGAACTCTTCATAATAGAGTGAATTTCATACTAGAAACACTACCTGGATCTTTATTTAGTATTGCCACATCAGATTTTAAGTCAGTCTCTGATTTCTCAATAGTTAGAGACTCCTCCTTTGTTGAAGTTATTTGAAGCTTTAGTTCATTCTGTTGAGATGCTGGCACAGTGTCCTGTACACGATTTCCATCACTAACTTGAATTCTGCCACCGGTTCTTAATAGCTCATCCTTCCTATCATTAGATGCTGGCAGGCTTTCCTGCACAAGATCCCCGTTACTAACTTGAATTTTGCCAGTCGTTCTTAGCAGCTCATCATTCCTATCATTTCCTAGAACTTCCTTAGAAGACGCTGAGGCTCCAGGCTGATTACGGGTCACTACATCAAAGATGTCAAGGACAGAACCTCCTGCACAAGGGAAAACACAATCATAAAGAAAAAGTGCAGGAAAATGCACCAACGAGCAGAAAGATCTGAGGGCAAATAAGTAATTAGACATGATGCAAAATTGGATCACTAAACTGATCTACTCATCCATATTATTTATGCTTTTGGACTTGATTACAAGAAAAGGCTATTTCTTTGGCTATCTATGACAAGCAAAGATTTTAATCCTTACATTCACTCATTTTAAGTACTCACAGTCAGTCACAATTTTACGTTACATCAGCTATTTCAATGAACCGCGTGGTAAAGAAACACAAGAAGCATTTCTTATTAGTAACTTCTAGTGATATCGGATACTTCATTCCAATTTGATGATGATGTTCACATAAATTTCAGCAGGGCCTATGTTAAACCTGAATTGTGTAACTAGTTTGTAGATTCTTCATTTTAATAGTTTCTGGAAAATAATATAGCGCTGACAATGAGATTCAGGCATGGGAATTTGGCATGCCCTTCAAAAGAAAGCCCTACGAGCATGTGTAGTGTATTATCTTCAAGCCATAGAAGCATAGTTGCATAAAACATGCACAATAATAGCCTAAATAACCGTATAGATGGATATGGCTCAAAGGTTTTCAATTAAGTCACTACTTCACAGTAACAAGATACTTTGTTTTCCCTTAAAAACAAAACATCTTTACTATACCTTCTTGACTCTTTGTTGCAGTTTCTGATTTACCCACTGTATTAATCACCATTTTCCCTTTCATATTTGCATCTTGATTCTTTGATCCTAAAATTTTCCCTCCAGCTTCCTGAGTGATTTCACTGCTGGAATATGCAGGTGGGGCATATTCTTTAATCACTAAGGACTTGGCACTCTGATCTTTGAAATTATCTGATGGCATAAGTACTCCAGAATCATTTGTCACTGCATTTGCCCCAGTACCACTTCCTGCATGAGAAAGGCCATCAGTTTTAACAGCGTGAGATGATCTTTAAATTTTTGCTACATTATAGGGTGTAGTTCTGATATTTCCCCCTCCAAGCAATGCAATGACCAGAACTGACCACAAGTTAATCCTATTGTTTTACACAGAGCATGTTACTTGGAAACCTCTTTCTAGCTAGAAGTTTTAGCTTCTACAGGATATGCAATATGTGATACCGAATTACAATCCAGCCTCATAACTTTTTCATTGTCAAATCCAGATATTTATTTCAACAATGGCAGAAGTAGAGTTACCAGCTATAAAACGTACCTCACTTATTTTTTGGAAATTGAAAAAGAAAATGTACCTCATTTATTACGATGGTTTTCCTTAAAAAAATTGAGGTATGTACTATTAAAGAAAGGAAACCAATACCAAGAAGGTACTCTAGGTACAAAAATAAGCTGGATTCTCTTTCGCTATATCTCTAGCCCATCTAAGGGATCGATCATTGACTCTATGAGTCTATGTCATTTACATCATCCCCTTTCCCCAATACTTTAAATTGTAAAAGCATCTGAACTTTACAATTGAAATGTTACCTATACGAAGGTATTTCTTTTCTTTACAATCAATCAACTACAGCTCTAAAACTTACCGCACTTGCACGAAAGTTCATGTCAGTGCATTTTGCAGTTCATACTTCACATAATATCCCATTTTTTATGAAAGACTGAACACATTTTGTGATTCCTTTTTTTTTTTTTTTTTTGAATAAATTTGGACAGTAGATCCTTGGAAATTTTTTTTTTAGATAGATGTTACTTTGTGTAGAGTTGGGATTTATAATGCTTGTTTTTTTTTTGAGAAAAAGGATTTATAATGCTTGTTAGGTAAACACAATTGGAAAAAGAACAAATAGAAGTGGAAAACTCAGTACCTTGCTCAACTGATGTTTTTCCCTTGTGTAATGCAAAGATAGAGAACCATTTTTTGTCCGTTGTAGGTGTCTGTTCACCTTTGACATGTTCTTTATTACCTTTCTCTCCGAACATTCGGAACAGTTTGAATCCATTCCCTGAAAGTTTGGAAAAGGGGTCATTTCTTCGTTAATCTCAGTCGCCAATGACAAAAGATTTGCACGCAGTCTTGACTAATTATTGCCTGTTAGAGCTTATTTGCTGAGTACCAACCACAGTCTGTCCCCAACAGAATGCGACAGACAAAGACTAAAATACAGCTCCTTTTTGAATGGTAATTCTTGCAAACTATAGACTACTGGGAAGACTGTTTTAAATTTTAAGCACATGGATTAAAGAGAAGAATCACTTCTTTCCATACAATCTACATCTAAAAAAAGTCTTTAGTTCTACCTTAAAAAAAATAACACCAATATCATATGTCATTCAAAGATCTCGCTTATGATTATAGTATATGCTATTATAAGACATGATCAGAAGTTTTTGGAACTCTTCAAGTAATAGAAGAGTATTAATTCATTTTATACCCACCCCCCACTCCCACCCCCCCCCAAAAAAAAAAGAAGTTTCGGCCGGCTTTCATTAGTCCCGAAGGAAAGAAGATGAATTCATTTCCATTAAATAGCTATAAACAATAGTAATGAACTATTGACTTATTTTAGCTGCTATTGAGCCTGCTAGATTACCAAACAATGGATAACTCTGAAATGATAGTATACACGGAATTTGGAGCAAGGTATATTCATGTCACTGCACATGAAACAGTTCGCCAAACTGCATTGCGATGACAAAAGAAGACCAGATTTTATGTCGACTTTCAAGGTAATGCAAAGGTCTGTACCTGTTGGAATAAAAAAGCTGAAGCATGATAAGCATCTGAATAGCTCTGGCTCTCTATCAGGCTGGTAGTCATCCGCTGCCACTGGTGGAGTACCATCAAGAGAACTGTCGGCTACATCACGTACTTCATCAACAGCTACCTGTGCATGACTAGCATCTACTTTGGAATCAACTACAACTTCAAGTTTGTTACGTTTGACATCATCACCAGAAACCCGAATTTTACGTTTTCTTTTACGAAGTATAACCCTCCTAGTAATGCATGACTTGCAATTAGGGCAATAAAGATCATGTGTATTCTGCTTCTGAATTACATTCTCAACATCAAAATCTTTTACATCAGTGTCACTGTCATTTATCAGGTCAGCTTCTGCACTTTCTATTTCATCAATGGTCGTGGACTTACGAACAATGCTGTGATCTTCTGAAAGATCTTTGGAAAGCTGAGCACTGGAACTTGACAAGTTGTCACTCTTCAAATATCCATTAAGTTGAATGTCTAGAGTAGCACTCTCCTGAACTCCTTCATCTCCTGGAATTTTATGGATCTTCTCCTTTATGGAAGGTGTAGAAATGAATTTACTATCTGCATTCATATGAAAGAATTCAACTCTTCAGTTCGAATTATTTTTCCAACTCTCAAAATCTAGAAAGAAGCACAACCGTGAATCTGAAACTCAACTTGAAAAACAAGTTCAAAAAATAAATCAGGGTGAAAACTTTTAGAATTCTGCCATTCACAAGAGAAAGCTAGTTATAACACCGACGTGTTAACTGAAGTTCACCATATTTGCTAAGCTGAAAACCAATATCACAATCAATCAACTAACAAGGAGTTTAAGATTTTATTTTTATTTTTTTTTGAAATTGAGTTTAAGATTATATTTATTCATATAGGATAATAATAGTACAGGGTAAACAGAACACATGGAGACCGAGGACATTAGAATTGAAACTATAACCCTGCTTGCCCCATGTAAAGAGATCAGGTAAATTATCTCTTTTTTGGTTCTCTTTCTCTTTTTCTTTTCTTATTGATTTTGTCAATGTAAATATCTATGCTTCATCCTACAGTAAACTTTTATACTCCATGTAGCAACTTAGAAGCTCTTGTGCAAAAATGGCATCCAGAGCACATTATCAGTAAGCCAGACACCAACTTTTTTAAGAAAAAATTAGACAAAATGTCCATTGGGTCAAAATTCTTTACCCAAAATAACCCAATTATGAGTTATTACCTAAACTGGCCATTCGGGCACTTTTATTGCCAGCAAAGTGCGGGAGGGCACCTTGTATGTTCCATTAACCATATGTGTACTTCCTTCAAAAACTATAGGACTTTTATAGATTCCCTATTCTCTTCTGTAATTTTGATATATGCTTCAGCTAGCCGCATAGACCGTCTTCCTTTTTTCTGTTGATACATTTAAACACCATATGTGTGATTGATTCATCACTGGCCCTAACCTGTTCATCTCAATGTGTCTATGGGCACACCTTCCCGTGTAGGAAATTAATAGAGAAGCAGAAAAACAGCCATGAAAGAAGAAGAAGAAGAAAGAGCATGAGAAAGAAAAATGGAACAATCCGCCATTGAAGAGCTTCGAAGCTCTGCCGCAAATGTGAATCATTTCGAGTGAATAATATATCAAAAGACTCGAAATATCGAGAGAAGCTCATAGCTAAATTTTTGGACTGTTTATAGGAGAATGGAACAATCCACCATTGAAGAGATTCGAAGCTAAAATTTAAAAATTCGACCTGCCGCAAGCGTGAATCATTTTGAGTGAGTAATATATCAAAAGACTCGAAACATTGAGAGGAACTCATATCTAAAATTTGGGGCTGTTTAGATGAGATTTAAGTTGGTCGGGATTGAAAAAAAAATATCTGTGAATATTGTACAAACAACGTATATGGATGTATATACATCTCTAATACATAGTTATACATCATACATATATGTAAATATTGTATCAACAGCGTATATAGATGTATATACATCTATGATACATAGTTATACATCAAATATACACTGTTATATACTATTTATACAATATCGATACATTACATATATATGTGGCCATTTTGTTGAAAATTTTTTTTGTCACCTGTACAGTTATGTAAGAAGCCCCCTTTTTAATCCCTAATTCCACGTTTCTGCACTTTGCAGTGCAAAAATTACTAAAATAATGACTATCACGATGCAAACAAATGTACAGGCAAAATGGCCTGAAACCACAAGGAGCCAGAAGAAAAAGGACTCACTTATAACATTTGCTTGCAGCCTATTATGTAGCATTTGCAGATATAAGAACCATTCATCACATTGAAAGTAGATTCTGAGATCTTGCTACTCCTTAAATTTCCATAGAAACCATTCTGTTAATTGACAACATCACTTTTCTACCAGTCATGGTTGTTTCCTTAAAATCAAAGTATCAACTGACCTTTACTTCCAAAACTGAATAAAAGTCCCCTCTGATCTAACATTGGGTAATTCATCAGCTTATCCAAGTGGCCCCTAGGAATCTTTGTCCAACCAATACCTAGGCTTTTGCCTTGCAAAGTCCAACTGCAGGCTCGACACTTCCATATTCCTTCAATCAAACATAAAAAATGATTGCAATAATTGCACATTGTGCCTAATGCATGAGGGAAACGAGGATGATTCATCTAAGTGATTCACAAACAAAGCGTAGATGTTACTTTTAAACACTTCGTAGTGGACTACTGGTGGATCTCTATATCTACTACTAGAAAATACATAATCAGTCACTTGAAAATAGCATCCAGTTCTTGCCATCAGATGAACACAAACAGTGGCAGCACTTCTAATACTGAGTCAATATCTTATTTGAAAGAACTGAATCTAAATACTATATCATTGAAGGATCCCATAAAGTAGAACATGCTTGACTGTTGCCAGCAGCAGATCACACGTCCAAAAGGATGTATTGAAGTTAAAGAGAGTCTAATGCTTACTCAAACTTCACTCAAGCACCCAGACTGCAAGTGTCAGCAGAGCTGCCATTTAAGTATACATTTCGTTCAGCTATAGTCTGAATGTTCGAAGGCCTTACTCATTTGCAGTGACTACGGACATGGATCTTCAAATATGAGTCCTTGTTGAGGGTTAGCTGCTCTGGAGGCATTAACCTATGCTCTTCTTCTCAACGGAACCCCCAAAATGATTAGTTATCAAACTTTCCCCAACATGGCTTAGCTAATTCTACTCATCGGTCACACCTAATCTATTATTCCTTTATATAAAATATTAGTTGAGTCGAACATCTTGATCCCAAGTCTATCCATTTTAAAGAATAATTGGATCTTCAAATTTTCCAGAAAAATTCATCCTTTTTAAGGGATCTAGATGGGAGTTAATCTCAGAAAGATTCCTCACCACAAATGTTGAAGATTACACAACATATGGCAAAGAATAAAAGATAAAAAGGAACAACTGTCCCACAGAAGATTTTCTGGAATTAAGCAATAAAGTTTTATCAACTCCATAAATTTAAAGGAAAGACAAAGTCCATCACCTCAAGTAAGAAGCAAGAAGAGAATCAAGAAACTAAATATGCACAACCTCAAATTTCAAAGCAGACTTATCCTTGAAAAAATTTCACCGCATTACCATAAACTTCAGCACAGTGACATATATATGCAAAACACAAACCTTTATGATGTATATATACATACACAAACAAACAAACAAACATCTGTGTTAAGGAAAGGGTCCCTTTGCAGTAAAAAAAAATAGTTTCAGACAGGTAGGGTAAGACATAGAAGGAGCGGGGTTCAAAAGTGCTTTCTTATCCCTTCATAAAAAAAAGAGCTTTTTTATCCCTCCCCTGAATACTGTATACTTTACCCTACAAGCCCAATGATGAAGACATGCAGATACAACAGATCTCAAGAAAGAAGAATTAGAAGAGAATTTTATAAAGATTTTAAGTACAAAAAAATTGTCAAACAGTTGATGTAAATATATACCTTCATCTTTGTCATAATAGACAGAATGGCCTGATCTGAAGGGCACTTCTTCAGCTTCTGTTCCCTTATCAACCTCATTAGTAGAAGTCACCAGATGCTGTTTTGACTCTTCTTTAGCTTCAGTTCCCTCTTCAACCCCATTATCTGAAGCTGCAATCTGCTGAACAGACTTTTCTTTAGCTTCAATTCCCTCTTCAACCCCATTATTTGAAAGTACAATCTGCTGTTTTGACTCTTCTTTTGGGTCAGTTCCCTCTTCAACCCCATCAGTGTAAGTCACAAGATGCTGTTTTGACTCTTCTTTAACTACAGTTCCCTTTTCAACCCCATTTGAAACTACAATCAGCTGAATTGACTCTCCCATTGGTTCAGTTACCTCTTCAACATCAACCCCATTATTTGAAGCTGCAATCTGCTGAACTGACTCTTCTTTTGGTTCTGTCCCTTCTTCAACTTCAACCCCATTATTTGAAGCTACAACATGCTGAACTGACTCTTCTTTTGGTTCTGTCCCCTCTCCAACTTCAACCCCATTATTTTTAGCTGCAATCTGCTGAACTGACTTTTCTTTACCTTCAATTCCCTCTTCAAACCAATTATTTAAAGCTACAATCTTCTCAATTGACTCTTCTTTTGGTTCAGTTCCCTCTTCAACTTCAACCCCATTATTTGAAGCTACAATCTTCTGAGCAGATACTTCTTTTGGTTCAGTTCCTTCTTCAACTTCAACCCCATTTTTTGAAACTACAATCTTCTGAACTGACACTTCTCTTGGTTCTGTTCCCTCTTCAACTTCAACCCCATTATTGGAATCTGAAAGGTGCTCATCCAACCTTTCTTGTTCATCACCAAGATCAGATTTTTCTGTTCCCTCTTCAACCCCATTATTTGAAACTACAATCTGCTGAACTGACTCTTCTATTTCAACTTCAACCCCATTATTGGAATCTGAAAGATGCTCCTCCTCTGACCTTTCTTGTTCATCACCAAGATCAGATTTTTCTGTTCCATTAGTCATCTTTGGGGTAGAATTTCCATGCCCATTTGTCTCAATTTTCCCATTAGTTACTTCTTTAATAGTTTTAGAGCTTCTTACTTGAAGACCCCCCACTTCTTCTTCTTCTTCAACTTCCACCTCATTTTGCTCCCATTTCAAATCTACTTTCTCCATTGTTCAACCCCACTAGCCTTCACCTTTCTCCTTTGGTTCTTGACCAATCCCCTGCTATATTTTATGGACTTACTATAAATAGAAAAAAAGAAGAAGATAATATTGAAATTGAGGCACTGAATGCAACTATGCAAGTAGCAGATCACAAGATATATTATATTTATATATTTTCTTGATATATTGAGCCAGTTGAGGCAGATGATGTTACACAAAGAGATAGTAAGACTTATCGTCTTTACCTACCCTCAACTTAAAAGAAGCAACTATAATAATTATGTGAAAATGCCAAATATAAAAAGGCTAGTGCTACATCTCTTGAAGATCATATTTCTTGAAATTTCTCAGCTCTCAACATCACCAATTAAACCTCATGACTCACGTGCTTAAATTGACGTAAAATTTTTCTGCCATCTTCGATTCTTCACAATTATGGCACTTATTTTCTTTTACTTTTCTTCTGAGTGGCTGGCAAAGCTATTGAAGAAGTGAGAAATACTGGAGAAACTCCAAATTTGTTGTTTTTATCTTTTCGGAATAAGCGGACAGAGGGGAAAAGGAACCACCTTTACTTGTTGGGCGGAAGATAGTGACTTTATTTTAAAGTTTTTTTTAAGATAAGTAGTTTGCATAGTGGCTTTATTGTAAGAAATAAATAAAGTAAGTACTAGTTTGCTAATAAAATACTAACTCGTACTATTGGTTACCAACATAAGTAGTTCGTGACACGAGTCCCAATTGGAGCACCAAAAACATAACACATGGCAAGAGTCAGATCCCTTAAATCTATAAACATTTTTAAGTAAGTGTTTTTACCATGAAAACCAAAAATTATTTCACTTTTTTTTGAAATTTTTAAAGTTGGAGTTGGAATTGACCATAATTTTTGCAATAATTATCTAAATCTTAAATATATATTTTAAAAAAATATAAAATATGATTTAAAAATAAAATATAATTTAAATGGGGTTATTTTATGAGAATAAAAAATTTAGGATTTTTTTTTTTTAAAAAAAAAAAAAAAAAGTGAAAAAAGCGAGTTGGAAAAAAGTAAAAACACCCAAAAGGGTGTTTTTATTTTTCCAAATACAACTCCGGAGTTGTATTTGAAATTTTTATGGCCAAACACTATTTCCGGAAAAAAATGAAATAATTTTCCGGAAAAAAGTGAAAAATTCTCATGGTCAAACGCCTACTAAGTATTTTAGTTACCACTTAGGGACCGTTTGGTAGGTGTATAAGTATAGTGTAGCCTGACAAAATGAATAAAACCTAACAACTCAAGAACTAAAATAAAGATTATCTCGAAAATAGATCGTTATTTCGTTGATTGGTTGACTCTCACAATGAATGGTATTTGTCAAGAAATAATTTTCAATTTGTATATGAATAGCGCAACAACTCAATAACATCAATTTGATTCTTTATATAGGAGTGCTGATGGTCGAAATTTTCTTATCTTGCTTCAAAATTCATCGAAACTTAGTGAAGGAATCTAATCTTATTTGGACTTGATTCCTTATAGTTTCAACCATGTTTTCTCTTAATTTCAAAGCTTTTTTCTTTTGTACAAATATAATAATATTTTCATGTTGAGTGATTAATTTGATCCATATGTGTATCCCATAACTCAATTTCTCAAGAAATACTTCTTGCACCTGAAATATGCTTTATTACGTTTGATCAACAATTGTTTCTAGCCGTTTGCAAAGGACCTGGTTCTTCACTTCGTGCGTAAAATTTCTACAACTATGTTCCTCCAATAGATCTGTTAAGACTTGTTTTTTTTATAGTTGTTTGTCAATCAAAAACACTATCAGATCTTTATTGAAACATGCTAAGGACCTTGTTCTTCTGTAATTGTTTGTCAATCAAAAACACTATCAGATCCTTATTGAGACCTGCTAAGGACCTGATTGTTCTATAGTTGTTTGTCAATCAAAAATACTACCAGATCCTTATTGTGACCTGCTAATGACTTAGTTCTTCTGCAGATGTTTGTCATGTGGCAATCATCAAAAACTCTAATTTCACCGCAGCTCAACATTAAATTAATACTACAATAACAGATAAATTATATTTAAATAATTACATATTTTGTAAATTCCTCAATATATATAGAGTTCATGAACAAAAATGACTGAATTCGTGTGAATTTGTAACTATCAGTCTTATCAAAATAAATTCATCCATGCAGTGGCTGAACATTGAGAAACATAACAATATGATTAAAATGGGTTTGTTTTTTTTATACCATTCGAAGAAATAGATTTTAACATAGTGCAATCTCAAAAGTTAACTTATGAAATTAAAATTTGCATTGAGCGTACAAAGAAATCACAAGTCCATGACCCATTTTTTCAACTAATGCATATAGGAACTAACAATTTCAAATAATTATTACTACAAGTCTAGCTTTACCATAACTTTTGTTTCATTTTTCTGGAATAATCACAAACACTTTTTCTCAAACAAGATCAAGAGTAAATCTCTATAAAAAATGCAAGTCATGTATGTAATGATATTTTTCAATGGATCGAGTCTAAAATTATCGGTCCTTATCTGCTTGTAGCTCTCATTATTATGATGAGGTGAAAATGTAAACTCCATAGTATCACCATCGAATGCACTCGCATTTCGTTATCAATGTTAATACCACTTGCGGTTGCGTACGTATTAATCTATTATATATTTTGTTAGGCTAGTTGACTTAGTAAAGGGCGAACAGGAGGCGTATGCAATAGTTTTCTTACCATTTTCAACATTTCATCGTTAATGTTTGATGAACTAACCAACCAATTTAAATATCTTTTACAAAAAAAACATAAAATTAAAAATAAATTTATAAAGTCACTAAAAAATTAAAGCTACCCAATTTTATTGGTATAATGAAGTCGATATATCTTGAATTAAAAATATACTGATATATCTTGAATAATGCGATAAAAAAAACTAATTAGTCGATAGTGTTTTAAATCGTAAAATAATAAACACCTTTTGAAAAGATCCTAGGATTAATTTACAATGCCATATATATCATATCTGTGGATTTGCTTGAGTGGTCCTTCAAAGTTAATATTTTTTCTTTATAAGAGAACAAAAGTGGGACAAATATATTATTTTGGAAATGAAGGCCATCTTCACATGGACGTATTGTTTTAGTTTTATTCATTTTATAGGCATATTTGCTCTCTTATTGTCTCATCTATATCTATATCTATCTATATCTATCTATCTATACTATATTAAAAGTGTGAAACACCTTATAATGTGATTTGAACTTTTTGCCCTTCATTAAAAGTCTCTCCTTTAGACAAAATCGTCTTTTTACTATTTTTCTCCAATTATTATTATTAATATATAACAAGAAGTCTAAATTTATAGAATTCATTAAATATATATTTATACGACTATGTTTTTTTTAGCTTTAAACATCAGTTTAGGTTTAGGATTCCTTTTGATAAATTAATTAATATTATTTATATTAATTGTCTCTCTTTATTTAGTTAAATTTGTTATTTATACGATTATGTTATTAGTATTTAGATTTAAGCATAACTTTAGGAGTTTAGGTTTAGGATTAGAATTTCTTTTAACTAATCAATTAATATTATTTTTATTAATGTCTCATTTTATTTAGGTTTACAACGACTATTCTTTCAAAAACTGTTCTAGGAGAAATTTATATATATATATATATATATATATATATATATATATATATATATATTTAAAGTGTGAAGGACCTTATAATGTTGTTGTTCTTCTTACTGTTATTTTCTCTACTTAATATAGGTGATAGATGAATGTTTGGTCAGACTTTGAGGAATTTTTGTGTAGAGATTAAGTTTAACCGTATTGTTTTGATATCTGAATTATCGTATTATTTTGTTGTAGTTTTTATTTTGTTACCAGATGTTGTTTTTCTGCTTAATACATGTGGTAGATGTGCTTGATCGGGTTATGAGGATTTTTCATGAAGGTTAGGTTTAATTGTATTGTTTTGATATCTCGATTATCGTATTATTTTATTGTAGTTTTTATTTTGTTACTAGATATTTTTTTTGTTGCTTAATACAGGTTGTAGATGAATATTTTTGTCGGGTTTTGAGGATTTTTCGTGAAGGTTAGTTTAATTGTATTGTTTTGATATCTCGATTATTGCATTATTTTTTGTAGTTTTTACTCTGTTACTAGATTTTTTTTGTTGTTGCTTAACACTGGTGGTAAATGAATGTTTTGTCGGGTTTTGAATTTTTTTTGTGAAGATTAGATTTAATTGTATTGTTCTGATATCTCAATTATTGTATTATTTTATTTTTGTAAAGATATTAAAATTTATATTTATTTTAATGTTGACTTTTATTTTTCAAAGATATGTTTGTTTCACATATACTTTTATTGATTAACGTAATACATAATGCAACACGCGTACACTAATCATTTTAGATAATGATTTAAATACGTGAGTGGTGAAGACCTTCACCAGCCTCAATTGCAATATTATATACTCTATTGTCTTTTTATATGCAATTTTTTATATTGTTGCGATACACACGTGCAACGCACGTACACTAAACTAATACTATATTAAAAGTGTGAAGCACCTTATAATGTGATTTGAACTTTTTACCCTTCATTAAAGGGGTTTGCTTTAGACAAAGTTGTCTTTTCACTATTTTTCTCAAATAAATTATAATTACACATAAACACTAATATATATTAAAATATTAATAATATTTATACTCTTAAAAGTTCCCGCAAAATCCCTAAAGTTCCAAAAAAAAAGTCGACGGCCTTTTCTTAATTTTTGGCATATATATATATATATATATATATATATATATATCATATTTTTTACCCTACTTTTTGTAGTAGTATGCACGTTTATATAAATAACATAATTTTTAATATCTGGAATATTTTTAAAGAAAAAATTATATTAATGTTAATTGTTATTTTCACATAATTTATTTATTTTATATAATTTTTTTAATTTATTAACATGTGCAACGCACATACATTAAGACTAGTTATATTAAAAGTGTGAAGCACCTTATAATGTGATTTGAACTTTTTGCCCTTCATTAAAAGAGTTCGCAATAGACAAAATCGTCTTTTTACTATTTTATTCAAATTATGATAATATTAATTATAAAAATATGGATTTAGTTAATTTAGCTTTAAAATAACTTTATAATTAGAATTCCTTTAACTAATGGTCTTCCTAAATATTTGAGAAGTAAACTACCGTTTAACTTCTTTTTTTAATTATGAATTTTAAATATGAATTTGGTTAATTTAGCTTTAAGAATCACTTTATAATTAGAATTTCTTTAACTAATTGATTAATATTACTTAGTTAGTAAATAACCTATTTAGGTTAGAAAAACACATCTATAAAGCACATAATAATAACATAACTTGCGGCTAACCTTATACCCACAGTTACCGCCCTTAAATAAGGTCCAAGAATTTCACAATTCTGGCAGTCCTATGTAAGACATCAATGTAACTCAATGATTGCTGGTTATCTCGAAAGAAAGTAGTTGTGAGGTTGATTCTCAGCTTGATCTTTCAATTCAGATTATGATATTTGATGCTTTAATTTATAAATTTGACTAATATAATCTTTGATTTTTTACTGTTTTTAGTGTGAGTTGTGCGATTTGTTGTATGCTATATATAGAGTTTGAGAAGAAGGACGAGTATGGTCGAAAACAGAAGTTTGTTGGAGTTGAGAAGGCTTTGGCAAGAGTTTAGTCTATGGTACAATATTATCCAGAGGCAAGAGAACGTATACGAGGCTGGTTGCAAAGTTTGAAAGTTCTAAGGTGAGTTCTTCTGATAAAAGAATTTAGAATCTAACTTCATACAAGTCACCTCTTGTAATAATGCAAGGAACTGATATATTGCGATCTCTTTGTTTCCATGAAAAATATGGTAGATCTCTTGCACGTATGTAAACCCACTTTCGACGAGGAGCCTACACCTCTATCCTATGTATGCTGAGTCCAGTCCTCCGTGCTTGTAGATCTAGAGGTGAAAAACAAGAATCACTAGGTTTCTTGCTGTAGATTAACCTAAAGCTAATGTTTTTGTAGATCACTTGTGCATGGATTCTGTCCATAACTTGTCCACTTTAATACTGTTATTTTTTACGAAAGCCTGTGACCAATCAACTAATAGACTTTTGTTTGTTTTTGCAGCTGGATGATGGAGGGAGCAGTAAAATAGGTCATCATCACCAGTTTAGGTTTTCAATATACGAGCAAAGGCTCTCCAATTGTTTGTCGACATTATACCCTTTTAATCACACGAAAATGTATTGAATGTAGTCATCTCATCTGGGGAGAGAAAGGAGGAGGTCTTTTTCTTTCACGGACTTTTTCAAGGAATCAATGGTTTGCGCCATCGCAAGCTCTCGTCCATGCCGATGGTGTTGGTCACCTAACTAACAAGCAGAACTTTAGTTGGTGTTGCTTTAATGTCGGGAATATGCATAGCCCAAGCTGACCGGTACAAAAGAAAGAAGAACCAAACTAGAGCAAAAAGGAAGAAAAATTAGGCGTAAAAAGGAATAAAGAAAAGAAAACAAGGAAAGGAAAAATATTGTAGAAATTTACATAATTTTTTCCATATTTAAATTAAAAAGTCCTAAATATTTAAAGCTTTTGTATCATTAGAATTTTACCATTGATAGTCACATATTTTGTTGTCCATAAAAAATATTGATCCTATTTCAATTGCACGTAAGTTCAAGGGATCCAGTTGCTACTTGCAGTAGTTTATTTTTCTTTGAACTTCTATATAATTTGAAGCTTTGTACAAAGTTATTTGACATACATCATCAAGTAGGATACTACACTAACCTTCAAACGTGGAAGGCATAGAAAATCAAATGAGCTACTCTCAACCTCTATTTTCAAATATTAAGTTAATTGTAATAGAACTAAATTTAAATTTTAAAAAAAGTGATTTTATGATAATTAAATTATAGTAATCCAAAATTCTTGTAATTCTTTTAAAATTGACGCACCATACACATTAATTTATTATTATAAAATAGAAATACGGAGATATGATATTAGGGTAGAAAGTTAGTAGGTATTTAAGTGTTGTCACTTTTTATATGAGAGAGAGTGTGAGTTAGCTTCCTCCTCTCCTCTTGGCCTCTTGGCAGTATTATTAAGTTATCACTTAATTTTGTATTTTTAATGTGTATTTCTATCTATTGCTAATATTTATTTATATTTTGCTATTTTGTTATCTCTTTTCTTCAATCATGTATCACACACTTTCTTTTTGAGTCGAGGATCTATCAAAAATCTCTCTACCTTATAAATATAGGAATAAAGTTTGCGTACATCATACCCTCTCAAGACTCCACACACAAGACCTTAAATTATTATTTTAATGTTTATGATTTTAATTTCTCACAGACAATTAAATGTTGACTTTCAATATGGATATATATCAACATTGATGACAAAACTTTTGATTATGAGAGAGCATAAAAACGTACAAAGGAAATATACATCCAAAATATCGCTTATAAAGAGATATATATATAAGGTGAAATACAACATTCTAACATATTTATATATGATATAATAAAAGATATTGAATTTAGTTATTTTGTTGATATAACAACTTTTATCTTATTAGTTATTATTTAAACAAAGGGTATATTTATTTTAGCATTAATTTTTGTTATTTTACAATAATTGTTTTTATATTTATTTTATTATTAATTTAGAAGGACCTTATAATGTGATTTGAGTTTTTTGCCCTTAATTAAAAAACTTTATAATATACAAAATTGTCTTTTAGTATTTCTCTAAAATTATTGTTTAAATATTTTAATAAAAATAAAATTTCACATGACAAAAAAGGAAAAAAGAAGAACAGATAGGTTAATAGTCAAAAAAATTATTGTAGGTTAAAACAAGGGGGAAAAAGAAAAAAGAAAAAAGAAAAACAAGTAAGTTAGTAGTTAAAAAGGATTTAATAAAAAAGGAAAACGAAGAAAAAAGAAGGTTAATTGTAAAAAATTATTCGTACTAATAAACCTTAAAAACAAGGGGAAGAAAGATTTAATGGGAAAATAACTAGAAAATGTATTAATACTAAACTTTTAATATTAGAAAATATTCATATGATTTTAGCTTATTTGAGACTCTTTTTATTTTAATATTAGTAAATAATTTAAAGAAGAAAATAAAAATTTCTCATATTTAGGTAACTCTTTTTTGGAGGAAAGTTTTTGGACTTCTATAAATTGAAATAATTCTTTTCTGCAATAATACAATAACATTCACATGTAGTCCCCGAACGAAGTATTATTTAGGGAAAAATTATTTTTCCAATAAATTTTTTATATCATTCATATGTAGGTCAATTGACCAAATCAATTTAATATATTATGAGTCCTTTTTATATTTTATCTTTGTTATCGTCGTTTAAGTTTTTTTTTTGGTTAGCTTCTATACTTTCTTTTACATGTTTGACGTGTGAAAGTTGTTTAAGATTATTTGAATTTAGTTAATGATATATCAATTAATTTTATCGAGTTTTGATTTTGTACTTGCTTTTTTTTTCTTACTTAAGCACGTTTTCGTGCATTCAAAATAATTTCAAGTACTTATTCTAAAATTTTAACTATCAATAAATTCATTTTCATATATTTGTTATTAGCTCATAATCATTGTTGTCAACTTATTCGGGTTAAGAATTGAAAAGAGTTGTAGTGCACTGATTGTTGAAATGAAATTGCTATTTTTTATTATTTATTCTTCTTTTACACATTTCATATTGATTGACGGCTTGATATGATGCACACGTGCAACGCACGTACACTAAACTAGTCTTAATATAAATGTCACATCCCTCTTGTGGTTAGGCCTTTTTTCCGCAAAGGAACGTCTGATCCCGATAAACACGATTTCGTGACCTCCCAATGTAGAGATAGAAGAAGAACGCAATTATCTAATCGGGATAATATATACATATATATTAAAATTTAAGAATATTTTCAATAAGTAATAGGATTATAGTTGGATGTAGAAATAGCAATAAATTAGATTCTTGCAAGTCACAATTAATAATACCTCATCTACCAAAACCTATGTTTTTAATGCACTAGCTCATCCAACTGCACGGAGACTTGGTGTATACTCCATCTGTCCCATATTAGTTAGTCATTTTATTAAAAATAATTGTCCCATGTTAGTTATCCATTTTACTAAATTAAGAAAGTGTTAATTAAATTTTTCATATACTCATATTACCTTTGCAATTAATTTTTTAAAAATGTTCACACTTGTTTGTAAAGTTCCAAGGAACTATTTAAGGGGTGAATTAGTAAAACTACCTTCTTATTTATAATTTCTTAACATGCATGTATAAAGGAAAATGACCAACTAATATGAGACGAAGAGAGTAAAATTCATAAGTAAATATTTTTCAGTTGTTGGAATTGAAAAAATAATCATTATCATAGAGTTTTAAATTAATACGTACAAAATATCATGATAATATCTTGAAATTTTAGATGTGAAATTTGAAATTTCACGATAAATAATTATATTTTTTTTTAGAGATCGAAAAGTGGTTAGCTCGCGCTATTGGTAGAGACGACTTCGTCTATCCGTATTCATCCATAGGACTGCTATAGGTTCCTACTTGTTTTAATTTCATTGTTGTTGAATTAATTGTACCTACATGAAATTAAAGTTGCAATTTTAGATATTGCAATTCTACCTTACACAATTTATTTGTTGGCTTATAATAATCATACTCAAAGTCTTCATTTCTTCTGTTATCTACTTCATTACTCCCTCAGTCCAACTTTACTGGTTCATTATTAATGACTTGACATATTTTTGGAGAAGCTATAAATAGATGGGTAGCTTTACCATATCACCTTTTGAATATAATAAACTATTTTGGGATAAATTATCTCACTTATCTCATCACTATGGTATAAATAGTGGGATAAGTTATCTCAAACTTGACAACCAAATAAGATACCAAAATTTTATCCATGAATTATTTATTTTATTCTATAATTATTTATTTTTATCCCTCACGCCAAACGATCCCTAAATTATCTTTTTATAAAAAAATCTACTTTCTCCATTGTTCAACCCCACTAGTCTTCACTTTCTCCTTTGGTTCTTGACCAATCCCCTGCTATATTTTATGGACTTACTATAAATAGAAAAAAAAGAAGAAGATAATATTGAAATTGAGGCACTGAATGCAACTATGCAAGTAGCAGATCACAAGATATATATATTATATTAATTTATTTTCTTGATATCTTGAGCCAGTTGAGGCAGATGATGTTCACATAGAGAGCAGTCGTCCATACCTACCTACCCTCATTTAAATTTAAAAAAAAAATAGCTTCTACGTGTCACGATTGAACTCGTGACTTTCTGATTATATGACAGTAACTTTATCATTTATGTTACCCTCCTTCCTTAACTTTAAAGAAACAATTAATAATTACTTCCTTTGATTCATATTGAGTGACCTATTTTTGCTCGAGTTGTCCTTCAAAGTTATATAATTTTTTCTTTATAAGAGAACAGAAGTGGGACATGAGGAATATATTATATTTTGGAAATGAAGGTCATCTTCACATGGACGTATTGTTTTGTTTTTTTTCATTTTATAGGAATATTTGCTCTCTTCTTGTCTCATCTTATAAAAAATGTCCCATCCCTCTTGTGGTACTTGGGCCTATTTTTCCCCAAAGGGACGTTTGTAGAGATAGGAGAAAAATGTAACTATCTAATCGGGATAATATGTACATGTATATTAAAATTAAAGAATATTTTCAATAAGTAATAAGATTAATTGGATGTTGAAATTGCAATAAATTAGATTCTTGCAAGTCACAATTAATAATACCTCATTTGCCAAAACCTATGTTTTTAATGCACATTAGCTCATCTAACTGCACGGAAACTAATTCTTGGATAAAATTCATAAATAGATATTTTTCAGTTGTTGTAATTGAAAAATAATTGTTGTCATAGAGTTTCAAATTTCACGAATAAAATATCATGATAATGTCTTGGATACATGTCAAATTTAGAACTCCATGATAAATAATTATTTTTCATTTTCAGAGATCGAAAAGTGATTAGCTCGCGCTATTACTATTACTACAGACAACTTCGTCTATCCGTATTAAACAATATTGCCCCATAGGGGTACTGTTATAGGCTTCTACTTGTTTGAATTTTGTTGCTGGTGAATTAATTGTACCTACATGAAATTTAAAGTTGCAGTTTTAGATATTGCAATTCTACCTTACACAATTTATTTGTTGACTTATAATAATCGTAAAAGTCTTCTTTTCTTCTGTTATCTACCCCTTTCATTTCTTTTTAGTTGTCACGTTTCACTTTTCGAGAGTTAATTTGACTAATTTTTGAAGTTAAATTAGATTAGATTAATTCAATATTTTAAAATTAAAATTTAGATATTCAAAAACTATACAAAAAGTACTATAAATTACAACTTTTCTCATATCAATATTATGAAAAATTACATTTTAAAATGTTGGTCAAAGTTTATATTGTTTGATTCTTAAAAAGAAAAACGATGACCACTAAAAATGACGAGGGAGTGCTTCATTACCATTTAAAATCTAACTTATTCCAAAAATTAGAAGGAAAAGAAATAATAAAGAAAATAGATTATGTATTATGCAGTAATTTCTGGTTCTTGACCATTTCAACTTCCACTTCATTTTGCTCCCATTTCAAATTAATCTAATTTCTCCATTGTTCAACCCCACTAGCCTTCACTTTCTCCTTTGGTTCTTGACCAATCCCCCTTCAATAATATGGCCTTACTATAAATAGAAAAAAACAAACACACAAGATAATATTGAAATACAAGTTACTCTATAATAGAGAAGTGAATAGAAGTTCGTGATTGGTCTATATTTTGTGGGTCCATATGTTGAATATCAATGTTTTACACCAATATTTTGTTAGAATAAATTATAACAATTAATAATTTAAAATATTTAAAAGACATGAAAAAAAATTGATTCTCAAAATTTTATTAGTGCTACTTAAATTGAGACAGAGAAAGTAACATTTAAAAATAACGTAAATTTTTTATAAATTATAATAATTAACAACTTAAAGTATTTAAAAGACATAAAAATGTAGTTGACTCTCCAAAATTTATCATTGTCACATAAATTGGAGTTGAGATAGTAGCATATATTATTTGAAAATTATGCTAAAAAAATACTATACATCACAATAATTAATAATTTAAAATATCTAAAAACTCTATAAAAATTGGGTTGACTCTCCAAATTTTATCAGTATCACATAAATTGCGACAGAAAAAGTAACATTATTATCACATAAAAAATGTAACAAGTAAAATAGTCCGGAGAAATAAGTAATAAGATTAGTAGGATGGTGAAATAGAAATAAATTAGATTACTGCAAGTCACAATTAATAATACCCCATCTACCAAAACCTATGTTTTTAATGCACATTAGCTCATCCAGCTGCACGGAGACTTCCTGGATAAAATTCATAAATAGATATTTTTCAGTTGTTGTAATTGAAAAATAATTATTATCATAGAGTTTTAAATTTTATGTATAAAATATTATAATAATACCTTAAAATTTTATATATAAAATTTAAAATTTCATGACAAATAATTATTTTTTATTTTTAAAAAATCAAGAAGTGGTTAGCTCGCGCTATTACTACGGACTTCGTCTATCCGTATTAAACGATATTGCCCCATAGGACTGTTATAGGTTTTTACTTGTTTTAATTTTATTGCTGTTGAATTAATTGTACCTACATGAAATTAAAGTTGCAGTTTTAGATATTGCAATTCTACCTTACACAATTTATTCGTTGACTTATAATAATCATACTAAAAGTAATTATTTTCTTCTGTTATCTACTTCATTGCCATTTATAGAAACTTGAATGAAAGACTAAAAAATAAAAGAGCAAATGAATGTGACGAAAGATTGGAAATTTTTTTGATGATTTCATTCATTCCCTGTACATGTATTTATATAACTATCTATGAGAAATAAGTAAAGAAGAAATGAAATAATTTTGTACAAGTGTCCTAATGTAATTGGTCTAATCCATAACAAATTAACAAACTCATGTGGTCCCTCTATCTTCTACACACAACTGTCCTTTATTCTCATCAGACGGCTGTGATTCATTTGCCCAAGTTTTGCACAGATCAGCTGAGGTGTTTCACACGTGTTTATTTCTCCTAATTTGAAATTTCCTCGATTGCAATGTCTTCTTCACTTTCCCTTTTTCATTCTCGATCAAATAAACACAAGCAGAAATGGGAGAATTCAAATTAGGAGATTTAGGCAAAACATTAGGCAAACCATTCTCAATATCCCCCTTCACGTTGGAAGGGCATGAAGAGATCCCCAACTTGCCGAGAAGAGAATGGTGAGATGGCCCAGATAGGGCTTTGGTGAAGAGGTCGGCGACTTGAGAAGAAGCCGGAACATAAGACAAGGAGATTAGTCCAGCGAGGAACTGTTGTCGGAAAAAGTGGCAGTCCAATTCCACATGCTTGGTACGCTCGTGGAAGACCGGATTTCGAGCGATATGGATAGTTGCCTGGCTATCAGAGTGAACTGGAATAGGGAGCTCCGGTGGAGATCCAATATCAGTAAGTAGATGATTAAGCCAGGTCAACTCAGCCATAAGTCGACGCATGGAACGATACTCAGTTTCCGCTGAGGACAAGGAAACATATACTTGTTTCTTCGATTTTCAAGAAATAGGGGAACCACCGTAACAGACCGACGAGAATCCACACACGATCCCCAATCTGCATCGCAAAAAGCAACAAGCTTGACAGAAGGATTACTAGTGAGAAAAGACCTTGAGTAGGATTATTTTGGAGATACCGCAGAACTCTTAGGGCAGCAGAGAAATGAGATGTTCTGGAATCCTGCATATACTGAGAAAGATGTTGTACCGCATAGCAAATATCAGGGCGAGTATGAGTGAGGTAATTTAATTTACCAATAAGTTTTCTATAACTAGTAGGATCCGTCAAAATATCTCCACTCTTAGCTTGTAACTTTGTGGCAGGATCAAGTGGTGAAAACACAAGGGGCAAATGAATGCAATCATATTCAGAAAGAAGTTCTAAAGTGTACTTCTGCGGAGTGATAATGAGACCATGAGGGTCCTTGAGAATCTCAAAACCCAAAAAATAATGTAAGTCTCCAAGATCCTTAATTTTGAATTCAGTGTCAAGAAATAATTTGAGCTGTGTGAGTTTTGTTAAGTTGTTGCCTGTTAGAATAATATCATCCACGTAAATGCAACTAAAGATATGGAATCGCCATCCTTTTTAAAGAATAAGGAGTAATCATTTAGAAAAGAAGTAAATCCTTTGAAATTAAGAGCAGAGGCAAGCTTAGAGTACCACTGTCTTGAAGCCTGCCTTAACCCATAGAGAGATTTCCTAAGCTTACACACATGAAAGGAATCAGGAGTAGGCATACCAGGAGGAAATCTCATATAAACTTCCTCTTGTAACTCACCATGCAAGAATGCATTATTAACATCTAGTTGTGAAATAGGCCATCTTTGTTTGATTGCAATAGATAAAATGCATCTGATGGTTGTCATCTTTACAGCAGGGGAGAAGGGTTTATTGAAATCCACACCTTCCCTATGAATATCACCCCTAACAACAAGTCTAGCTTTCAACCTTTCAAGACTACCATCAGACTTTTGTTTTACTTTGAACACCCATTTATCGGGGAGCGCCTTCTTCCCTTTAGGTAGTTGAACTACTTCCCAGGTCTTATTAGTCTCTAAAGCCTCAAGTTCAGATGTCGTAGCATATTGCCACCCAGGGTGTAAAACAACTTGTGCATAAGAAGAAGGTTCAGTGATAGTAGAAACAGAATTAAGGACTTGCTGATTTACTGAAGAAAGAGCAGTAAAAGGATATGAAAGAGAAGGTAAAGAAGAAGTAAAACAAGATTGAGTGATATCAATAAGAACAACTGCATTACATATCAAATAAGTAAGAAGGCTTTCTGTGATCTCTAGTTGACCTTCTTAGTATTGGCTGAATGGGAGTGAGATCAGAAGGGATATGACCAGATTCAGAGGAGGATGGTATAGCATCCTCAGGGTAGACAAGTATAGATATAGAATCAGAAGAAACAATAAAGGTAGGTAAGGGGTTAGGATCAGGAAATGATGTAGGAGTAAAGATGGGTTGAGTAGAAGTAAGAGATGGAGTAGTATGGAAAGGGAAAATGTTCTCATGGAAATGAACATCCCTAGATACTAGGACCTTCTTGGAAGACAAATTTAGAACCTTGTATCCCTTCTACCCATAAGGATAACCCAAGAATACACAAGCTATGGCCCTTGGTTCAAACTTGGATCTGTTTTGGGAAAGAGTAGAGGCATAACATAGGCAACCAAAATTTTTTAAGATAGTGTAATTGGGGGAATGACCATAGAGAATAGAAAAATGAGTATGACCTTTTAAGACTCTAGAGGGAAATCTGTTTATCATAAAGGTAGCAGTTAACAAACATTTACCCCAAAAATTAATTGGCAAACCAGATTGAAACAAGAGAGCCCTAGAGGTTCTAAGAGGTGTCTATGCTTCCTCTCAACAACACCATTTTGTTGAGGGTAGCAACACAAGAAGTTTGGTGTAGAATCCTTTAGAATTGAAAAAATCAGTAGCTAGAGTGCTTTTACCCAATTCAAGAGCATTATCTGATCTTTTTGACTTGAGTGTTGAATTGTCTTTCAACCATGGAAAAGAAATATTGAAGCATAAAGAAAGCATTGCTTTTAGTTTTTAGAAGATAAGTCCAGGTGCCTCTACTAAAGTCATCAACAATGATTAAAAAATATTTGAATCCATTATATGTAGGTGATTTGTAAGGTCCCCAAGTATAAATATGAATGAGTTCAAAAATAGACTTAAATTTTATTTCACTAATGGGGAAAGGGAGCCTTGATTGTCTTGCAAAAGGACAAATATCATAGGAACAATCAGAAACAGAATGAATATTGAAAGAACTGATATTTTTCATTGCAGGAATGGGAAAATGCCCTAATCTATTGTGCCACAACTTTACATCTGAGTCTCCTTTGATTACTATTGAACTAGAAATAGAAATAAAAACAGGATTCCTAACAACTGAAAAAGGTAAATTATTCTTAATCTTCTTGGAAGGAAAAGTGGCAGACTCTAGCTAATACAGCCCATCCCTGACTTCACCAAGAACCAGTGGCCTCTTCACTGAAGGGCCCTGCAATATACACCTATAGGAGTAAAAGATTATAAGGCATTCCAGTTGAACACATAATTTATGGACAAATAAGAGATTAATCTTGAAAGAAGAACATATAAACATTATGAATTACTAGATCAGGAAAGAGTGTTATACTTCCTATATGAGTAGCTTTAACCTTAGTAGAGTTAGGGAGGCTAACATTAATAGGTACTGGAAGGGGGAGAAGATTGAGAAAGAGACTAGAATTAAAGTTAAGGTGTTCAGTAGCACCTGAATCCAAGATCCAATGAGTAAAATCTATAGATACAAGGCAAGAAATGGAAGAAGGATAAGGACTTTTACCAACACAATTAGCAACAATATCTGAAGTTGAGGACTCAGGTGGACTGTTCTTGACCTGATTAAGTAGTTGAACCAGCTGAGAAAATTGTGCCTGAGTAAGTTGATTCACTGCAGAATTAGTATCCAACATCCCCTGATTGTTATCTTCCTCAGTTTGAGTAAAGCTTGCATTGCTTCTGACAGTCCCTTGTACCCTCTTAGTCCTTGTCAATTTAAAATTTGCAAAAAACCAATGATCCTATAGCATTTATCCACTGAGTGGCCTGGTTTCTTGTTATGAGAGCAAACCAGACCAGATTTCTTACCCCTGAAATCATTATGTGCTGTAGAATGGTGATTAGTGGCCAGGAAAGAGATAAAGTTTTCAGAAAAATGAGAACTGATAGCCATCTCTCTTTGCTTTTTAGAGAGTAAGCTAAGCTAACAGTGGGAAGAGGGTTTATCATGAGAATATTACTTCTAGCAGGTGAATAAGTGTCATTTTAGTGTAATATCCTGCTATGTCAATTTTTAGTTCTTCGGACTAAATCACTCAATTCTTTATGTAGGTGATAAAGTTTAGCTCCATTTGATTGACCAAATTTGTCCTCAAGGTCCTTCCAAAGAGCCTCTGCTGATTTTGAATAGATAACACTGTTAGCAATCTCTTTGGAGAGAGAATTGTGTAACCAAGAGGTTACCATATTGTTGCATCTGTTCCAGAGGTTGAGATCTGGAGATTCAGGAGCTGAGATTTTGCAGGAACCATCAATGAATCCCAACTTATTTTTAGTTGAGAGTGCAATGAGGATGGACCTACGCCAACCAGCAAAACCTCTTCCTTCAAAGATGGAATTCACAAGGGACATTCCAGGAGAGTCTGAAGGGTGAAGAAAAAATGGACTACTGGTATCCATTGAATTGGATCCAGTATTCCCAGTTGTAGTACTCCCAGTAGCAGTCACAGAAGTTCCCATTGTAAAGGAATTCAGTGTTGCTCTGATACCATATAGAAACTTGAATGAAAGACTAAAAAATAAAAGAGCAAATGAAAGTGACGTAAGATTGAAAAATTTTCTGATGATTTCATTCATTCCCTGTACATGTATTTATACAACTATCTATGAGAAATAAATAAAGAAGAAATGAAATAATTTTGTACAAGTGTCCTAATATAATTGGTCTAATTCATAACAAATTAACCAACTCATGTGGTCCCTCTATCTTCTACACACAGCTGTCCTTTATTCTCATCAGACGGCTGTGATTTATTTGCCCAAGTTTTGCACAGATCAGCTGAGGTGTTTCACACATGTTTATTTCTCCTAATTTGAAATTCCCTCGATTGCAACATCTTCTTCACTTTCCCTTTTTCATTCTCGATCAAATAAGCACAAGCATAAATGAGAGAATTCAAATTAGGAGATTTAGGCAAAGCATTAGGCAAACCATTCTCAACACCATTTAAAATCTAACCTACTCCAAAAATTAGAAGGAAAAGAAAAAAAGAAAATAGATTATGCTTGATCATCTCTATATTTTTTCCCCCTATAAGTAACACAAAAGGTCTTCATTTATCGAATTTTACCAAACACTGAAAAATATTTTTTGCTGCTATTAACACAACTAATTAGCCAGAGAGAAGTAAATGAGGCACTCAATGTATTCATTACTAGAAATAAAGGTTTTTTTCACCGTGAATTAGTGAAGAATTTATGTTATAGAACATGATTTTTCCACTTATTTCTCACCGAACTAGCTCACTGTAACAAATACATGATGAAAAACAGATTCACTGAACCGTTTAACTTGGCATGGCGTGTAAGAAAAAAAGAAAGACTTTTAAAACTTGCGGTCTAAAACAATCCTTAGATACTTGTGTGGCTGTAAATCGTTTCAATAAAGGTAAAAGAAGAATTTTAAAGTTAAATTATTTTTAATTATAATAAGGTGACATTCTTTTTTTGGACGAACTAAAAACGAAAGGGTACCACATAAAATGAAACGGAGGGAGCACTATTTTTCTTTTTCCACCGTCTCAACTAAAATATCTGTGGAAATAGCCATTAAACATTTTTCAGTGGGAAAATAGTGAGTTCTTAATAGTGATTGTACATAATTTTATTCTGCATTACTAAAAGAAATTATTTTTACGACTTAAACTCATAACCTCCTAATCACATGATTACAATTTTAACAATTACGTTAATGTTGCTATTAATAATTATGTGAAAACTGAAGATTGAAGGGAGCTGAGCTTCTCAACTCTCAATATCTCAATTACGACTCATGACTCACGTGTGTATATTTCTACTTTTACTAGTCTTAATGTATGTGCGTTGCACATATTAATAAATTAAAAAAATTATATAAAATAAATAAATTATGTGAAAATAACAATTAACATTAATATAATTTTTTCTTTAAAAATATTCCAGATATTTAAAAATTATGTTATTTATATAAACGTGCATACTACTACAAAAAGTAGGGTAAAAAATATGATATATATATATATATGCCAAAAATTAAGAAAAGACCGTCGACTTTTTTTTTTGGAACTTTAGGGATTTTGCGGGAACTTTTAAGAGTATAAATATTATTAATATTTTAATATATATTAGTGCTTATGTGTAATTATAATTTATTTGAGAAAAATGGTGAAAAGACAACTTTGTCTAAAGCAAACCCTTTTAATGAAGGGTAAAAAGTTCAAATCACATTATAAGGTGCTTCACACTTTTAATATAGTATAGATAGATATAGATTATATGCAAGACTCAAAAAACTCTCTTTATCTATCTTTATTTGTCCAGTAATATATTAAAAATAAATATCTAATAATACTTATTCAATTTGAAAAATTAATGAATAATTTATTATTTTGTATTCATTTTACTTTTGCTATTAAATATTATTCATTACCATTATTTATTATTTTTTTAAGTGTGTGCCAAATTAATAATGGATAAGTAGAGATGGACGGAGAGATTATTATCACAATATCTCTAACAAGATTGAGAGTAATAACTTGTTTGGTCAAGCTTCTCGAAAGCAAAAACGATTTTAAAAAGGGTAACTTACATAAAACACACATCTTTGGGAGCTAATTACTCTTTTTGCCACCTCAATCCCGCTCGGATACATCCCTCACCTCGAGATATATTGCCTCACCTCGGGATATATCCCCAAACTACTCAGATACATCGAAATCTCATTGGATACATCCCAAAATCACTCTGATACATCGGCATTCTTTGATTTTACCTTTGATACATCGGGTGGGATGTATCCGAGGTGAGATGATGTATCATGAGGTGAGGCAATGTATCACGACCTGAGGCGATGTATCCGAGTGATTTTTTGATTAACATGTGGTATATTAAATAATTAAAATAAAGTAGTGGGAGAGTTAGTAAATATAGTAAGAAGGTATGTTTTTTTAGGTAGTTTAACCTTTAAAAAATTAAGGTGTTTGATCAAAACAAATTTAGAAAAAAAATAATTGTTTTTAGCAGCAAAAGTTATTTATCAAAAATTAAAAAGATTGACTTTTTTCTAAAAGCACTTTTGAAAGTATCTTTTCAAAAATCATTTTTCAAAATAAGCAAATTTATAAAGTTTGGTCCCTCCGTTTCAACTTGCTTGTTTATAATGCAAGTCGTGTATGTGGTATTTTCAACTCGAGATGTGTCAAACATATTATCCTTATCTACTTAATGCGCTCTCGATATTATGATGAGAAAAATTAATAAATCCATATAAGCTTCACCACCCACATTTCGTTATCAAATTTAAATTAGTCAATACATACTTGCGTACATATTATGTTTTGTTAGGCTAGTTGACAACGTCGTCGTCAATGTTAATTATAGATCAACTAATTCAACAGTTTAACTTATCAGAGAGACGTCTTTTTTGGTACGACTAATTACAAAAAATTAACATAATAATAGTCAAATTATGTGTCTCTCTTCTTTTAGGTACAAACTCCTTTATCCCAAATCAGCTTTCCTAACTCAGATTTAGTTATTGATTAATGTATCTAATTCTAGAATAAAAATCTAAGTAGGATTTAATAAGTACAATGCCATATATGTAATGTGGATTTGCTCGAGTGGTCCTTCAAAATTAGTAACATCTTTATAAGACAATAAAAGTGGGACATGAGGAATATATTTTCTAAATGAAGGTCATCTTCACATTAACGTACGTATTGTTTTATTTCTTTTATTTCATTGGCTCAGGGACGTCTGATCCCGATAAACGCGATAGAGAAAGGAGAAGAATGTAACTATCTACGCGGAATCACAATATATATATTATCAAATATTAAGAATATATTTCAATAAGTGATAGGATTAGTTGGATGTTGAAATAGCAATAAATTAGATTCTTGCAAGTCACAAATACCCCATCTATCAAACCCTATGTTTTTAATGCACATTTAGCCCATCCAGCTGCATGGAGACTTCCTGGATAAAATTCATAAATAGATATTTTTCTGTTCTTGTAATTAAAAAAATAATCATTATCATAGAATTTTAAATTTCAAGAATAAAGTTTTATGATAATATCATGAAATTTTATTTGGAAAATGTAAAATTATATGATAAATAATTATTTTTTAATTTCAAAAACAAAAAAAAAAATGGCTAGCCCGCGCTATTATTACAAAACAACTTCGTCTATCCGTATTAAATATTGCCCCATAGGACTGTTATAGGTTTCTATTTGTTTTAATTTTATTGCTGTTGAATTAAGTGCACCTACTTGAAATTAAATTTGCCGTTTTAGATATTGCAATTCTGCCTTAAACTATCCAGGTGTTGACTTATAATCATACTAAAGTCTTCTTTTCTTCTGTTTTCTCCTTCATTACCATTTAAGATCTTAACCTACTCCAATAATTAGAAGGAAAAAAAATAAACAAAATAGATTATACTCATCTTTATATTTTTTTCCCTCTAAGGGTACGTTCGTTACGAAGGAAAATATTCTTTAAAAAAATAAGTGAATTTTTTAATTATTTTCTGTGTTTGGTACGTATGCAAAAAATATTATCTTAAAAGTACTTGTATATCATTTAAGACAAATATTATGAAAGGTGGGAGTGAGGCTAGGCCGCTAGGGGTGTGGGTTGGTGGAAATGGGGCTACGTGACTTGTAGATATGAGGTGTATTGGAGGGTGAAGCTGAAGAGACACAATAATGTAGAATGTCACTTAATTGAATTTGTTTTTTTTTTCCTGGTAAAGAGGATATTTATTCATTAAACAAAATTAAGAATCATTACATAGAGAGACTAGTTTAGGTAATATAATACCCATTCCGTCTCTATTGAAATAGAAATAACAAAAGCGGGGAGATTAGGATACAAAATCAAGCTTCCAAAAATATCTAGCTCGCATTCTCTCTTAGCTAATTGGTCTGCAACTCCATTAGCTTCTCTGTAGATGTAATTGATTGATGCCCTTCTTGCTTCAAACAATAGGAACCTGCATTCATCAATTAAGTTTTGGTAGAAGCAAGAATGGTTAGATAACATAGTAATGAGTTCTTTGCAATCAGACTCGATTACTAATGGTTGTAAATATTTCTGAATAGCAATTTTAAGTCCATGAAACAAAGCTAGTGCTTCCATGTAAATATTAGTAGCATAATGTATTCCCATGTTGAAGCCCATAATCCATTTCATATTTATATCTCTGAAAACTCTTCCAATTCCTCTCTTACCAGGGTTGCTCGTACATGCGCTATCTATAGGTGGTCGTTGAGAGTTCTTTGGACTCAAGTTGATTTTTTTATCCATTTCGTCATGGTGTCCCGATCATCCGTATAATACAAATAGCCATGACTACGATTCATTTGATCCCATAAAGTTTTGAATGAGTGCAACTAAAAAACATATGTTCGATGTCTTCTTTTTCATTCCCACAAACACTACAACTATCAGTGAGGCAAATCTCTCTCTTATGAAGCATGTGAGTTGTAGGTATTTTATTAACGCAAACTAGCCAAAAAAAATATTTTATTTTATTCAAAGTCTCAGTCTTCCATAGCCAAGTTAGGTTTATCCCTCTAAATTTACGCTTGTTATTCTTCGGAATTAGCTCGTAAGCGGCCTTTGTCGAGAAAACGTTGTGACCTATAGTTTTCCAATTGTATGTGTCCTCCCCTATGTTGTTTTGCTTAATGTATGTGCTACGAATCCGTTGAGTAATTTCCGGTGGGAGCTCAAAGGAGAGATTATTGATATTAATACAACCATTAGTCATAATGTCCGTTGTTGTTAGGCCATGCTCGCATTTCATTAGGGGCTCGAATTTGTTTCTCTTACTTCCACTAGAGAAGTCATTTTCCTGATTTTCAAGAAATTTAATTTTCTAGAGAAAAAATATTTTTCAAAAATTTTCACCAACCGAACATGAAAAATATTTTCTTTCATCCGCACTGAACAAAATAAGGAGGAAAAAAGAAAGGAGAGATATTTCTGGAGTGGGCTCTAATAAAAGAGTTTGTCCGGGGAGGTGAGGGTCGTAGATTTTTCATTACTCATGTCAGCATTCTAACTTCTAATATCTCCAGGTCTTATCACCAAGAACCTTCCCCGATTGATAGAACGTTCCGTTGCTGACACTTGAACTCAAATTTAACATAACTGATTAATACTCGTAAACCTGATCCATTTTCTGCTGCTATTAACATAACTTTAGGAATTTTTCAGAATTAGTCCATGATTGGACTGATTCCCAAAAACACACTAGAAAATGAGTAGCAAAGATGCAGAAAAACTCACTGCTTTTAATCACGTGGACTTATAATCAACAAATAAATAAATAAAATCCAGTCTGTTGAGCAAGCTGCTTTTAGAAAACCCCCAGTTTTTTTTTTTTTTTGTTTTTTTGTTTGTCATTCAGGCAACTGTTTCAACTATGTTTGTGATTTTCTTCATCACCTTATGTACAGAATCTGTTAGCCCTCCAAACTACAGGAACAATGGAGTTCTCCATTGAAAAGTTTGTTTTATAGGGAGAAATATCAATTATCTTCATTCCATTCTGAGCTAACCTTTGTAAGTGGGATACATCAGGTAAAATTCCCACCCTCACTGACTGAACGAGTAGCGCTCTTGGACAGCAGTAGATCTTTCAAATCTTTGTAAGTTTTGAGCTCCTCCAACGCATCCGATGCCTTTCTACTGATGAAAAATCCAGATGCAGTGCTAAGTTCTCCCTCAAGTTCAGTCTTTATGCTATTCGAGGTATAACAGCTAGAATCTTGGCGCAAAGGAGGAGCAGTTCTCAGCATGTGAACAAGGGCACCTACAGCTGCATCTTGGGATTTTCTGGTTGTTGTAGATGCCTGAGAGGAGATTTCTGAACCTTTTCTCCCATCAAGGTTCTCACTGCATAACAATGACATAAAAATTGAGTTGAAAATCTCATGGCGCGTAAGAAATGAAGACACAAGCTAAACTCAGTGCCTGCTGTCTGGTTCGGTAGTTACTGAAAGGTTGATTTTTATTCAATATCAGAACCCAAGGGATATAAAGCACCTATGTTGCTTGGATACAGGTATGGGCACTGATAAGATACATCTAGACCCCAAATTCGTCACCATCTAAATCTTAAGATTTGGGGATACAGATAGGAGTATGGGTACGATGTTAGGATACAACCAATAACTGTATATTACAACATATGCATCACATATTCCGACAATTTTTTATGTTATTAAATTAAAGGCTAGTATGATTGATTTTTTATATTCACTTCAAAATTTTGTTCAGAAGTTATCCCGTATAGTAGCAAACTGTTACACGTGTGTGTGTGAACTAAGCCCAAAATTAAACCAAATACCCAATCAACCTATAGTTTTTGGCCGTAAATGTAGTCAAAGCACCCAATTTAGGTTGACGAAATCCAGTAGCACCCACACCCAAATCGTGTTGGATCGACATGGGTGCAACAAGGATTTTGAAGGATCTGAGCGACATAGTAAAGCAGATAACAACTATTTAAAACCCAATCTCATTCAAAATGGATCTCAAGTCCTGCCAATCTAGTGAATTGTCATTTCCATTCCATCCAGTGCTCCTCTCCCTCCCTCCCTCAAGTGAAGAAACACAAACTAAGACAAATTCTGTGCCTGCTGTCTTTAGCAATTACTGAAATATTCATTTTTCTTTCCCTCCCTCCCTCGCTCCACTCACTCACCAACTCTAATACAGAATTTTCTCGGTGTACTCCATTTTCAACTTCAATTGCCTCCTGTTCTGCATATTCAACTCCGATAAGTACTCTCATGATCCCCCAGAATCCTCCAAAACGACTAACAAAACACAATAGAAGCCAATTGTTCTAGTGGACATAGAAGCAGTAATTCCCACCAACCTAGGATCCATGAGATCTCGAAGCTCCAGATAGAATCTATGATAGAGAACATGTGACCTTCTAAGGGAAAAATATCAAGTCTTTCCTTTGGTCCCTTGACAATGAGAGGGGCCACACTGTGCACAAGCTTTAAAGCATCAATGGTATCTCAAAGTAATCATGACAAATGTGATTCATGTGTGGCCTTCAATAGTGTGTAACAAGCAATGGATATGAAGAATAGGTTCTTATAAATGGTGAGTATTGTGGCTTATGTTTGTGTACAGAAGGTCAATGGGGCATATAAGTAATTATTTGAGGGAAATCTCCCATTTCTGAATAATCTACACGATTCTGTGCCAAATCACCATCTCAAATAATCTAGTTTAAACAGAGTATTAGAAACTTCAAACCAATAGAACCAACCCAAACACCAATATAAAGCTGGTTATCATAATTGGCCTTCCACACTCTTAAGTTCTACGAGTTTTGAAGGTTCTTAGTTTCCTGGTTGAGAACCCACTCTCAAATATGACTCTCTTGGCCAAACGTACCACAGCACATATAAACAAGAAAAAGAATTAGAAAATAGTGAACAATTAAAAGGATGATGAAGAACCAAGTAGAGTAAAGAAGAATGGACTTGCAATAAAGTCGGTTAAACCGACTGGAAAGACTCGTGTACATCTCAATATCATGCATTTCATAGTATCATAAGCTGTAAAAGCCACTCATCAGAAAAAAGGCATGTTCAAGGCGATTGGGAGTTCTACCAATAACAGTAAACAAAATAAAATTCCAATCTTTCATCTGCTAACCTAGTTGCTGTTTTTCTAGTGGCCAAAGGACTGCTTCCAGTGACTCATTACCTGTTTTGACATCATATGTTGCACTATTGAGCCAAGGCAAATCTTTCCCTTGTTCCTAGTGAAGTACTCAATCTACTCACAGTTCTCATCCTATGTATAATTTTTTGAGTTATCACCAATTGCCACATTCATACTATAATTGTGCTACAAATATATCCATTAGTTCCACTACCTAAGTTTATGGCAGAAGCAATGGCTCATACTCGTTGGTGTCGGGTTATGATTGAGGAAAATGATTGTTCTATATGATAATGGTACCCGTGAAATAACTCTCTTTTAAATAAATCTAGGAGATAACTCCTTCATGTCTTTTCTTTTTTTGAGAAATGGAAGTGTGGATAACTCCTTTATCTCAGGGTAAAACTATTATTGGATGTTGTTGGTGACTGGTGAAAACACTGAACAGTCAATGTGGGACGAGATCAGAATGTTGCTACCTAAAGCTTGACTTGGTGCCAAAGAATACACCAAATATATGATCTTCATTATGATGAAATTTTCCCATCCGGCAGCTAAAATTGCATAAGTTGGTTCCAGTTTTATGGCACCCATGTTATATTGGTCCCTTCATTTATTAAGTTTTTGTATAGGTGTTCTACTGGTTCCTTTACTAGTTGGACATCAAAATTCATGAAGAACTTGTTGACGAAATTTATATGAAACAACCACCAGCATTTGTTGCTAACGGGGGTTGTTTGTTGCTCACGAGGACCTAGACAGTGAGTCAACTATGTAGGTCCTTTATGATCTCATTCAATCATCATATGCGTGGTTCTGTCATTCTAATAATGTTATCCAACAATTTAGCACATTTTGATGTGAAGTAGAACATTCGGTGTTTCCAAGGCTTTGCTCATCTATAACGTATTTTCTTGGTTGTTTACGTTGATAACATTGTTATAATAAAAAAATAATCATGAATGTGTATTGCTCAACTTAAACAACATCTCACTAGTCAATTCTAGATTAAAAGCTAACAAAAAGGGGAATACTTTCTCGGCATTGAGGTAGCACAATTCAACAACATTGTCATTTAACAAAGAAAAAGTGCATCTAATGTATTTTTTGGAAGAGACACGTCTAAATTTAGAACCATGGTTGTAGCAATATGCGGACTTGAAAGGTTAAACAAGCTTCTCCAAAAACAGAAAGGTGAAAATATGAGCTAATGAAACTGAGTTATTGACAATCAAGCTGCACTATATATTTTTTGAGAAAGACAAGCTGCACTATATATTACTCAATTCCGTGTCTCATGAAAACAAAGCACATAGAAAAAGATTCTCTTTGTCCGTCAAAAGATTTACTACTGCTACTAATTTCATTAATTCAAATGATCAGTTGGAAGATGTCCTCACAAAATCACTTTAAAACTACAAGACTGAAACATTTGCAACAAACTAGGATCATATGATATGCCTAACCCAAGTTACTCAGGAAGGGGCTTGTAGGAATACTCAAACTAATTAAATAGAATATTTATATATCAATCAGTTAACATCAAATGCTCAACTTTATGTCCTACCAGCAGCTAAGTTCTAAACAGTGTCCAACATGTTAAACAACAGCTATAAAGCCAATGTACTGGCTCATGGAGAGCCAATTATTAAAAGACAGATGCACTTTCCACAAGACTGCAAGAGGAACTTCATGCAACACGAATGTAAAGATTATCAGTTCCCAAGAAGAATTCTCCAAAAATACAGAAGAGTAGAAAAGTAACCTGGCTTGCGAATCAGAAGTGTCGACATCATCAACAATAAAGGGACAGGAAAAATCACAGACATCCAAGTCATCTTGAAAAGATAGTCTGCTAGAACTTCTAGAAAATATACGAGGCGAACCACTTGAAGATAGCAAACCAGAGAACCGTCCTGAATCGTCTCTAGCATCTCTGGAAATCTGAAAAGGAAGAATAAGAGAGGTTATCAGTAATGTTCAAGATGCTACCGATCTGGAGAGGAGGCAGACAATCAATCATCTCTTTTTGATTTGTAAGCTGACTGTACAATTATGGAGGATATTCATCAATCTGAGGGGTATAATGTGGAGTATGGCAAGGAACATAGTTGATGTTCTAGCATGCTGGAACAGAGAAGGTATTAACTCAATCCAGAAAGAGAGATGGAGGGTTGTCCCAGCTTGCATATGGTGGACAATTTGGGAAGAGAGAAATCAAAGATGCTTTGAAGATAAAGTAGGTCACATCCAGATGATAAAACTGAAGTGCTTAGTCCTTTTTTATTTTTGGTGTAAAGGAGTATGTTTAGAAGATCATGGATCAATTTTTGATGCCTTGGATTCATTGTGAGAAGACATAGCAATTGTTGTTTTGATTTTCTGTAGTTTATATGTCAATATACAAATATGTTACTTTCTTTTTTCTAAAGAAAAAGGAAGAATACAAACAAAAGTTGGAAAAGCTGAAAATGGCTTAACCAAGTACAATGTTTGGAATAAAAGTATGAACAACAAAGTTCACAAGCACGCCTAAAGTAAGGAATAACAGCACATATTTCCTGACAAGAAATTGCTCACCTTTTGTCCAGGACTGATAGTGCCGATATTCGACTCAGGAGTCCTCAGCGGATCCATTTTCCGGAATGACCTGATTCCTGAAGGGGATTCTTGGGATGATGAATCATGCTTTGTACTTCTGGGAGACATTGGAGGAAGAGAATGCCTGTTAGGATCAGACAAATTAGGAGACAGGTATCTGGAACTTGTACCCATCACTGAATGAGGGATGTTGAGAGGGCCAGTTCCTGAACGCAAACGAG
This sequence comes from Jaltomata sinuosa, assembly GCA_003996215.1. Taxonomy (NCBI): domain Eukaryota; kingdom Viridiplantae; phylum Streptophyta; class Magnoliopsida; order Solanales; family Solanaceae; genus Jaltomata; species Jaltomata sinuosa. Next base: position 287,784 of record QJPP01001804.1, on the reverse strand, counting down.
TCTGCCCAGGATTCGCACCTGACAGATATGTTGGTGGAGATGGAGATGGAGATGGTGAAAATGGAGGTGAAAGCTGGTAATCATCAAAGCTCGTTGCTTTGTGGTGAATGGGCAGTCTGTTATTAGGTGAAACCCTCTGTCCATGTACATCACTGGGTGAAGATGAAAGCTCATGTGGTGTGCGGTACAACGGTGGAGATCCTACATACGGCTGTGTCCGAGGTAATGAAGGTGGCGCAAGGAAACCACTTGTCCAACTGTGTGGGCGCTGGAAAGGTGATGAAGCAGATGAATGTGTCCCTCTCGACGGAAATGATGTAGGGTGGACACCCTTATCAGATGAGGATGGAAATGACCTCATTGGGTCAGCAAGAGGACTGCCTACATAATTTGTAATGATCGCAGGTGGAAAGGATGCAGTAGTCTCCAGGTTAAAGTCCGACAGATCTTCACGGTATGTCACAGATATACAAAGACGGCCCTGCTGGGCATCAACTGGAGTAAAAGTATAATGCTTCATCAACTCCTCCTCAGCCCTGGAGAATGGAGCACTAAATGAAGAGACCTTGTAAATGATATCAAAGTCGCAACTCTGACTTGATGAAAGTTTCCTGAAGGCCTTGAATGCAGGAAGTAGCCTCATCATTGAATAAAGGGAGCGGAGCAGTATAATTGATTTCTTGTATGTTTTCTTATAAGATGAATCACCAATTTGAGGAACCATTGTCCTCATATACTCATATTGTACAACCCACCTCTCTATAGTGGTTTCTGTATATGCCCCTGCAATACCTGAACTATGCTCTGACAAAGAACTAGGTTTCTCTTGGACAAGTATGATGTCTATTATCATTGGTTCCATCAAATTTCTATGCCAAAAATTCAAATTATCAAGAACAGCAGGACGATCTCCCAACACCAAATTGAACCACTTGTCACTCTTTTTCACTTCCCCACTACGACCACAAGGTCGGATAGAAGGAACTCTACAGTCCAAAACAATATGCAAGGTTTTCAGAAGAAATTGAGCAAGTATCTGTTCAAACCTTCCATATTCACCTTGTGGGTTACTCTGGAAATCCATTCTATCCACCCCAAACAAACACCAACCCCGATCTTCTCTCAACCATACGACTTCAGACCGTATATGACAACTCACAAAGAATGCATAGACAAGAGCAATAATCTGCTAAAGATATGATCTTTCCCTTGGGAGCAATATGGGTGAATATACACCTGGATATATGTACAAATTTCAAACAATGTTTAGAACAACACACCCAATAAAGGTCTAACAGAGACACCCAACTTATGCAAATAGTCAAATGCCCATGCCTCAGATGTTCTTATAAGTAATTCTACAGCTTCATTACCGGGGACCAATTTATAGGCTAAATATGGGTCACGCCAACCGTTATTTTTCAAAATTGGTATAAAATTATCTGCTGGAACCCATGCTACAATAAGACTAAATAGTGCACTTAGTTGAATGTTTACCTGGAGGACTAAGGATCAATTCCCACCTAATATATACAATTTTTTTAGTAGTACACCCATGTCCTAGAAATTTTAGATTCGTTTCATTAGCATACAAATATGCAGGAGCATACAGGAAAATCAACTACTTTGTGTGCTCAGATTTTTTTATTTTTTTAAAAAATAACAATAAAAAAATCTAAGGACTTGAACGAGTATTACTCATAACATTTTAGATGCAGATCTTAACATCAAAGAATGATAAACAGTAAAATCAAAAATTCAAATGACTGATAAATTCGGGAAAAAAAAAAGAAAGCGAATGGAGTGAATTGGCTAGAAATTGAGTAATGAGAAAAAGTTTGAAGGCAAAAAAACGAAGGATCAAACTTAATTGAGAGAAGAAAATATAGGGATTAGCAATGAAGAGAGAAAACCTCAGACTTTGAAGCAAGCGTAAGAGAGAGAGAGATTGCGTACAACACCGAGACTCGCCGGCTCTAGAGAGAGAGAGACAAAAGATAGTGAAAGAGAAGAGGGAGAAAATGATCAAAATGGTCCTTATGTACGAGTGTTACAACTATTTTATATCAAGTACTAATCTCTTTATCGTAAAGGTACCGTCTGGGTATATTGTTATTTGTATATATCAAATAATCGATATGGTCCTTAATATATTTATGGAAAGATTATTCTCTTCGTTTTAATTTATGTAGCATCTTTCAAATTTTGAGATTCAAACAAGTTTATTTTAAATTTTTAAAAAAGTATACAAACTTAGTCTCGAATCCAAGTAAGATTCCCCAGAAAAGCTTGGCTAATTTTTTTAAATTCTCTAGATCACATATTCCTTTTTGACTTAGCTAAACACATATTCTCGACGTAATCCATCGACAACTTTCTAAAGTTGACAACAATTTTTATTTAGATACCTTAACTTAATCTTATTTATTTTAGACACCTATAGGACTCGTATCATTTTTACACTTTTTTATATTCTCAAATCCAGTTTAGGCGTGTGTGATCAAATCCTCTTACGTGAAAAAATAAACAAATTTGTACGTGACACATGGATTTTTTAAATTTTTTTTAAAAAAAACTTCATTTTTACTTATTTTTTCTCAGAATCTATAACCCCATGGCCCCACTTTCATTCTTCGTCTTCTTCTTGTTTCTTCTTTTTCTTTTCAAACTCCATTTTTTCCTCTGTAATTTCTTTCCCTTTTTTTTTTTTTTTATTTTCTTTGTTTCTTCTTCTTTATTATCTATACCTCTTCCCCCTTTTACCCATCCCATTTTCTCCGTCTCTTTTTTTTTTCTATTATTAAAGACGAAAATAAATACAAAAGAAAATAAATATTAAAAATTTTCTTCTTTTTTGTAACATTCATCTCCATTATAATTATAGAGGAAGTTAATTTAAAATTTAGAAATCAATTATATCTACAATTTTGAATAATTATTTATTTCATCTTTAATAGATTGAGAAAATTATGAATACAATATAAAGTGCAAAGAAAGTGATGACAAAAAAAATAAAAAATTATGTATTTTATATTAGTATTAAATGATGGATAAAAGAATAAATTTGATTTTTCAAGAAAACAGAAGAAATCAATAGTATAATTTAGTCAAAATTTGTAAGATTTTTCAAAAATTTGAGTAGTAATGGAGGGTGGTAGAAGATGTCAGGAGAAAAAAATGTTGAAGAAGAAAAAGAGAAAAAAAAAGTGATGGAGGGTTTCTGGGAGAAAGAGTGAGGAAGAAGAAGAGAAAAAATGCTAGAGGGTTATGGGAGAAAAGAGTGAGGAAGCAGGAGAAAAAGAAAAAGAAAAGACACAAAAAAAAACTTCTTAAACGTGCTCAAAATTCGTGTATTATATTCACTTTGTCATGTGAGCGAAAAGTGTCAAAATGACACCACAAAATCGTACTATAGATGTTTAAAATGAACAAGGCCTACTTGAGGTGTCTAAGTAAAAATTGGTGTCAACTTTAAGGGGCTACCGATGGCTCCCCTCCACATTCTCTCTTCTTTTCTTTTTTTTAAATGCATTTTCCTCCCATCATCACTATGCCACCACCAAAAGTTTTTTTTAAAAAAAGTTAAATCATACATAAATTATCCAAAAATTGAAGGGTAAATTACATAAAGAGTCAAACATCCCTACCATATTTATTAATTCTCTCACTACTTTATTTTAATTACTTAATATACCATATGTTAACAAAAAATCCTTCGGATACATCTCAACCCTATCGGATACATCCCAATCCCATTGGATACATCCCACCCATCGGATACATCCCACCTCTCAGATACATGTTGTAACCCCTCGGATACATGTTGTAACCCCTCGGATACATGCGGGATGCAGATGTATCCGAGATAAAACCAAAGATGTCGATGTATCCGAGATAAAATCATGTATATAGATGTCTTATGCAATGTATCCAATGGGATTGGCATGTATTCGAGTGGTTTGGGATATATCCGAAGAGAAAATAGTGAAAAAAAAAGTAATTAGCTCTTAAAGATGTGTGTTTTACGTAAGTTCCTCAAAATTGAAAGCAAGATAACACATAAGTAGAAATTGATGATAAAACAGGCTTATTAAGCATCACTTCTTTTCCTGTTTGACTTGTGAAGTTATTTTTTCAATCTTTTATTTTAGCCTTCATTCTATCTTTAATAAACTTCAACATTTTTTTCTTGGACCTTCCAACCGCCTCAGGTAAAACTCAAATATAATCCTAAGTAACTTTTTTGTAATTGTCCCAAATCTCATTCTTATACTAGATTTAGCAAAATTCACATTTTGACCCGAACACTCTTCATAAGTACTCAAGTTTTATGATATTTTAGCGACATTCTGAATATTTAGGGTTACAAAAATTAAAAGAATCATCTGCAAAAATAATATGATTAATGGTAGGATCACCACTGATCAAGTTTCACACTTTGTAACAATGCACCCATCTTGTCAAAATCTTGATCCAACATGTGCATAGAAAATGAAACAAGAGAATATTTTTCTTAAATTGACATCCTCTACTTACTCTTAGAATTGTTGATGGAACCTGGAAATAATTATTATCATTAATAATACAAAATGCTTTAAACAAGAAGACAGAAGAAAAACTTCCTATCGTACTGAAAAAATTACCAACTCAAATTAAAAAAAACTCTCATGACACAGCAGAAGTCTGTTAAATGTGAAATCTAGCAGGTCCTAAACTGCATCAGATCCTTACCATCAAGGCATATACAGAGACATCTGAATTTTGATTTACAGAAAATATCGTTTTGAGTTCAAAATGTAGTGGAGACGAACCAGCAATGTTACTCATCATCACTTCGAGCACGACCAAACAACGCAATTTCCTCCTCGGCCCTCTTCTCTGCAGCCCTCTTCTTCATCCTTCTGGTTTCTCTGGCAGCTGAATCAATTTTAACATTCTCCATTACTGTACGAAAACCGGGAACTGTCCTGTCCAGCTTGTTGTACACCTGGACGCTGAGGTCGTGGAATATCTCAAACAATCTCTGCATGTCAAAGGCAAAAACTGTCAATATTGATCAATATTAGCATGAAGAATCATGAATATAGAGATAAAGCTTTACCTTAAGGTACATCGAGACTTGCTTAGTTCTAATTTAAAACTAGGAGATCACATGACATAAAGCACCAAAGAGTAGTAATACATAGAAACTAACTTGTCGAAACACACACCACAAGATCACAAAAAGGCCAAAAGTCAAATTCAGCAACCAACATACAGAAAAAGAAACTTTGTTCTTAGTTGGGATCAACCACGTACCATGACATCCCTGTTCCATTCAGCAATATATGGAGGGCCCGTTGTGTATGAACCAAGAGGCTCGCGGTACCATTCACCACCGTATGTTATTTGATCCATGGCTTGTTCAACACTTAGAACCTCCCATGGCCTCAATCCAGGAATAACCTTCTCTAATTGCTTCCTGTTTCATGTAAATGACCAGCTCAGTTATTAGATTATGAATCAACCTCACTCGAAACTTTTGTAAGAGGACTCTAGTAGTTGATGCAACTGAGAATCTTCTTTTTTAACGCAACTATTTTCTCGCCTTTAACTAAAGAGAATCATAAATCAAAATAGTGAAATAAAGAAGTTGATAGTGTTTCCGATCATATGACAATGAAAAGTGGTGAATGCAAGATCAAATGATTATACATGCTTCTTCACCAACTTAGTAGTAACATATGCATCGCTTGGTGTGACCGTTTTGCTAAGGAATCTAAAATGTTGTCTGTGAATGTCAAAATATGGTTCAGCCAGTGCAATACTTTCCATGATATGATACACGTCAAGCCATTGTGGACAAAACACAGAAATCTACATATCTGAAAGTGGTGCTTACAGTTGTTTTTTTGGTTGACTAACAGAATATTACCACTCTTCCATAAAGTAAACATTCTCAAAATTCTTTAGTTATAATTTGTAAGAATGCATATCCTACAGCATACTGCAAACAAGGACTGCATTTGCTAGTATTAACAAATGGAGATGGGTTATAAGTTTCATCAACAGTACAAAGAAAAATGTTGCAAAATGAAATGATTCTACATACCTGAGATCTTTTGGGATATATTTGTTTGGCATGTGGTCGGCCTCCAAAATTGATGTCAGCTCTGAGCCACTAGCCCAAAGAAACATGGTATGACTCGGAGTCCTTACACCAGGCCACACACCATCATTTGCTTCTAGCACAGCCAAATCACGCCTTCTACTTTCATACGCTTCTTCTTGCATCTGCTTATATGTCTTTGGCTCATGTCCTCTGAGAGGAACCCAAGGAGGTATACCTTTCTGTAGTTTGTGAAGGAAAGCAGTAGCAGCAGCACCTAGTCTAACTGCACCTCAGCCAAATAAATGCAAGGGATCAATCGTATGACAACATGGACTGAGAGAAACAAAACAAATTCTACAACTACAGGATAAGCACAAAGGTAACAAAACTAATTTAAAATGCTTGCTGGGAGTAATTTATGATTTACTGACTAAATTGATATGACCATATGCTTCAGAATGCCAGGGAGTCTAGAAAACCTCTCTTTTCTGATTATTTTATCGTTGAAAAATTAACTCATATGCAGAGTAATCTTGACAAGTTGTGTGCATTACTTGCAAAGACAAACCTTCCCAAGTGGCAATTGCTTTTTCCAGACCATATACCATTCCGATGGGAGCCCATTCATCCAAATCCTCACCCCAAATGAATGTGTGCTTATCAATGATTCCAGAACCCCAAGCAGTCTTAAGCTGTATTAATTCCATTGGTCCCCTCGAACGACCTAATCGATCCTTGTAGAACCACCCACCGCTCCGCATAATAACTGGAATTCGAGCATTATAACAACAATCAGCAGTTGAAAAACAAGGATAAACAACAAAACCAACACGTCTGACAGAGTCTCGGTGTGACCAGCATAGCACTGGATCACCAAAGTGCAAGCTATTTAGCTTCAAATTAGACATTAATGTAAATATGATAAACTAATAGAAAACAGTTAAGAGCATAACTAACAACATAGCACCAGATCACTCTGAACTAACAGATAAGCTAATAGCAAACACTCTAGTTGAAACTATGAGCAAACAGTTAAGAGAACAACAGATCAGCTGTAAACATTTTGAATGATATGTTGCAAGGAAAATGATCATGCCATCATAGTGTTTCCACTAGGTGCATGTCGACAACTCTTAGGTTTTAGTTTCCCTTCACCAGCCAGTAGGAATTTGTATCATTTTCCTTGCAACTGTATACCAGAGGGGATTTAGCAACTTTTGCTCCACCCCCTCTCTCAGATATGAGGGATTTCTGACTTCACATTGCTACGCATTAAAATCTCTTTATTAACAAGAATGCTTGATAAACTAACAAGTAAACTCCTTGTTTTTTTGTCGTCAATTGCAAATGAAATTAAAAGAACATCGTTTCTTCAGATGCCTATTGTCCAAAGAAATCGAAACACAGAGAACAAACAATATACACTACTCAAAAATTGCAAGCATCAAAAGAGCAGAATGCCCATCAAGATGACTAATAAATCCACGAGAAAAGCAGTACCAGCAGCTAATTCAAGATAAAAATCTCCAACCTAGGCACTCTTACTAATTATCCCATAATTCATAATTTAAGGAGCCAGAATCCTCAGCAGTTCAAGGTGTACAGGACAAGTGAGCACAATATTTTGCTAGTGACTGAAAGAATAATATAATCTTGAGCATATTAAGTGTAGAATGAATGTGAGCAAACTTACAATCATAATATCTCTTTTCAAGCCTTTTGTACCCAATAGCCTGTGCAGCATCAATGGGCTTTCCAGAGGGGTAAGGTCGTTGACGAAATCCCCAAAGCCCAAAAAAGAACTGCCTTGCAAAATCCCAAAACTTATCATTTGATTCCTTCTTTGTCTTTATGGCTTTTCTGGGCATTGGCCTCCCATCCAATCCAATGACATTTGGCACTGCCTTCACATAAATCGATCTCAGTTGGGAAATTCTTGAAAGAGAATGGACATAGACAATTACCAAGGTATACCCAACAATCACACCCATGATCATCTTAAAAATCTATTGTTTCTGGAACTAAAAAAATTTCACAATTATGACATATCAAAATCGACTTACTTTTAACATATCATAGAAAAAGAACTTAAATAGTTACAAAAGTTACCTTTAGAGACCAACAGAAGACTGTCACTTGTAAAGCTAAATCACAATAGTCAAACAGAAATTATATCATGTCCCAAATCATGTGACTGTATCACATTACTATTGCTAAAATAAGTATCAAAATAGTTGCTTAAACTGAAACAAAACATCACATCAAACTTCAAACTCGAACAGTTAAATGAACTTAAATTTTTGAAATTCATAATGTGGTATAAATATTTATTACTAATGAAATTGAACCTGTTTGGCCATAAAATTATTCACTTTTTTTCCGGAATAATTCTTCATTTTATTTGAAAATCAGTGTTTGACCATGAAAATTCCAAATCCAACTTGAAGTTTTATTTCAAATTTGGAAAACAACTTATAAGTTATAACCCGTTTTCCAACTCACTTTTCACTTTTGAAGTTGTATTTAAGTACATTCAAGCATGAACATTATTCCAACTTCACAACTCCATAAATTCCAAATAAAGTGTAAAATATTTGGAATCTATGGCCAAACGCCTACTAAGTTTCAACTCCTACAGTCCTACTTCACAATTTTCTTCCATTACTAATGATAAACACATTTTCGTTAATCCATGAACAAGATCTATACATCTCGATCGGAAAAGAATCAAGAGAAAAAGAAAGAATCGGAATTGATCAATAGATTTCTCGAAACAAACAAAAAGGTCTTTGGCGAAGGGAAACTACGAATTGGATCAGAAGTAGCTCATTAGCTACTAGGTTCAGAGGGCTAAAGAGAAGGTGGGGATTGCCTTTTCTTTTTTCAGAAGATGGGGATCATTGGATTGATTGGCTCTTTTATCCCCGAGGTTTTATGGCAAGCTCGAGCCTAGCTCCCAGCACGATTGCTACTAAGAACCTAACAGAACTTTGAAAAATGTGGGAAAGAATCCGTGTCGCTACTATAAATTTCCATAGTTCAATAGAGAAAAGAGAGAAGAGCAGGCCGATTTCCTTTACTTTATTATTAAACTTAAACAAAGAATCCTTTGACTTTGAATGCCGAAACCTTGAAAGCAAGGAAGGGCCTCTTTCCATCCATAGAATCTCTTCCTTATGCTAGCACTTTCAGCTATCAAGTTCCACAACTAACAATTTGAGTCTCCACCACATCTATTTCCTGCCCGCTTCTAGCGGTTGGTTAGTCTAGGCCGGTTAGAACCTCTCTGCAGTTCTCGATTCTGATTGAACTAGGGAGGATCGGTATTGCTGGGGGAGATTGTTCTTCCTCAGCTGGCCTATGGTCTCTTGAAGGTTTCATTCTTTTACCAGCTCAATCCTAAGCTACATGGGTCTCAATCCTAAGCTAATTCAGGTTCACTATATGAACAAATTAATTTTCGATATCTATTTATGCTTTTGGACCTTTTTCATTCTGATGCTTCATATTGGATTCTCTAATACTACAAATTCTGGACATTTTTCACTAACCTACAAATCTCTAAACAGGCTAAAAAGTCCTAGTAAACATCAAAAGCTTGCTTCTCTTCTACTACAAACAACACAGAATACTACTCCATCCGTTTCAAAAAGAACGACCTACTTTCCTTTTTAGTTCATTTCAAAAGAATGAAACTTTACTTATTTAGCAACTCTTTAATTTCAACTTTACACGTGACAGGTTTAGACCACAAGATTAAAGGATATTTTGGTACATTTGACATATCCTTAATTTAAGACCACAAAACTCAAAAAATTTCTTTATTTTCTTAAACTTAGTGCCAAATCAAAACAAATATGAATACCTGCCAGAGTTTCTTATCTTCCCTTCGAAAAGGAGCTGAATTCTCTTGAAGCTCAAGGTCATTGAGTTTATCAGCAATCTCTTCAGCTTGGGCCAAGAACTGCACCACTGGGCTTTCCCGAAACTCAGCCAACCATTTCTCATTCTCCTCAATCTCTTCCTGAGTCGGATTCTCCTTTTTCTCAAAAATGGGGTCTTCGTTCAGAATCCGGTCAACTTCTGGGGCATGTCGGAAGTCGGGTCGGGTCTCGCACTCCCAGTAATACTGGTCCAGCATTTTCCGGTAATGACCTGGTTTTTCGGGAGCTGTTTTGGGTTTTCTTGAAAATGGATTTGAAATAGCTGCGAAAGGCGGGGAAGAATATTGGTGGGGTTTTAGGGAATCAAAATGGGATAGAAGATTAATTGGTTGAAATGGTGTTGAAGGTTTGTTGAACCAGTTGTTGAATGGGTTGAAATTGATTGACGCCATGGATAGTTTTAGAAATTGAAGTTTAGGGTTTATGGGATTTGAGGTTTTAGATGGGGTTAAGAGGATATGGAGGAACAGAGTATATTTGAAAAAAGTGCGAGTGACTGACTGGGAAGATGAGGAAGACAAGGGAGATGTGGCCGGCAATGTACCTTGCCTATGCAAAGTCCATTAGTTTCCAAAGCCCAATATAAACTTACACTAACATTCATGGATCGTTTGATTGGGAACAAGTTATCTCGGAATGATTAATTTTGGTATTAATTATTTTGGGATTAGTTATCTGATCAGAATTAGTAATCTCATCATGTATATGAAATAACTTATCCCATCATTATAGTATAAATAGTGAGATAGATAATCTCAGAATTAACTAATAATTTTAACCAAACGCAGAATAAAATAATCATTAGTGAGATTTTGCTTACCAAACAACTTTTCTAGGTGAAGGGGGGCCCTGATAAAACCAGATATTGCCAAGAAATTGTGCATTCAGCTACATACTCCCGTATGCCTATTTTATACAAGAATCTAAATTACATAAAAATCTCATCATGCAGGGTTTGGCCATGAGAAATTTTCACTATTTTTTGAAAAATTATTTTACTTTTTTTTAAAAATAATATTTAGTCATAAAAATTTCAAATATAACTCCATCATGTAGTAGCGGTTTGGTCATGAGAATTTTTCACTATTTTCCAAAAAATTATTTCACTTTTTTCCGAAAATAGTGTTTGGTCATAAAAATTCCAAATACAACTTCGGAGTTGTATTTGGAAACACCCAAAAGGGTGTTTTCACTTTTTTCCAACTCACTTTTTTCACTTTATAATTTATTTTTAAAAAAAAAAATCCTAAATTTTTTTTTTCATAAAATAATTTCATTTCAATTATATTTCATTTTTAAATCATATTTTATATTTTTTAAAAATATATATTTAAGATCTAGATAATTATTGCAAAAGTTATGACCAAACACAACTCCAACTTTGAAAATTCCAAAAAAGTGGAGAAAAAATTGGTTCTCATGGCCAAACAGCACCTTAAAGAGTAATTGAATAATACTCACAAGTCGTACAAATATGGGAAGACTTGTTAACAATTTAACAAGATAGGTAAAATGAAGACAATACCAAATTTGAAAATAATTGAACAATACATAGGACTACTCTAGTTGTCAATTTGACATGACTTGTAAATAATCTAAAGATAGGTAGAATGAAGATTGTACTTAAATTATGCCTCTCCAATATAATTTGTGAACAATTTAAAAATAGGTTCAATAAAAAATTGTATTTGAAGTCATGCCCTTGTTATCGACATAACTTGTTTACAAGCAAGTCTGTCAATTCAACATAACCTATGAATAATTTAAGGATATGTATATAGAATTAAGTTTGTACTTTACGAGGTAAATTTTCATTCTTCCGAATGTGTCGCACAAGTTATAGAGAAAATTATCTTAGATAATATATTAAGACTTTTTATTACATCAAATAGATCACTATTTTTAAAATTACTTAAATACCAATTTAATTATAACTCATGCCAGAATTTTAAAATTAATTTTTTTATTTTTTTTTACTGTATTTACATTTTTTTTTCTTAGTGCTATTTAATTGATTAATAAATTTATACTGGAACCCACTAAATAACTCATTATAATTAAGGAAGATAATTATAATGAGTTATTATCTTTGGAATAAATATTCATTGGGTCCACAAAATATCCAATTTGAAAATCTTAATTGAGTCCTCAATCTACCCATTTATTCTCTCAATCCCTCAAATCTCTCTGGGATATTTCTTCCCAAAATGTGATCTTCCATTTGGTTGATTTCTCTATCAGAAATCATATTTTCTAAATCATTAATTAATTGTTCTAATTTCACACTGTTATATTCACTTTCTGATTTAGTTGCTTTTATTTAGTTTATTCTCTTAATCCCTCGAATCTCTCTATGATATTTCTTTCCCAAAATGTGTTTCCATTTAGTTGATTTCTCTATCAAAATCATATTTCTAAACCATTAATTATTCTAATTTCATACGGCTTATATACACCAAATTTCTTTGTTATTGAATTTTTGGGAGAACAATGTCGAAAATATTATTTATATACATGTATGAAAATGGTACACATTTTGATTTTCACTCAGTGTCTTACAAACTCATTGAAATCAGTTTACATATAATTTTCATACTTCACCAAGAAATACACATTTCATACACAAACTTTTTATATACACATTTTTAAAATTTTCATACTTTACCGTGAAATAAGTTTCCATAACAGTTTCATACATCCATCTAACATACACTATGAAATCAGATGCCATACTAGTTTCATACACCAAGTTCATATATCTATCAAGTTCAAAAATATTGTTGTCTATCCCTAATTAAGAAGCAATCTCATTAATAAGGCCTCTGTAATATGTGTTTGCAACATACGTGATTTTTTTGTTTTAAATCTGTATATATACTTGTTTAATCAACACAAACCAACTTTAATGTAATCAAGATCAAAATAATTGAATATATATAATTTGATGAATCACACTTTTGATCATTAATAATTACCCGTTACATTCCATCAACCTTCATGTTGAATCATCATTGAATAGATTATCATCTTTCATATTGAAAAATCAATATTGACGATTTGATTGGTATCAATTTCTGTACCAATAATCAAGTTACTCAATTGAAACGAAATAACTCTACATTAATAGAGTTTTTCAACTGAAGAAGAAGAATTATGAGGATTGAAACTTGTTAAACAAACATGATATAATTTTGATATATCAACATTTTACTGGTTGGTTAACTTCTGTTCCTTTATTCTAGGGATTTTATCACATTCAATTTTTTTACAGCATTTTACTGGTTGGTTAACTTCTGTTTCGTTATTCTAGGGATTTTATCAGATTATCTTTTAAGTTTTTTTTTTCCCTTTTTCTTTATTTTGTGTTTATCAAGTTGGTAAATGTTGCAAGAAAATATATGGTAGATATTAAAAATTAGAATTTTATGGTATAAATTATAATATTCTATCTAATATAAAATATATAGGATTTTTTTCCGAAGTTATATTTGCACAAATTCCTTAAACGGGAACTCAAATAGTAGTACAAAATGAGTGCAAATCACCATCCATTTCATGATGAGATTTTCTACTTCTTACACTAACAACTGAGCTCATCAGTGTTGGGCCTAGCCCTCTTCCAGAGTGAAATACCAAGCCCGCTACTTAAGAGACACAGCCCAAAGGTCACATCGGATCTGCTTGTTTTCGAGAATAAACTAAAAAAATAGTTATTTCCTTCGTTTCAATTTATGTCTTAGCTTTCTTTTTAGAATGTATTAAAAAAAAAAATCTCCATACACTTCGCAATTTAATTTATTTGGCCTACTTTCCTTTTTAGTTTGTTTAAAAAAGAATGTCTCTTTCCTTTTTTAGAAACTCTTTAATTACAACTTTTCATATGGCATATTCAAGACCACAAGATTAAAGGATATTTTAATATATTTCACATATTAATTGTCAATATATATATATATATATATATATCTTTCACATATCTTTAATTTAAGACCACAAGTTTCAAAAGTCTTCTATACCTTTTTAAACAAGTTGTATTTGATATTTTTATGGCCAAAACAAAGATTTTTAAATAAAGTAAAATAATTTTTTGAAATAAAGTGAAAACAATCTATGACCAAACACCTACTAAAACACATAAAATGAAACGGATAAAGTACTATTTAACTAATATTATCAACTGAGAAAATATTAGATGGACATGGGCTTAAGTACTACGGGCCTCCAGCCTGCCTGACTTATGTGTAAGTTAGTTTCCTTAATGATGCATACTTGTTGAATCAAATTCTTTCACCAATTTTAAAGCAAATTCATTTTCTTGTATTATTATTTAATATTTATTAATATAATTATTTAGCATAACATAAATTGAGAGGGGCGAAAAAAAGAATTTGAAGGAAGGGATAATAGACGGTTAGACGAGAGAATAATTGGGAAGAAAATGTAGATTGTGATTTGCGAGTTAAACGTATTTGACACTAATTCATCGCTAAATGAGATTGTTTTTTTGGGGGGGATAATTCGTTGCTAAATAAAATTAGCTTGTCCCTAATTATGTATTTTAGTATAATATAAATAAGGTTGGTGAAACTGCAATATCAGTAATTCTAATTGGCCTATTTATCCCCAATCAGAATTTTGATGTGATTGCCACTATTCTTTAGGATAAAGAGTCATCAAACTTTTGTGGAGATGTCGAAATCAAACAACATTAATTATCCCAAAACTTTGATGTGTGCTTCTACCTCCCTATTCATGACGAATTTAGAGTTTTCACGTAGAGAATTCAAAATATAAAAAATCAATGACGAATGTATAGTTTTCATTAAGAGAATTCAAAAATTATAATGAATCAATGATGGATTTAGAGTTTTCACGGAGAGAATTCAAAACATAAAGAAGAAATTAAGAGAATTAAACATATATTATACATACATAAGAATAATTTTAACTTTAAAACTGGGGTTTAAATTTCAACAAAAACGAAAAAGTTTAGATAATTTTTTTCCTACGTATTTAAGTTTTGATGAACAAAATTACCTATAAACTATTTTAGTGAAGCATCAAATATATGTTTGATGAAATGATTGAGATACACACAAACTAACTCGAACATCATCGTTGTATATAAGAAAAACAAAAGGTTAGTTTGCAAAGAGAGCATCAAACGGTATCGCAATGGTATATTCTGGTCTACAGTGCAACCATAATTGCATATTATAAACAACATATAGGTCCACAAAATTTCGAAATAATTAAGTATACACCTCCATTTTTTAAAATTAATTACCTAACTTTTGGGTAAGGGCTTTATGATCATGTCTTTTAGCTTATTTCAGTATAACTAATTTTAGACAAAATAATAACTCGTTCATATATGAACTTTATTCATTTTAATCCGTTTAAATTCAGTCTAACCCGTATGTTTGACACACCTAAATAAAAACGTAATATTCCGGCAATTGTTCTACTTCATTTATAATTTACTAGTAATAATTGAATAGCTTGCCAAAAACTTTAGGGGAATATTCATTGATTTTCTTTTTATTATGATTTTTCAAACAATTTATAAATAGCATAAACGATGAAATCATGATTTATAGTACATCTGTATAATATTTCACTGTAGTTTTAAAAATATTAATGGCGGACTTTTTGAACCAAAGTATTAACATCAAAGATATTTTTTAATCAAAATATTGATGGTAGAAATATTTTTAAACCAAATTATTAACGAGGAACGAAATAGGGCGGCAATTTTGTTCAATTTTATATAATTTAGGAGTATTTTTAACTCCTTTTCAATAATTAAAAAAATAATAATATCAGTAAAAAATAATGCCATATAAATTTGAATGAAGGAGTACATTTTCGTATCCAATGACGTAATACGTTGAAATTAAGGTGATGCTGGGACCCACGAGGTGCCTAACGTGCAGTCTATGCTTATAAAAACGAAGACAAGAAATACTCCACTATAATTGGATTACATAATAAACCCCTTAATTTTAAATAATTAAAAAGAGAAAAAGAAATTTCCCTCAATTACCCCATTAATAATTGCATTGTATACTACTGTTCCTTACGTCCCAGTTATATTACTCATTTTTTTTAGTCAATTCAAAAAATAATAATATATTTCTATATTTAATATTCTCTCTGTTCCACTTTATATGACTTAATATTCTCTTTATTTCATTTTATATGACTTATTTTATTTTTTAATCAGTTTAAAAAAGAATAACACATTTTTATTGTTAGTATTCCCTCCGTTTTAATTTGTTTGATCACTTGGCACGGAGTTTAAGAAAGTAAATAAGACTTTTGAATTTTGCAGTTAAAAATTAAAAATATGTCAAATGTATCAAAATGCCCTTTAATCTGTGGTCTCAATCATGTCATCTGAAAAGTTGCTATTGAAGAGTAATTGCTATAAAAAAAGGAAGAGACATTCTTTTTGAAACATATTAAAAAAGAAAGTAGGTCAAACAAATTGAAACGAGAGAGTAACAATTTATCTTTAAAATAACCATTTTATCTATAATGACATGATATAGCCACACAAATATTCAAGACTTATTTAGACCACAAATTTCAAAAGTTTTTTTTTTTTTCTTAACATATGTGTCAAATCAAACTAGGTCAGATAAAGTAGGACAAAGAGAACAACAATTTAACTTTAAAATGTCAATTTTATTCTTAATGGAAAAATGACTTATAGTCACACAAACACTTATTTTAGACCACAAATTTCAAATATCTTTCTTTCTTAAACTTTATGTCACGTCAACCTAACTCATATAAATTGAGACGGAGAGAGTAGTGTAAAAAAATCAACTCAAACGAAAGTAGATACATTGAACCTGGACATATTCATTTTGGGTCTATATAAGAAACTCTTCCCACTAAACGGTATCAGCGCAAAATCACAAATCAATTAATCAATCAATCTCCTGTCTTCTCTTTCTTTAGCTCAATTATCATTACTCTAAACATGTTTTCCACCATTGCTGTGCCTTCCGATCTGCATCGGCGAGATACCGTCTCCGCCGTGTCGGAGGCTGAGGTGCTGAGAAGAAGAAACGAGGAATTGGAGAAGGAATTGAAGAAGAGTATTGAAAGGGAGGAGAAAATGAGAGAGGAATTGAATAAGACATGGGAGAGGCTGAGGGTGGCGGAGGAGGCGGAGGAGCGGCTTTGCTCTCAGCTCGGAGAATTTGAGGCGGAGGCTGTGGATCAGGCTCGGGCCTACAGGACACGTGTCATCAATCTGATGGATCAACTCTCTTTGGCTCAGAAACTTCTCCAGTCTGCTTCTATTAGTACACCAAATTCCCAATGACTGTAGGCGGAGTTACTGGCATGAAGATTATGAGTATTTTAAAAAAATAGTTTTTGTTTTAAAATGAAAAAATAATATTAGAAAATTAGAGTTGTTTTAAAAATTTTGTGAGTAATCTGAAGTAATTTTTTTTTTTTTTTTTTGATATTTTTCAAATTTCTAATTTTCGATGGTCAAACGTGTATTTCAAAATTCAAACTATATTTGAACGGGTTTAGTATGACATATTTATTGACTCTATTCATCTTAACCCAATTTGAATTTGATTAGTATGTCAATTTGAAAAATGCAACTTGTAAATTGTTATCTATATAGATAAATAAATAATTATCCCAATAAATAAAAAAGGGAAAGAAACAAATCTTGATAGATTAACAGAACAAGAAATAACCAAAAGTCCAAAACAATGCATGAGTTTTAAAATCAAACGAGCTTTTAGTACCGGTGGAAAGTGGAAACTGTCAAACTATCGTTAGTGTTGGGATCAAAATAACAGAGCGTTCACGCGATAGCTAATAATTAAAAATTTGAGTAACGATATATTATAAACAAAAAGTAAAATAAAGCAAAAAAAATTATTATGACATCATTTAATTAATTGATCTACATATGAGAAAATTATAGCTAATAATTATAAAATTTGAGTAACACTATATAATAAACATAAAGTAAAACAAAGCAAAAGAAATTATTATGACATCATTTAATTAATTGATCTACATATGAGAAAAATAATATTAAAAAGAATATAAGAAATACAGAGAGAATAATCTCTCGGTAAGTAAGACCTTTTTAATTAATGATTATATTGTAAATATCATTGACTTATTATATGAATAATAGTTCTTTAATTTATAGAATCCAAAATATTTTCCATCAAAGAAAATGACTAATTTTTTCTTTAGAAGCAAAACACAGCAAACTCGCCAAGTCATACTGATGGGACTAATTGAGAGCTATCCCAAGATTAGAAAAGAACCAAATTACTCTTTTCGTTTGATTTGTTTATTTGATTTTAATTTGTAAATTAAAAAAATAAATTAAATTTTATAATTTTAAATTAAAAATATATAAAATATACGAAATGTTCCTTTATTTTATGACATATGAAATTCTTGCACCTGCATCAATAGAAAACAAAAGAGGAAAGGTCTAACCTAGATATTTATCACAATTAAGTAACAAATTAAGATAAAAGTATATATTATTTAATTATAATTTAGTGATAACAATATATAAAATTATATATGTCATGTATTTATTAAATCAGTATAATTAATCACGAAATGCAAGTAAATTTTTACTCCATTTTAACTGAGTTTCAATGAGAAGAGTGTAGCTCTGATTTTCAAACGACAAGACATGGAGAAATGGAGAGAATGAATTTTTTCCAGTTTATTTTGGTCAAATTTTCAAAATTTACTTATTTGAAAAGACATTTTTGTTACAATATTGTTTGAAAAAATTAATTTTGAAAAATAAATATTATTTTTATTTAGCTAATCAATTTTTTAAAAAACTTTGATCAATATTATAGCAACAATTTCTGTTTAAACAAAGTTTCAAAGTTACTTTTGAGAAATAATCATTTTTTTTCTCTTCTAAAAGTAATTTTTCTACTACTCAAGAATAACTATTTTTCCCTAAAAAATTGGCCAAACATTTTACCTCTCTAAAATAAATATTTTTTTATTAAAATAAAATATTTATAACTTTTAAAAACTTGATCAAACAAACTATTGGTACCCATATATAATTGTATGGTTTAAAAATCGGATTGGACACGGGCAAATCAGGGATGATACGTGGAAAGAAGGACAAGTTAGGTCTGACTCAACATCAAACATGCACCTAGCTAATATCTCATCGGTTGTCATCGAGAGAAGTAATCGCTTTAATCGAAAGTCTGAACTTAGGATACCTGAATACAGTATCACACTGGTATGTCCACCTAGTTCCGGAGTCATAAAATCAGATATCCGAGTGCGACCTGATCAAGATAAGGTCAAAAGTCAGTCGTTACGGAAGAGCCTTAGATCTTTGTTAGTCATTACTCAACGAATGCAGAACATGAGTAAATGAGAGTCTTCGTGAGGCTGTGTTCCGTAGAAGCTGCTCCCTTTCTAAATATATAGACTTCTAGTCGCTTAATGTAGATCATCAAATTATCGTTGTCTCACTAGCAATACACTAAAATCTTATGCTCTCAAACTCTTAAGTTCCATTACTCGTTGCTTCAATTCATATCAATAAAATCAAGCTTATCTAGTGATGTTGTCAGCTATCAACATCAGATTTCAAACTTACTCTTATTGTTTATTTTATTATTTCAGTTTAATTCTATATTTATTGCTTATTTCTTTTGTTTTATTTATATTAATTAAGCCAGTTACATTATACAAATAACGTATTTTAGTCATCTCAATTGGTAGTATTGTGTGGCAGTGCTCTGTTTCTGTCTGTCTGTCTGTCTGTTGTTTGTTACTACATATTGCTTCCTACCGTCTCTTGTTTTCTTTTATCTTGTTTTATCATGTATCATTGATATGCCCTTTTTAGCCTCTTTTTCTTTCTTTTTTTTTTCTTTTTTGCTCGAGCCGGGGGTCTATCGGAAACAGCCTCTCTACCTCACCTCTGAGGTAGTGGTATGGTCTGCGTACACTCTACCCTCCCCAGACCCCACGCTGTGGGAATACACTGGGTATGTTGTTGTTGTTGTTGTTGTAGTCATCTCAATTGGCATTTCCTTGAGCTACGACCATATATTTAACAATACTGTTTTAAGGGTAAACAATACTTTTTTCAAACTATTTTACTTGTCGTCTTTACTAAAAATAGATGATCCAAAATAATTGTTGCTTAAATTATCAATGTATAATTAGTTGTTTATTTTCAACTTGACTCTTAGTCATAAATATAGAAAAATATTACTGTAGTACAAAAAAAAGAAGAAATATTACATTAAAAGGAGTAATAAATAAGAATAAATTATCATCTAGTTAATATTTTTATTAAAGGGTGTGCAAAATAAAACATGACAAATAAAATGGACCGAAAGAGTATGATATAAATATTTTGTATAACCAAGTTTCATAGCGTGAATAATTGATCTCTCAAACTACTTATAAATTATTGACGCGCATGCGCTAGTGCCTATCGGTGCAAACATTTTGATGAGTTATGTTGGAAGGATGTGAATGGTAATAAATAATGCTCATTATGTTGTATTGTTTCCATTGATACCACCAGAAAGAAAACAATAAAGAGGATAAAGGGATGAGCAATTCTTGGCCCTTCACTCAGCAAATGTGGAACATGTCAAATGCTCCTTCATTTCCCTCTTTTTGCCGCAAAGTTTCCTTTCAAAAGAGATAAAGAGATTCATCCATTGGAGATCATAAAACTTTCAAATGGATTTTTATTAGTAGTATTAGTAAATCCAAAACATGGCCTGATGGCGACAATATTGAATTGAACGGGTTAGATATGAGTGAATTGAAAATAAGTTAAATAAAAACGGATAAAATACTCAATTAATACGAACAAAAAATGGGCTAATCTACGGAATAATATGGATATCATGATTTCATAAAATAGTCAAGTAAAAAGACAAACTTGAAATCAAAATAAGCTTAAACAATAGAAAGCCAAAATTCAAGAAAATTAACGAGCACAAAAAATATATATTAATAATATGAATATCTATATTATCTATCTGAGTATTTCTTTTTTAACGAATAACATAAAATATATTCACACTTGATTCACTTTAAAATGATCAATAATCCTATTATCTAATAGTAGATCGGATTGAATAGTTATTTTAAAAAAAACTATTTTGCAAGCCCCAGCTATCATCGTTAATACAGCATCTAAACACCCCCACCCTCCACCCCAAAAAAAATAAAAAATTAAAATACTCCCTCCGTTTCATTTATGTGGACACATTATTTTTTAGTCCGTTCCAAAAAGAATATCATCTTTTTATAATTAGACAGAATTTAATTTTGAAAATCTCTTTTTACCCTTAATGAAATGATTTACAACAATGTTCAAAAATTATTTTGGATCAAAAATTTCAAAAAAATATTTTTTTCTCGTGACAAATCAAAGAGTGCCACATAAAATGAGACGGATGATTACGAAGAAGAAGTTAACATACAACGGGCAGTCTCAACGTCACAAATCAAATCTGACAGGTTCATGTAGTCCACAAATTCAAGTTGAGGTGGTCCCCAACTACAATTTTCTTTTGCTTGCTACCTTGTCCTTCCTTTCGTTTTCTTTTTACCTAGTGTAGAGTAATTAATTTAACCGAACTCTCTTTATTAAAAAATTATATTATATATATGAAAAATTATATGAATTATTTAATTCACAAATTATTTTTTATATGTATATTAAATTTTGAACTTGCTTGATGAAATTTTTGGCTTCGCCACTGATAATATTATTTAACTTTTTGAAATGTGTAATCTCTAATATGTCGTTATTGTTAGTTTGCAATTATAAAAAAGTATATCATCAAATATGAAATAAAATATTCAATATAAATTAATTTATTATAAATAAAATAAGTATATATATATGTTTCTAAACATGCTGAAGAGAATAGTATCAGCAAATATTGAAGAATTACTACCATTTGCGTATCTAATGACAATGTTCGACGTGCTGTGTAGGGAAGGCTTCCCTTTAATGAAATTATTTCAGTCGAATTTGAGTTATTTGAACCAACAAATTCTCAATATTTGATTATTAAAGGTTAAAGAAAAAGTCATGTGGCTGGGACTCAGGACTCAGGTATGTCTAACGTAGTAACGTGCGTGAATGCTTTTAACAATAACAATAACATATTTAATGTAATTTCACAAGTGAATTTGAGAATGTTAAAATGTACGTTTTGTTCCTATTTTTATAGGGTTAATGAAACTATTTTTGGTAGATCCTCAACTCTAACAAAAACAAATTTAAGAGAGCGAGAGGTTATTCACCCAAACCCTCTCAACAAAAAATTAATATGCATATAAGTTAGATCTTTTATATTTATGTACATACATAAAATTTTTATCCACTAAGAACATGCAAAATATTAGTTAAAAGTAAACATTCAAAGTGCTTCACAATGTCCAAAGTTCGATTTTCAAGGATCACATTATATTTTTTATATTTTTACTTTTTGAGTTTTTTGAATGAAAATTTTGAATCCGTCATTTTTGGCCACCGATGCTTATAAGAAGAGGACAAACACTCTCTGCTCTGTGATTACGTAATAATCCCCTGAATTACAAAAGAAATTTCCGAGCCCTTGAATTAATTAGTTGTAATATTATAAATATCATCTCAAACTTCAAAGGAAGCTACATACATTGAACCTGGACATATTTAATATTGGGTCCACATCAACTCCTCCGAGTATAAATAGATCCTCTTTTAGCAGGTAAACCACAAATTAATCTTCTGGATTTTCTCTTTCTTTCATTCAATTAATCTAATTGCCTATATTCGCTTTCACTAATTCCTCAACTAATTAATTCCGTTTATCATGGCTCCGGCTATAGCAGTGCCTTCCACCCAAACAAAACCTGATCACCGCCGTGAGATCTCCGCCGTGCCGGAGGCTGAGGTGCTGAGAAGAAGAAACGAAGAATTGGAGAAGGAATTGAAGAAGAGCATTGAAAGGGAAGAGAAAATGAGAGAGGAATTGAACAAGACATGGGAGAGGCTGAGGGTGGCGGAGGAGGCGGAGGAGCGGCTTTGCTCTCAGCTCGGAGAATTTGAGGCGGAGGCTGTGGATCAGGCTCGGGCCTACAGGACACGTGTCATCAATCTGATGGATCAACTCTCTTTGGCTCAAAAACTTCTCCAATCAGCTTCCGTTCTCAATTCCCAGTGATTGTAGGGGGCATTGGGTTTGACATTTTCCTTTTTTTTTTGGATAATCATACTTATATAGTTGTACTCGGATTGAGCAAAGGGCTAAAATTATCCCTCATCTATTAGAGTAGGTTTATTTTGGTCCCTCAAATATAATCCTGAGCATATTTAGTCCCTTAACTTTACTAAAGTGAAGCATTTTTGGTCTTTCTAACATAATAATGTTAAAAATTAGCGGAAAGGATAATTTTCTAACGGTGTAAATTTGATAGTGTTATCTCTTTCTTAATTGATATGCATTTTCTTTCTTTCTTGTCTTCTTAATTTTTTAGGATTAATATAGTAGTAGCTATTTATATTTGAAGACAATACTTTAGAACACAATAATCTGCCCACTCAAAAAAAATAACCATTTTCTTAAATGCAGTAACAAAATGGTCTTAAAGTCAGTGACGTAGCTAGTAATTTGGTGAAGAGTGTGCGAATTTCTTCTTAATTGTGTTTAAGAGCGTACAAAATTAAATATATTTTCATAATAGCTAACACTTAACCTCTATGGGCTTGTATTTTACAAGTCACGTGGGTGCCACATGGGTTTAACACCGTTATTTTTAAACGGATTTTATTAGGGAAATCAAAAGTGCTCCACTTTAGTAAAGTTAAGGGACTAAATATGGTCATAGTTATATTTGAAGGACCAAAATGAACCTACTCTAATAGTTAAGGGACAATTTTAGCCCCAAACTCTACTCGGATTTATTGGTCCGATTAATCTAGAATTATATCGAGTAGGGCCTAAAAAGGGGAAGCATTCCTTATCGAAGTTTTGTCATCTTCGTACTTGAATTTGAGAATTCTGGTTTAACACCATGTTTAAAATGGCAAAGTAGAGTGCGCCCTTAAAATTATTAGGTGGACGTTTGAACATAAATTTTGTAAAATCTAAATAAAAAATAATATTTGAAAGTTAGAATTGCATTTGGACATGAATATGGAGTTATTTTGGATTTTTGTAAGTTATTTGGGATGAAAATTGTAAGAATATTTTTTAAAAAGTTTTTAAAATTTTTAGAAAACTATAATAATTCTATGTCCAAACAATTTTTTTAAAATAAGTGAAAATTATTCCTGATAAAAAAGACACTTATTAAGCCTAGTTTCTTGCTCAATGAAAATGAAAAGATGAAAGATTAGAGACCCCTTTTCATTTTTATTTTAAAAACTTTTCTTTTGGCTTTTCCAAACCACAAATGTAAAGGTCCTACGCAATGGTCATTTTAGCTCTTACAGAATAAAAAGTTAAGGCCAGTTTTGCTACAGTCAGAGACTATAATCACATTTTTTTGTTTGATAAAATGTCAATTAGATGATGGGTAATTAACTGAATAACACGATAATCAAAGCAGTTAAAATGCATCATCTTAATTAGGAAGTAAAAAAAGAAAATAACCAACTGTACTCCCTCGGGAGATCTACTAAGGTAAACCTTATTTAACCGAGGATTCAATTGGGTTCAACTGAATTTGATATTTTTAGTATTGAGTTAGAATAGATATGTTACAACTTACAAATCATTAAGATATGAATATGATTTTGAACTTGATGCTTGCATGAGTAAGGGCCGAGCTACAATTCTTCTTTAGGGGTTCAGAAAAATCCAATAGCTTTGCCTAGAACGTTTGTATTTATGTTAAAAATTATTTTATTATAATAAAATAATTTATGCAATGCTTAGTAAGGTGTTTTTTTAATTAATAAAATTCTAAACCTATAAACTCAAAATTTTAGGTAAACTCTTGGGCAACTTCCAAATATTGATGATTTACAGTGAAGGGCCAGGAATGGCTCATCTCCGTTATCCATATCATTTTCTTTTTAATTTGTCGATATCAATGGGAACAAATACAACATATAATTAGTTACATCTAGTCATAAATTTTAAAGTTGAGACTTAAAATTTTGAAATTGTGAGTTTTTGAATTTTAAGTTGTGTTTTAACATGCATTTTACTTGAAAAAAATTGAAATTTTGTGAGTGAAAGTCTCAAAAACTCAAAAAAAATAAATAAATTGAAAACTTGAAAATATTTGAAGATCAAAATTTTTAAAATCTAATGAAATTTCGTGCGCTATGTTTTATTCATTGTACCCCTCTTCTTTGTACTTGAATTTTTCGCACTCGAGGCGAGGGTCTTTCGTAAACAGTCTCCCTATCGTCACGAGGTAGTGGTAAGGTGTGCATATACTCTACCCTCTTCAGAATTCACTTGTGGGATCCTACTAGATATGTTGTTGTTGTTGTTGTTGTTTCAAAATCTAAGATCAAACGCTAGTTTAGTGAGTTATGAATTGTCACTATTCACATCATCATTTCAACATCAGCTCATTAACTATAGGCAGTAATAACTAATAAGTAGGCATTAATAGAACTTATGGAACATGATATTTTCAAGCTGTTACTGTACATATTCATGGGAGTTGTTGTATATTTTCATAGTGCTAAAGAAGAAAGAATTTATGTTCTATTTTTATCTCCCAAGTCCTGTTAGCTACTAATTGGCTAGCTCTCAAGTCCCATCATCAATATGGCTAATTGGCCAGTTCACTTTTTCTGCCTAATTTGTTGAAATATCTCAAAATATCAACTATTCCTTCTGTCCCATTTCTATATGACTTACTTTCTTTTTTATTAGTTAATTCTAAAAAGAATGATATAATTCTATATTTACTAACAATTTAATTTTAAAATGTCTATTTTACCCTTAATGAAATAATTTACAGCCATACAAACATCTATGACTTATTTTAGACCATAAATTTCAAAAGTCTTTCTTTCTTTCTTAAACTTCGTGCCAAGTCAAACTAACTCATATAAATTGAAACAAAGGGAGTAGTACTTATTACTTTGTACAAATATTTTGACGTAGTTGATCTGCCTCTAATAGATCTCTAAATATTAAGTAATAACTAATTATTATTGTATATATTAAGTTGAGACCGTTGTAGAAATCATCAACTCCAAATCCTAGGGCTATCCCTAATACTCATAAGATACTTGGAAGCTAGTTACTTGGTAAAGTTGAGTGACTTTTGAAAGACAAAATAAAGTTGAGTGAATATAGAGGCTATTTACTCAAAGTTGAGTGATCATCCAAGTTTCTAACTCCGTTAATTTGTCTCATATGTGAGATATTATCCTCGTTAATTAATCCCATAAATTAAAATTCAATAGAATTAATTCGTTATTTAACTACAATTCTCGTACAAAAGATAAATTGTTACTATACCATCTTCTGGTTGCGTGGTGATTATTAAGTATGCTAACTATCTTAATTACGTAATTATCTATGCTAGTGCTATGGGTGAGCTAATCTTGGTCATTCCCAACTATTTTCAACATTAAATCTGATTACTTGGATTATGAATTATCATCGTGAATACTCATCTGTAGGTAAATGTCTACGTTAAGTACATATTAATATTCTTTAAAAGACGGTTTGACAAAATTTAGGACAATTATATATAGAAAGATTAGCAAAGTCTTTAAGTGATGATGTAAGGAGAACGACCTTTAGGCACATTCTAGGGCCATAACACAAGGTATTTTGTTCGTATTATTTGGATTTCTTTATTAAAATTTTATAAATTGTGACAAGCCTAGTCAGTGAGAAAAATTAAAATGGACCAAATTTGTCGGCAAAATTAATGTTTATTAAATAAACTAAGAAGAGGGATCTAAGAAAGATCATGTCACGTCTTAACCATTTTATTTTTTTTTGCTTTCTGTTTCAACCAAATACAATTTAATTAAATTATCCAGTGGAAAGAAAGTTTAAACTTACATTTTCCTATCTTTTTATGTCAAATTACTTGGCCGAGTGGGTTTTGATTTATATATGACACTGTATTATGTAAGGGATCGTTTGGTATGAGGGATGAGATAAATAAAATTATTCTATAGACTGGGATATCTCATGCGATTAGTTATCCCATCATATATATGAGATAACATATCACATCACTATGGTATAAATGGTGATAAATAATCACGGGACTAACTAATACCTCTAACCAAACGCAAGATAAAATAATCTTACATTTTATCCCGTGATTATTATTATCCCTTATCCCTCATACCAAACGACTTCTAAATATATTTTACACCCTAAGAGGTCATTTTAGTTTGCGAATAAAGTTATACCAGAATTAGTAATATAAAAATTGTAATTAATACAAAATAATCACTTGCATTATGTATATATGCATTTCTATAGTTCGGTTTATTATGTTAAAAATGTGATATACAATGTATAAGTCAAGCAATTTTTTGTTTTTAAAGTAAATAAAAAGATAAAATTAAGATTATTTTGATCTTTTAGTTCTGTTATTACCGTGACATTTATTGCTTTATAAGTTATCCTATGTTGAACTGGATACAAAATAATATCAAAATTGTACTTCAGTATATAATTATATTGATCAATAATGTTTAAAATGACATGTCAACCAAATAAAACTGAGTTGGATATAAAATGGAAGACAAATTCCTAGAAATTCCCATTTTTCTCTCTTGCTATTTTTCTTTTGTTAGCTCTTCTGCTTCATTGAAGTATAAATACTGAACTTGAAGGGACAATTTGCCCTCACCAGTCACATATTATAGAGGGGGTAGAGACACAACATATTAAGAGGACAAATGAAAAATTGCCTCATTTTAAATAGTTCAAGAATAAAATTGATTCATTTTTCTTCGCTTTTGAAGTAATCGTTAATAAGAAAAAGTATTTTAAAGTTATTTAGCTAGTTGAAAAAAATACTTAGACCTAATTAACTATGACAAAGATATTAGAGAGGGTAGAGACTCAACATATTAAAAGGCCAATGCCAAAATTGTCTCATTTCAAAGAGCAAAATTAACTCTTTTGTTTTTGTTTTGAAGTAATAATTAATAGAAAAGTATTTTAAAGCTATTTGACTAGTTAAATGACATTATTGAACCAGTTAACTAATTACAAGAATATTTTTTAGCTAAAATCATAACGAAGAATAAAATTAACTTATTTCGAATAAGTCAAATATTTTTAGCCCTTTTTGTCAAATCTTGAAGGGACGCTTGCCCTTACCAATCACATACTCCCTCCGTTCCATTTTAGTTGCACACTTTTTTTTACACGCATATTAAGAAATAATAAATAAGAAGCTTGTTTTACTAATTTATCCTTTAAAAAACTTCTTTGGAACTTTACAAACAAATGTGAACATTTTCAAAAAGAATTAATTGCAAGGGTAATCTGGGAAAATTTTAATTAATGTTTTCTTTATTTAGTAAGGTGGTCAATTAATATGGGACAACTATTTTTAGTACAGTGAACAACTAATATAGAACATATGGAGTATTATAGATCAGAGGGGGCGGAAACTCCACATAGTAAAAGGACAAGGCAAAATTGTCTCATTTCAAATAATTGAAAGGCTCATTTTTCTTTGTTTTGAAGTAATTGTTAGTAAAAAAAACATTTTTAAATTATTTGGTTAATTGAGGACATTTTTGAGCTAGTTGATTAATGATAAGAATATTTTCAAGCTATATAAAAAAAAAAATTAACTTATTTTGAATAAGTCAAAATATTCTTAGCCTTTTCCCCTAAATTTTGAAGAGACGATCGCCCTCGTCACTCACCAATCACATATTAATTATTATAGAGGGGTGGTGACAACATCACAATTGAAAAGTAAAAACTGATGCAACGTAATAATATGTAGTCCACAAATTTAAGTCGAGGGTGGAAAAGTAGTACAATATTATATAAGTTTGGACTCTTTTGGTACCAGTTATACACGATTATAATGCACGACTATGATAATTATTAATAAAAAAATTAATTAGCAAACTTTCAGCTAATTAATGAAAATTCGATTTCCATTTTCTAATCTTGCCACCTTTTTCTCCTTCACCCTATCCTCAATTTTTTTATGGAGAGAAAATAAAGTTTGTTATATGATGTGATTATTACATGAGGACCTCTTACTCTAAAAGGATATTTTGTTTTAAAATAATGTAATTTTCACATTACTAATGTATGTATGTATTATTTTATATTATATTATATTATATTTTATATAAAATAATATATAAATTTTGTGTAATTTTATAATTAGTACTCCCTCCGTTTCAATTTATTTGACCTACTTTTCTTTTTAAGAATGACTTTTTCCCTTTTTAGTAACTCTTTAGGCGGAATACATAAGCGGCCTTTTTAAGTTGCCCGGTTATTACTTACATGCACCTCAACATAGCCTTGTTCCTATTGAACCCCTGAATTCACTAAAAAATATGCCAATTAAACACACCCCACTGACTTGGCACTCTGAGTGAGCTTTCATTATTACGCGTGATAACACTCGCTCCTACGTGAAAATTAAACCAATTAAAACATAACACGTTTCTTTTTCATTTTTAATTTACACATAATTCGAGTTAACCTCAAACCCCCATTTTCATTTTTTATTTTCTCATCAGACTTCGACTCTTCGACTCTTCCCCCATTTTCAAACTTACGAAGAAACTCTAGAGAAATCAGGTGAGTTCGTTAGTTGAAGGCGAAGTTGAGGAAGAAATTTCAATGTCGTAGTTTCTTTGGCTGATTTGAGAAAAAAATTTCAACAAGATCAGTCAAGAATCACTATTTCTTGCTAAGGTAAGTTCTTATGTTATTCCATTTTTTTTTCTCTTAAAATATTGTGACTGCTAGTATAATATTGTAGCAATGGTGTTTTGTGTAAATATCTAAAAAAGTAGAGGTTTTAGGATTTTTTTCTATAGATAATATGTCAGAAATATTTGAAATTTTATTTCAGGAAATCTTATAGATAGCATTATAATAACTCGTTTTCACCATGGTGGTATATCCAAGGCGAATCTGGTTCAACTTACATAGAGGAAAGAGACGTGAAATATGTTAGTGTCGATAAAGATCAGTTTTCAACAGTGGAGTTGCTTTTCTATACAAAAGAATTTGGGTATGTAACTGTTGGTGATTTCTATTTTAAAGACCCTAAAAGCAATGCTTTTGTCCAAGTAAAAATTGATTTCAACTTATTAAATCTGGTTAAAGCCCTAAAAGATGGTGACTTTTTAGACTTGTATGTGAAGCATGTTGTGGATGACCTAGAAGTGGTAGATGATGGGGTCTCCATAGGTTATCTTTGTGGGCCAGAGGTTGGTGAAAGTACCCTAGTAGTTGGTGAAGTTGTTAATGAGGCCGGTGAAGGTGATAATGAGGCTGGTCAAAGTATTAATGTGGGTGAGAGTGAAAACTTACATGACATTAATGTAGGTGTAAGTGAAGGCTTATACAAGGATCTACCCAATTTGAAAATGTTAATGTAAAAGTAGATGATTTCTCAGATCCTGAAGGTGGTGAAACAGATCTGCCAAGTAGCGCCGACTCACAAGAGTTTGCTATTTCAGAACATAATGATTCTGAGGTTGATGAAGAGTTGATATCTCTTAGAAATGAAAAGAGAAAGAAAGTGCACAAGAAAAAATCTGTTCCAATAGAGAAAATAAAATTTGGAATAACTGGTGTCAATAGAGGATTTGAAGACATTGGAAGGAACAAGGTTGCTAGATACCGTGAAAGATTAGGGGGGATGAGCATTATATAGATAGCTCAGATCTGAACAGTGATGATAGTAGGGATAAATTAGATCCTGAAGCTGTGACTGATGTTGACTTACCATCAAGAAGGAGTAGTAAAAAGGTAAGATATGATCCTGAATGTGTAGTTGATATATTTGAGCTTGGTATGATATTTGAAATTGTCAAGAAATTTAGAAAGACTGTGGCAGAGTATGCTGTCCAATACAAAGTTAGATTGAAATTGAAGCCCAATGAGAGCCATAGAAACAGATGCAAATGTGAGGACAAGAGATGCAAATGATTGTTATTTGCTAGTATAGACAAAGATTCTGGTGACTTTATGGTGAAGAATTATCATCCTGTTCATGTATGCTCTACTTCAACCAAGAACAAGTTGTGTACATCTAAATTTATTGTACATATTTAAGGATGAAATTACCTGTCAGCCTCATATAAAATTGTGAGAAATTCAGAAATTGGTGAGAAAAAAATTAAAATTGTATGTTGGAAGAACTATTTGTTATAGGGCAAAGAATAGGATTATTCAGGACTTCTTGGGAGATTGAAAAATGAAATTTATAAAATTGTGTGATTATGCAGACATGATAAAATATACTAATCCTGAAAGTTCATGTTGGGTGAGAACAGACAAAGAGTCTAATCCAGAAAAAAATATGTTTGTTTACTTTTATGTTTGTTTTGCTGCATTGAAGAGAGGTTGGTTGGAAGGATATAGAAAAATTATTGGTTTTGATGGGTGCTTTTTGAAAGGAGCTTGCAAGGGTGAGTTGTTAGTTGCTGTTGGCAGAAATGAAAATCAACAAATGTTTTCAATTGCCTGGGCTATTGTTGATCAAGAGACAAAATACAGTTGAAATTTCTTCATCAATTACTTGATAGAAGATCTGAACTTAGGAACTGGACATGGACTGACTGTGATGTCTGACATGCAAAAGGTTAGTCTAATTTTAGTTTTTTCAATTTTGATCTGTTTTTCTGTTTTGAAGATCTGAACTCTTATTTTTTTTATTGTCCAGGGTCTTGTTCCATCTGTAAAAGAGTTGCTACCTGATTGTAAGCAGAGGATGTGTGCTAGACATATTTGGTCCAATTGGCATCACACATGGAGAGGAGAAGAAAGAATAAAGCAATTTTGGAGATGTACAAAATCAAGTTTTGAAGTAAAATTTCAAAATGAGATGGACAAATTGAATAAACTTGGTAAGGACATCTGTGCAGATTTATTGCATTATGAAAAGAAGTCATGGTGTAGGACATATTTTAAGGAGCATGCTAAAAGTGATATTGTTGAAAATAATATGTGTGAGACATTTAATTCATGGATATTAGCTGCTAGACATAAAGCTATTATCACTATGTTAGAGGAGATTAGGCACAAGATAATGGATAGAAGTGTTGAAATGAGAAAGTTTGTTGACACTTGGATATTTGACATATCTCCCATGGCACTTATGGTGCTTGAAGAGAACAAAAATTATGCTAGAAATTGTTCTGTTAGGTTCAATGGTCATATTGGATATGAAATTTTAGATGGTCAGTATAGGCATATTGTTGATATCAGAAGGCAGACATGTACTTGTAGAACCTGGCAGTTGAGAGGCATATCATGTCAATATGTTGTACTGGCATATCAGCATGCAGGTGAAGAACCTGAAAAGCATATGGTACATTGGTATAAGAAAGATACTTTCTTGAAGGCTTATAACTACTTTCTCCAGCGAATTCTTAATATGAAAATGTGGCCCTACACCAATGACATTGTGATTGAGCCTCCTGAACCTAAGCCAATGCCTGGCAGACTAGCAAAGTATAGGAGAAAAGAAAAAGATGAGCCTAAGAGAAAGTATGGAAAAATATCCAAGAAAGGAGGAAAAATTACTTGTTCTAAATGCCATCAAACAGGTCACAACAGAAAAGGCTGTAAAACAATGATAAAACATTCTTCTCTTCTAATTCATCAATTGAATTACATTAAACTAGGTCTCTGCCTTACATTTACTTTATTGATAGGCTGGAATGTGACAACCTAGAAGCACTAGCCAACCTGGAAGCTCTAGCCAGCCACCAAGTTCTAGCCAACCACCAAGTTCTAGCCAGCAATCAGCTTCAATGTGTGTTGATATTTCAGTTGTTATAAGAGTTCAGCAATCTGAAAGAGGAGGATGAAGAGGAAGAGGAAGAGGAAGAGGAAGCGAAAGCGGGATTGGAAGAGGAGTAGAATCTAGTCAACCTGGGGATAAAAGGGGCATTGGAGAATTAACATCAGCAGGAGCACAAAAAGGCCTAAAACTGTAGGATTTGGTATCTACACTGATGCTTCAACTGGCAGACAAACCTTAAATGTAAGTGTATAGACTATTTCATGTATTTGTTATTCTTACTTTAACAAAAGAAACTCATTTTAGTTCATTGTATGCAGCCTGGTGCTGCAGGTGAAAGAGTTGTCACTCCAGGAGTGTATACGTGTGCAGCTCCAACAAACATTGATATTGGTTATTAGCCTAGAGGACTGAAGTGGAAGGGTAAAAATGTTGTCACAACTCCACTATTGCAGCGTATGAGTCAATCCAAGATAAATCAGTTTGCATCATCTAGTGCACTAGGAGACATTTGAACTTCTTGAACAAAAATGCTTATTTTTGGCTTTGTAATTTTAGCAGCAAAAACTTCTGTAATTGACTGCTTATAATTTATTTTTGGTGTTTTTAAGTGGTCTATGAATATGACTGATGAAGTAGTAGTGTCTGTTTTTTATGGATAGAGCATAGAGCTCATTAGAGCAATGTAAAGCTACTTAATTTTGTGTCCAATGATCAGTTATTCTTGTGCCTTTCATATTCATTTTGTTCATTTTTTGTGCAATTTAGTATTGTTGTTTGGAGCTAAAAAAGAGTTCCTTTTGAATCAGTTGAAGCACAAATCAAGTAGTGAAAGACATACACAAATACAACGCTTTTCTTCATTCTTCATGCAAAATCAGTAACCAACTTACAATAGTGAAGCAAAAACAAAATAACCTAACCAATTCAGCATACATTGCCGCTATTATGAAGGCCCAAAAATTCACCATACACGATTGATATATTTCCACAAGCAAAGGCATCGTACACGATGATATATTGCCACAAGCAAAGGCACTCCTATACATATTTTCATATAGCCAAAAACACCACCACAACAATGCATATGATCATTAGTTTTCTTGAACGCTTTCTTTCTTGTTCAAATATTTTGACTTTTTTCAACAAACCCCGTATCACCCTCTTTGCTTGAACGGGCATTTCATCATCGTACGATCAGAAATAACCGCATCCACCACTTGCCTACAAAATTATAGAAAAAATTAAACCAAAATAGTTGTGTGTTATCTTTACAAAATTATCTTTACAAGATTGAATAGAAGTGATAATAGATAGATGACTTACCTTTAAATTTATGCAACAAAGAAACCTCCGTCTGGTGTTAAGTTATGTCCATGAAGTTTTCATTTCAGCATTGACCCCACATCGACAGAGTACAAATGCAAATAAAGAAGATGAATTCGACATTGATGAGAAGCTTTAATGGCCGAAAATTGAAGAGAAATGAAAGAAGAGACGAGAAGAACAAAACTTTAATGGCAGAAAATTAAAGAGAAACAAAAGAAAAGGAGAATTTTTTTAGCTTCAATGGCAGAAAATTGAAGAAGAAGAAGAAATAAGAAGAGGGGGTTAAAATTAAGGCTAAACATATGAAGAAGAGGAGATATTACCGTTAGTTTTTTCATATCAGCAAAAACAAATGAGTTATCACGCGCTACTTATACGTGAAGCTCACTCAGAGTGCCAAGTCAGCGGGGTGTGTTTAATTGACACACTTTTTAGTGAATTCAGGGGTTCAATAGAAACAAGGCTATGTTGAGGTGCCTGTAAGGAATAACCGGGCAAGTTAAAGGGGCCGCTTATGTATTCCGCCAACTCTTTAATTGTAGTTTTTCACATGGAATGTTTAAGATCACAATATTAAAGGGCATTTTCATACATTTTTCATATCTTTAATTTAAGACCACAAGGTTCAAAAGTCTTTTTTATTTTATTAAACTCCGTGACAAGTCAAAACAGGTCAATCAATTTGAAACGGAGGAAATAGTATTTTTTAATATTGCCAATCAAATCCTACATCAATTATATAACGATTTATTTTCTTCTGCAACCAATTAAACAAGGATTATTATCTTATACGAAATTTTATATTGCAATTAATTGCTTCATTACCATTTACCACGTACAAGCCGCCCCTTATTGTTTCAGTATCAAATGACGCAATACGTCGAAAAAGTCTTGCACAAAAATTTGATGAAAGCTCTCCCCTCTTTAATTAAAAGGACTTGTGTATTTACGTGAATAATTTAATCGGATACAGAGTTTAAAAAGAGAGAAATACTTTTGAAGTTTGAGTTGTAAATATGCATAATATTTGTGCGACTTAGAATTTTTAGAAATAATTTCATTTTAAGTTCAAAGAAATTGTTTATAATTATGGAAATGTCTATGATATGTTTTAGACATAAATTTCAAAAATTTCATGACTAGTGAAATACTTTCACGTGAATTGAGATTGAGGAAGTAACCTAACAAATACTCTAATAATATTCAATCTGACGAATAATTAAGATAACGATGAAAATAAATAATTAATTATATTTTAATTTTTTATGATAACCATTTTTAACAAGTTACGACAATTAAGAGTAAGTCTTTAAAATTAGAAACACAAAATAAGGTAGGCCCAGGTTTTAGATACATTGAACTTGGACATGCTCATTTTGGCACTATAAGGACTCTTGCAATTCAACTTAGATTTTATAAATATGCACCAAAAAAAAAGAGTTTTATAGATTAAATTTCCACCTTAAGATGTTGATAACATAAAGAGATACTCCTCGAATTTCAATTTATGTGCATTGTTTGACAAGATACCATGTTTAAGAAAAAAAGAATTTTTTAAAAATTTATAATTTTAAAAATAAATTTTAAATACCTATTTGTTTATGAATCATTTAAATAAAAAGAAAAATTTAAAGCTAAGTTAGTTCTAATTATAAAAAAGTAACATTCTTTCTATATAGAATTTATCATAGTAGCGGCATGAAACAAAGTAGATATTGAAGTTAGTGGTGGAGCCAGAATTTTCATTAAGAGATGTTAAAATATGAAGAAGTAAATTCACGAAGACGTCAAGCGGTGTCAATATATAATATATACCCATAAAAAATAATATTTTCACCTAATTACATAGTGTAATTAAACTCCTCAATTGCATGTGGTTTCGTCACAGATTGGAGTGAGACCCTCCATAGCATCAAATGACTAAATATGCGATTTTATCTATGCAAATTTTTCAAAAGCACTTGTATAAAATAAAAAGTTTATCACGTAAATTAAAATAGAAGGAATAACAAACTCCTAGAAATTCCCTCTTTTCTCATGTGTTATTTCTTTTTGTTAGTTCTTAATTTAAAAAATAAATAATTAAATTGGAGAAAGTAATAATTACTATCTAATAAGTGGGAATGGGCTAAGCAGGCACCACCCCGTAAACATGTCTACTAGGAGTGTATAAAATTAAATCGCAAATCAAATCAAATCGTAAATCAAACCAAACTACA
This sequence comes from Jaltomata sinuosa, assembly GCA_003996215.1. Classification (NCBI taxonomy): domain Eukaryota; kingdom Viridiplantae; phylum Streptophyta; class Magnoliopsida; order Solanales; family Solanaceae; genus Jaltomata; species Jaltomata sinuosa. Next base: position 251,224 of record QJPP01001804.1, on the reverse strand, counting down.
AAAAAAGAAATCGACTATTGGTTTGGTTTGACTAAAAAAAGTCAAATCGAACCGAATCAACCCGATATTACGTGTATATTATTTTTAAAAATATTTTATACATAAAAATATTTATTGTGATGTAATTTATAAACATTTCTTAAACTTTTTCATAGTTTTTATCTTTCGACATATTGTTTCATGTTTAAACTTAGAATTTTTAAATGGTCCAATAGATTTTTATAACCCATAGATATTAGTAACTCAAATAAAGCTCAAATCAATACTAATGCTAACAAAAATTATTCAATTCAACACTAGGAATGACAATCATGTTTGATATTTATTCTTTAATTTTGATAAATATATAAATTAATTTTATTTTTCTATTTAATATTTAATCATGTAGTTAATACTTATTAAAGTTATTTTAGCATGGCTTAATACTGTTAAATTATGATTATTTTTATTATGACTTATTAATATGCAATATTTATTCTATGCGATTTCATTATTGTTTTGGTTGAATATTTTATTGTCATCACTCATTAATATTTTATGCTATTTTTTAAAAAAATACCTTATATAGTTGTATCTCGCTAGGACTAAAGAGATATTTGAAGCACAAGTTAATTATATGTTTGTATGAAGACTTTATCGGAAAAAATCAAAATAACCTGAAAAAATCCGAGGTTGAAAAACCCGATTTTTATTGGTTTGGTTTGGTTTATAATTTTAAAACCCGACACTAATGGTTTGGTTTGATTTTTAAAATATTCGAACTAACCCGGTCCATGCACATCCCTAATGCCTGCTTAGGCTATTCCCAAAATTGTGGCCCCCGCTTACTTATTTATTTGTGGGTCCGATTTTCGTTTTAATTTATTTATCTTTTTTAAAAATCAATTATATATTTAAAAAATATGTAAAAAGATAAATCACAATAAATAATAATCTAAAATATTTGAAAGACATAAAAATTGATTGGCTCTCGAAACTTTATCAGTGTCACATAAATTGAGATAAAGGAAGTAACATATATTATTTAAAAATGATATAAAAAGTGTTATAAATCACAATAATTAATAATTTAAAATATTTAAAAGACATAAAAAAAATTATTGACTTCAAATTTTGTCTATGTCACATAAATTTGATTAGAAAGAGTAACATATATTATTTAAAAATTACGTGAAAATTGTTATAAATCACAAATAACTAATAACTTAAAATATCTAAAAACTATATAAACAAATTGGAGTGACTTTCCAAATTCCGTCGGTGCCACATAAATTGAAACATAGAGAGTAATATATATTATTTGAAAATTTTATAAAAAAATATATTATAACTCAAAATAATTAATACAACAACAACAACATACCCAGTGTATTCCCACAGCGTGGGGTCTGGGGAGGGTAGAGTGTACGCAGTCCGTACCACTACCTCAGAGGTGAGGTAGAGAGGCTGTTTCCGATGGACCCCCGGCTCAAGACAAAAACAGTCTAAGAATAGGCTAAAAAGGACGTAACAAAGATACAGGATACAAAAACATGATAAAACTACAAGAGACGATAGGAAGTAATATGTAGTAACAAACAACAGACAGAAGCAGAACACTGCCACAAAATACTACTACGAGGAATCCAAACACAAAAAACTATAAGCGAGCACTACGATTACTAGTCAGGACAACAAGGAAACACACTCCTACCTACTAGCCTACCCACACTTCTACCTACTACTCTTCTACCCTAATCCGCGTTCTCCACACCTTCCTATCTAGGGTCATGTCCTCGGTAAGCTGCAACTGCGCCATGTCCTGTCGAATCACCTCTCCCTAATACTTTTTCGGTCTACCTCGTCCTCTCCGGTATCCATCCATAGCCAACCTCTCACACCTCCGCACTGGAGCATCCGTGCCTCTCCTCCTTACATGTCCGAACCATCTCAACCTCGCTTCCCGCATCTTATCTTCCACCGATGCCACATCCACTTTATCTTGGATATCCTCATTCCTAATCCTATCTCTCCTAGTAAACCCGCACATCCATCGCAACATCCTCATCTCCGCCACCTTCATCTTTTGAATATGGGAGTTCTTTACTGGCTAACACTCTACTCCATACTCAAAATAATTAATAACTTAAGATATTTAAAAACCGTAAAAAAAATTAATCAATTCTTTAAATTTAATGTGTTACATAAATTGAGACTCAGAAAATAAATGCACGGGCGATCGATAACTAGTTAAGGGAATAAATGTGGAAGGGAGAGTTAGAAATATGAAGCAGCTGTCATAACCACTAGTCACACTCACGTAGATAGAGTGGCAGCCGACTCTCAACATCGCAGTTAACAACTTATAAGTATAATGCTGTCCACAAATTTGTGTCTAAGGCTGGCTTTAGTATTAGGGGTCGTTCGTGGTTACAATAATACATGTATTAATTATATAAGTATTAATTATTTTATTTTTTTATTTTACGTAAGATAATATATAATTTTTTTAATAATTTATAGATATATTAGTTATACAAATTTGTAAATGATAAATCAAATATCATATTAAATTTATACATAAATAACTTATATTCTAATTAATTATCAAACGTTATATAATTCATACAAAAATTAATATGTGAAAAAGTTGTTTCTTTATTATTTGCATAACTAATGACGCAAAACAAAAAAAAATTAGTAAAAGTCATGGGACGCTAGAAAGACCTTCGTCCGTTACAAATAAAGTACTGACTTCGTGTCATTTTATATGGTACATTTATTTTTTTAGTCTGTTTCATGTGATCTTTCTATAATAAAAAAAAGTTTAACTTTGAAATTCTAATGATTTATAACTATACAAATGCTCAAGGATTATTTTGAATTATAAATTTTTTATAAAAAATCTTAAATATCGTGCCAGATCAAAGTGTGCCATGGAATGGAAGAAGTAAATCATATTCCTGTATCATTCTTTATATTGGAGACTTGGAGTAATAAAAACTAGAGATCCAAATAGATTTTTTTTTTCGGTCGAGGGTGGTAGATACATTGAACCTGGACATTCTCATTTTGGCGCTATAAAAACTCCTGTAACTCAAACATATTCATCACAAATCAAAATCATACTTGCATTTTCTGTTTTTATTACTCCTTTTTTCTATTTCCACCATTTTCTCAATCATTTCCATCAACGATGTTTTCCACCATTGCTGTGCCTTCCGATCCGCACCGGCGAGACATCGTCTCCGCCGTGCCGGAGGCTGAGGTGCTAAGAAGAAGAAACGAAGAATTGGAGAAGGAATTGAAGAAGAGCATTGAAAGGGAAGAGAAAATGAGAGAGGAATTGAACAAGACATGGGAGCGGCTGAGGGTGGCGGAGGAGGCGGAGGAGCGGCTCTGTTCTCAGCTCGGAGAATATGAAGCAGAGGCTGTGGATCAGGCTCGGATCTACCGAACCCGGATCCATACTTTAATGGATCAGCTTTCTCTGGCCCAAAAACTTCTCCAGTCTGCTTCTGTTATTGTACCCGATTCCCAATGATCATTCAGGAAATTTGTTTTTTTTTGTTTTTACCTTTTGCCGATTGACATAAATAGCCTTTTTTCTTTTGTTTTTTCTCCGTTTGATGTTTGATAGTAATTTGGGTGTTGGTGCGTTGGAAGCTAAGTTGTTCGGACTCTAAAAAATGTTACCGCACCCGTGTTGGATTCTACTAAACTGCACTACTTTTAAAGGATTCGACCCCGATGATATTTTTAAAGAGTCCAAGCAACAAGCAACATAGGTCGGAGGCGGCCGGTGTTGGTTTTGTTTGCTCCATGTAAATGGCGAGATGAAAGATTAATTAGGAACTCAGAGTGGTGTCTGTGTGTATTGACTTCCTCTCCTCCTTTCTTTTTGGAGATGTAATGGGAAATTTGTGTGTACATTTTTAGATGAATTTCTTCTCTCTATATTCTTAGCTCACGTTTCATCATACATTTTGAAGTTGAAACTTGGAAAATGTGAGTTTTCGACGTTTGCGTTTAGACATGTATTTTACTTGGAAAAAGATTTGAAGTTTGTGCGTGGAAGTTTCAAACACCCAAAAACTTATCTAAGCCTCTTTTTTTTGGAAACTTGAAAATATTTGAAGATTAAATTTTCAAAATCTGATCAAATTTCATTATCAAACAAATATTTGAAGATAAATTTTCAAAATTTAATCTGAAATCTGCATCTAAATGCCAGCTTATGTTCTTCAACTAAATTCTGCAACAATGGTAAAGCTCAACTCATCAGACTAAAAACAAAAGAGGACAGCCTAGTGTCCTATGTCAACTTTACCAGTTACGTCAATTCTTTTGATTAATACGCACATTACGGTTTTGGTGTTCTGCAACCAAGTATGCAAATCTTCTTCTTCTCCTTGTTGTTTTCTTCTTAAAAAACAGTCAAAAGATATTCGAATTAGCTTATGGTCAACTGAACAACATGTCCAGATCTTAGGAACTCAGAGTGGTGTGTGTGTTTGACTTTCTCTCCTTTCTGTTTGGAGATGTAATGGGAAATTTGTGTGTACATTTATATTAATTTGTTCTTTCTTCTCTCTATATTCTTAGAGTCCGTTCCGTTTCGTCGTAGATTAAGATGCTGAAACTTGAAATTTGAGTTTTTAAAATTGTAATTTTTTATTTTGAAGTTGTTGGACAGAGAGCACTGTTATGATCGATTTTGAAAACTAAGGTTTCAAAATCTTTTCATAACTTCGGCAAAAATTATTTATTGGTTTTATTTTGAAAATACTTATTAGCGAGTCGTCACCTAAATTAAGAAACCATTTAAAAAGGTAATTTTTAAAAAGAAAACCTTTTATTTGAAAATCAGAATCTAGGTAAGAGTTCAAGTTAAATTCGAAAGAAGGTGTTAGGCACTTTTGAAGATCCACAAAGTGTAATTCCTGACAGATTAAACTTATTTGGCTAATAAAAAATCCTTTAAATTATTTTAAGAAAAATCTTAAAGTTTATTTGAAAACCTTATTTTAAAAAGAAAAAGACTTCATTTGATACTTAAAAATTTACTTATTTCATTTCAAAAAGATGACACAATTTCAACTTTAGCGATTTTATCCGATTTAAGCCTTTAACCCAACTTCTTAAATATAGATTTTAGCTACTTTATAACTATGGAGAGACATAAAGAATTCCCAAAGTTATTCTATGAGCTTCAGATTTGCCTAAATTAGAACGAATTAAAGATATTAAATGACCAAAGTTACAATTTGAACTGACCATTTTCCAGGGAAAAGTTTTTATTCCCGTAAAGGCATGTTCAGCAGGGATGACACATCAATTTTTCTTTAAATAGTGCACAAATCTGATGTTTCTAGCTCAAAAACTCAATAAATAGTATGTCTGCACTCAAAGCTCCATAATAGCCTAGTTCATTGGAACATTATAAAGCATAACATGAAACTGTCACTATTTCTCAAACTAAAGAATACAGTCTTTCCCACAAAGGAAAACTTTATCGTTTGCAACTGTAATTGCAGCGAGTTCATCCTCATCGCTTTCTGAGTTCCGGATCCCTAGAGCATAAAAAAACAATTTAAGGATTTTAATCACTAAAGAGTTGAACAGAAAGTTATTTCACATAAAACATTATTTCACCTCTGTATACGATCAAGAATGAGAAGCCTTGGCCCAGGAGGGATCCTCACATCTCTAAGGGCACTGCAAAACAGGAGAATGGAATGAGATTTAATTATGAGAAATGCATAGGATTAATACAGTTATATGGTGCAACATATCTTGCCTATCAGTTAGCAAAGGCAAAGTGGTGTCTGTCAACAACCCTTTCTTGAAATTCTTTTCATAATTTTGCAGGCCAAGGCTTGACAACAGTGATCTCGTTCTGGCATAATGTGTATCTTCAGCAGGTGGTTGCGAAAACTTCCGTCCAAGCTGCATGCACCAACAAGAGAAGCTTTCAAGGACTGTGAGGGATATCAAAGTTGGAAATTCACTCTATTCAAGATCAATCAAAGACTAGGTGCCAGCAGGGATGATAACTGGTACTTTTCCTACCCTCAGTCCTGAAAAGTTTCTTCATACCAGAATTCTCAATCTATCTTTGGAGCAGATGGACCTCAAAGCAACAATAAAGTAATACAAGGGCTATACATGTCTGATTGGTCCATAAACTCTCTTGAGGACACAAGTAGAGGACTTAAATACTAAGCTTAATTGAGATTAACTTGAACTTTTATTTGAAGTAGTCAATTTCTATTGAACTACCTGCCAACTGTAAATTTTCCATATTACTCTTACCTTGAAAAAAGAGAGGAGAGGGGAGAGAGATAACATAGAGAGAACCAAAAAGATAAGGATATCGCTGATCCGGAAAGTTTAATCATCAAAAGGAAGAAATCCATATTCTTATTGCACATTTTAGAAGTCAAATTCCAATGTGTTCATCTAATACATTAAAATTCACAAATTTTAATTCTCAGTTCTGATGTACATCTGTTAACTGAGAAGGGATCTAGAAATAAAAAACAAAGATGGCTGACAATGAAACTGCATCAAGCCACAGCAAATTTATTGTTATTCATTGGTGGAATTAATGTAGAAATATTCTGAAAGAAACCAAAATGAATACCTTTTTTTTATTGGAATAAATAAGAAACCAAGTCAAAACTTGAGCCAGATGACAAACAACAAATCAAACTAACTAGGGGATTGACATAATTTTAAGACAAGCTGAATGGCACGAGAGTACAGAGTATTTGGTTGAACCAAACTCCAACAAAAAATAAAAGGTAAACAAACAAACGAACTAAAAATAACTTCGTCATAAGCCAGGGGAAGCATGCTCATATTTTTAATAAATAAACATGTTCATATAATCCAAAAAAATTTGATGACCGTGGTGTTAGGGCCAGCTTTCGTGCACCTCGACTAAATCCACAGGATACCTGCCACCTCCCACTAGCAACATGTACCAGGTAACTCTGTCCACTAAGGCTAGAACAAAAGGGAAAAAACACCTAGTGTTTTTTTTTGTCTCCACTGGAATTTGAACCTGAGACCTTAGACCTCTTGGTTCTTTAGCCACTAGGCCACACCCTTGGGTGCATGTTCATATTATCAAATTAATAGAAATAAACTGGCCTTTTCACCAGACAAGCAAGGAATTTTTAGAGATAGATCTCTCTCTGTCAGGGGGGATGGGGTTTGAGACATGAGTGTATCACTGTATACCAATTTTACTTCAACATTACCTCAAACAGACCACCTTGAACAAGGGCAAAGAAAATTCCAGATGTCAAAGCATTGGGTACTGGATTTGGGCCACCCATGCCACTAACTAGTGAAAACAGTGCTCCAGAACCAAAGGCAGCTGCCATACTGCAAAAAGTAATTATTAATCTCCAACAGATACAGGAAACAAAAAATGTAAACGAAATTGATAAATCCTCAGACAGTTCCTTGCTATTTTTGGCCTCAGTTGGGTCATGCCTCAGACAGTTAAAGATGCTAACGAAAGCTGGTGTCTATTGAGAGTTGATTAAGCCATCCAAAAGATTTGGATGAAGATCCCTGCAAGAATTTTTTGGTGTATCTGGACTGAAAGGAACCACGGATGTTTTGATGGAAACTCAACTCCAAATCACTCCCGAAAGACTAGATGTTTGCTTAATTTGTTCAGATGGAGTAACTTCACTACTGTAAATTCCACTGATCAAAACTTTGACTTTGTTAACTCCCTAAACCTTAGCATAGTCTTTGTCGGGTATAGGAGCTAACTCATATATTTTGCAACTTCTAGCATCTGCTTGATGCGTTTTTTCTAATGAAATTTGTTACTTCATCTAAAAAAAAGGTAAACTCAAAGAGTTTATGAAAGAGTGGATGGAGGAGGAAGTAGATCAAAAAGGAAAAACGACAGTTTAAGGTTAAAAAAAAAGAAGAATAACCAGTTAGGGATATTTGTGACCATTGAGGTGTGAATCCAGGACATTCGCTCTGCTGACTGTTTTTAAATGAAAAGGGTGTAAAGGTAAAGGTGTATGAGACAGCAAAGAATTTTGTAGGTTCCAGTGAAAGGCGTAAAATGAAACCTGGTTCACTTAACCTAGTCTAGAAGGAAAACTAAATATGCAGCCGGAAATGGATGCAAGAATTTAAACAAGACGAGTAAGGCACTGTAATACTCAAGTGAGAGCCAACTTGGGAAAGCATGCCCTCTTTCTGGGGATGGGGTGGGAGGGGAGACAGTATCCCTATTCTTAAGCATAATTATACTACTATAGCACTGTGTGTGAATCTGCTTCTGAATTATCTAATCTATAGAGGAAGCAAAAATGCATAGACAAGAATATGCCTCAATCCCAAACAAGTTGGAAACGCCGAAGTGTATAAGCAAAATATTAAATAAAATAAATGATTTCCCTGAAAAATCAACGTCAGATTGAAAAGTTCAACTATTCAAGAGGTTTTACTTAGTAAATAAGCTGGATTATAAAACTGACTGGCAAATTTTGTCTACCAGGAATCCAGTAAGAATACGCTTACCTGGACTGCACATCCTCCTTGCCTCTAATTCTTTTCAAGACACAAGATATGCCAGCATTAACACCAGTCATAACAGCAAAATTACGGGCCTGAACCAAGGGACCTCCTGCAAGAGCCTGAAACCAAAATTCCAATAACATTGCTTATCCATCACAAATTAGCTCTCCCAAACCTTAAGGATTTCAACTTGAAGTACTAAACACTGACTTTCTGGATTAACAACATTCCTTTATAAGTGGAAAAATTATGATCTTTTCTGATAAGTGAATTACTTAACTTGGAAAAGAATATGTGGATAAACATTTCAGAGATTTATATATATATATATATCTCAAGTAATGCAAGTAATTCAAAAGAGTTTGGCCGTAATGCTAGAGAGAGAGAATGCAAGTAATGCTAGAGAATCCGGGACAAACACAATATAAAGCTAGCGTTTGGCCGTAGATTTTTGAAAATTTATCTTCAAATATCTGTTTGGCCATTAAATTTGATAAATCTGTCTTCAAATATTTTCAAGACTTCCACTCACAAAGCTTCAACTTTTTCCCAAGTAAAATGCATGTCCAAACACAACTTCAAATTCCAAAAATCACAAATTCAAAAAACCAAATTTTCAAGTTTCAGAATCTATGGCCAAATGGGAGCTTATGGTAACTCCTAAATTCAAGAGAAAATACCTACTATCGCCGTACAGCGAACATAGAGATAAATTCTCAACAATAACTTTGAGAAATACCCTAGAATAGATAAAAACTAATGATAAGAAAAGGACCTGAGCTTGTTGAAAAGAGGCCATAGCTTGAGGATTGAGATTAGCAGCAGGAGGAGGAGTAGGCATAGAAGCAGACACATCCTGTGTAAGCGTTCCCATAAATCCACCAATTGCAGCACCCTGTAAACCACTGGTTGCTGTCACCACAGCAGCTTCAACAGGAAGTGACTGCTTCGATAGCCAAACTTTGAAGCCGGTTTCCAATTCCTTGAACTTGTTCTGCAATTGAGCAATTGGATTCTGATTGCTGCTATTCGGCATTTCCACCACCATAGCTCCTTGCTTTCCTTCACCCATTTTGGAATTTTGAGAAATTTTTAGCCCTTTTTCTCTCCGTTTGAAATGGAATTTACAACTGCAATGGAGAAAAGGGGATAACCCGGGATAATGTAACAAGGTGGGTTTTCTCTTTTATTCCCATTTTCGCCCTTAAACCCTTATCTTAACAAAATGACAAAACTTTTTACTCTTCTGTCTAATTTCACCCCCTGAATTTGTTTCTTTTTTCCTTTTTCCCCCCAAGACAAGTTTGCTTTCTCTTTTTTACTCCAGTAGTACTTTCTCTTTTTCAACACTCCAATGGTATTACAGTATTGTTCTGACCAAATTCTCGTTTTTCAAGTTTTCATACTTTTGGTTGTTGAGGTTTGGAATATATTTCATTTTGCGTTGATTCTCCATTCTAAATAGAAAATTACATTATTTTATTAGACATATCAACAGATTTTCTGTTTTAGTTTACGTGAACTTATTAATTTGACATTAAATTTGAGAATGAAATGAAACTTTTTAAAATATTCCATTCTAAGAGTCCATTTTGATATGTGGTATGAAATTAAATTGAGATATGAAGTTAGAGTTTTGTTTGGACATGTAATGTGAATTTTTTAAGTTGTGTTTTTTTCTTATAAACATGAAAGTCCCGCAAGTTGTAAAAATTATCATTTTTTTTTTATAAAATCATATCAAATGAACAAATCATAGTTCATAAACAAGATATCAGAATATTTTAAGACGTTGCATTGATAAATCACATATCTTAATGTTTCTGGAAATAAATATTTATGATTATAAACTTTTAAATACACATAATTTTATAAAAAAATATAGTACTAGCCAACAATAGTAGTAATATTTTCACATAGTATGAACGATCTATCACATCGAGCATGAATATTTCTTTGTAAAACTCGAAATGATGGGTCTTTTTTCTTTCAAAAAATATAAATTTATGGGTCAAATTTACATTTACAAAAATAATAATTAAAATCATGATTTAAAATCTCAAAAGAGACTTTTAGAGAATTTGAAATTTAAGATCATGATTTCAAATCGCATATCCAAACGATTGATCTGAAATTGTGACTTCATAAAGCATGATCAAAGTTCAAACGCAAGCTAGATATGTTAGTAGGTTTGACCATTGGATTTGGGACGCCAATTTAAAAAATATATATTCATACAACAACAACAACAACAACAACAACAACAACATACCCAGTGTATTCCCACAACGTGGGGTCTGGGGAGGGTAGAGTGTACGCAGTCCGTACCACTACCTTAGAGGTGAGGTAGAGAGGCTGTTTCCGATAGACCCCCGGCTCAAGACAAAAACAGACTAAGAATAGGCTAAAAAGGACGTAACAAAGATACAGGATACAAAAACATGATAAAACTACAAGGGACGATAGGAAGTAATAAGTAGTAACAAACAACAGACAGAAGCAGAACACTGCCACAAAATACTACTACGAGAAATCGAAGAACAAAAAACTATAAGCGAGCACTACGATTACTAGTCGGGACAACAAGGAAAAACACTCCTACCTACTAGCCTACACGCACTTCTACCTACTACTCTTCTACCCTAATCCGCATCCTCCACACCTTCCTATCTAGGGTCATGTCCTCGGTAAGCTGCAACTGCGCCATGTCCTGTCGAATCATCTCTCCCCAATATTTTTTCGGTCTTTCTCGTCCTCTCCGGTATTCATCCATAGCCAACCTCTCACACCTCCGCTCAAAATGAGGAAATGGTTGCACATATAGGGTGTGCTCGGTATGCAGGAAAACATTTTTATTTTTTCATATTCGTTTGGCTAAAAAAAATTGAAAAATATTTTCCCTAGTAAAACAAGCCCCTTCAAAATAAGAAAGATGACTTCTATAACTAAAATAGAAAAAATAAATTAAAATGTTCATTCCACTCTCAAAATCACTCATTCAAAACAAAAAAAAATCTTACCCACTCCCTACCCTGACTCCACCTACCTAACCCCACCCCTCCTCCCCAAAAAATTCAATTTTTTTTCTTACTCCACCCCTACCCCTACCCCGCTCCTACCACCACCCCAGCTGCCCACTCCCCCCCCCCCTAAAAAAAAAATAACTTTTTAAATTTGTTTTTTAAAAAAAAACAAATTCAAAACTTTTTTCGTACCCCCCCTATTCCGACCCCCCTACCACCCCCCCTCCCCCGCAAATTTTTTTATATTTTTTTTAATTTATTTTTAATTTTTTTTTCTTATCCCCCCACCCCTACCCCTACCCCTGACCCCCCTACCAGCCCCACCCGCTCACCCCTCTCCCCACAAAAAAAAATTTAATTTATTTTTTTTAAAAAAAAAATTCAAAACTTTTTTCTTACCTTCCTCTCTACCACCCCACCCCCTCCAAAAAAAAAAGATTTTTTTTTTGAAAAAAAGTTTAAAAATTTATTTTTTAAAATTTTTAAAATTTTTTTGCTTACCCCACTCTCCTTACCCTATTCGTTCACATTATTTTGTGTTAAATATATACAAATATTTTTAGAAAAAAATTTCTATTTGCGTACCGAACATCAGAAAATAAGTAAGAAACAACTTATTTTCTATGGAAAACATTTTCCTCCCTACCGAACACACCCATAATATTTTACAAATTGCATACAAGAAAAATAATTTCAATAATATTATTTTTAAATCTCTTATAAAAAAATATAAAATTAATCAATAAATTAGAAAGACAACCCTCAAAAACACTAGTCATAAGTTCAATGTTTTACAAATTGCCTGCCTTGTGTGAAAAAGTCAGAAATGTAATGGAGGGAAAATTCCCAGTATCCTGCCTTTAACGAATATACATATATTACATCATAAACTCATATTTTCACTTTAACTTCTCACTGCTCCCAATTCTTCAAATCTATAACTTTTTTTCCTCTCGCAGGCAGGCAGGCAAGGGTTTTAGCATCCACTGAAATTATTCTCAGAAAATGAGTGATTCTAGAGAAGATTCTCCAGATTGGCTCCGCGCTTTCCAGGTATCAGTGTTTTGTTTCCATCAGAATTCATACTTTTGCTCGCTATGCACTTCTCAAAATCGATTTAATGCCGTGAATCTCTGTTTAATCAATTGAATTTAAACCGATTTTGAACTTCAGTGTGAATGCATGTTTGGCCTTGAACATTTGATTCTAAATTGTGTTCCCTCTTGCCTTTGCTATGTAAAGCTGTTATCAGTTCCAAGTATATGCTTCTTGGCGGAGGTAGATTCAAGTACATGGATGTAGTTTTAGAGCACATTTGTGTTGGGGTATGCGAATTTGGGGAAATTATTTTTAAACTGTATATAGTGGTCAAGCCGAAAGCAGGTAGCTGGGACTGGGGAAAATACTTCAAAAAAAATAAGAATCCCTTTTTTTTGTAAATTCTCTTGAACATTACCTATTATATTGTTCACCTGGATAAATCTAAATGGACAAATTGATTAGGCCGAATAATTCCATATTTATACTATAGCTTAATTGCATCCCCTTCTGCTTCTTAGGGTTGATGTTAATTCATGTCCAGGTTGTTGATACTTTAAGGTCATTATATTCAAGTATAATTTTTGCTGTTTTGGTATTAATTCGTTCTCCACGTACGTGAGTTGAAAGCGTGTGCATTGTTTAGTTATTATTTGTTCTGTTGTTGTTCTATTTTCCTGTTAATGACCAAGAGAATTTAATGATAAAATGAAGCAGGCACCTGCTCAGATAACCTTATCATCTGGATCTGAATCTCCCATAGATAACAAACATCTAAGTGATGATGAGGATAGCATCAATCTGAGTAAACTGTTTCAGAAGGATAAAACATCACTTTCAGAGGCCAAAAGTAGTCAGGATGGGCATGAATCTCAACTCACAAAGATGTCTGAAGTAAATTCTCCAATTAAAAATGAAAAAGTAGCACGGACACCTACTAGAAAGAGAAAGAAGGAAAATCAGAGTGAAAAAGAAGGTATGGAACTAATCCATTCTACCAAATGAATCAACTGCATTAGCTTGAAAGTGCGAAATTAAAGAAGGGTGCTGTAAAGATCTTCTCTTTCCCAATAATACAGGAAAAAGCACCAACAAGGCTTCCACGAAGAGAAGAGCGTCGGAGAAGCCTTTTACAGATAAAGTAAGTTGCTACCTATAATATGTCTTTTCTTTTAATTTACTGAACTGACATCAGTCGTAGAAGTTCAACTTTTATCATTGACCGAAAATATATTGATGGTGAGTTAAATACTTAAATACTCAAAGACTGGTAAAGAAGCCACTATATCGTTCAACTTGTACGATACCAGGTTGATGCTATGTTTTTGCTCATATGCAGCTTAAATGAAAACCTTGATCTTTGCTTTTATATATATTTGTGCCCCTATCTCTAACTTGCTCTATACCAGTCATATTTTGGAGATGGTGCACTCAATGATTGCTCCGTGGATAAACTTCATCTCTATCCTTACCAAATGTAATCTTTTAAAGTCACATGAACAATTTTCGTATTCTAGGTGTCAGTAAAGGTACTCCCACTTGTTATCATTAGTTTTGGCAATTGCTACAAGTAGTGATTTACTTTGGCCATCCTTATGAAAATTATCACAATATGCTGTAGGCATTTCGTTTCCGCCTTTGATCAGTTGCACAAGTTCATGGACATTAGGCTTAATCCTCAGAGTCTTTGGATCTCCCATACACTTTATTGATAACTAATATGCAGATGGTGTCGACCGTAGTGATCTTAGTTCTATCTCAATCATATTTTTGGTTCTCACAGGAACCTAGTCATTCAGTCTGTACGTTGTCATCGGATTCTGAGTCTTCTCATGATGGGAGTTCCATAAAAGTGGAGGAAGTCCTTGACAAAGAGTTGCTTATGCACGATGCTAAGGCTACAAAGAAAGAAGAACATGATATACTGTCTAAGCAAAAATCTCCTAAGAAAAAAGCGAAGAAAGAGGAACAGGAAAAGAAGATAAAACTTGAGAATCAGCTGAATGAAGGTAAGCTGGCTGTTTCTAGCGTCTGAATTCTAACCACCTGGTTGACCAAGCTTCTAAAATCAGCTTATTTTGAAAAGTTCTTTTCAAAAAACTACTTTTGGTGAGAAGAGTTTGTGTTTGGCTAATCAATTTGAAAAACATTCTTGAGCAGTAATTAGTGTTTGACCAAGGTTTTAATAAGTTCTCCATAGTGTATTTTATCAAAAGTGCTTTTTAGAAAAATACTTTTGGAGAAAGCTATTTTTTTAGCTTCTGCTACTCCCCAAAAACACTTATTTTCTCCTAAAAGCTTGGTCTAACACCCAACTTTTTTAAAAATAAGCTTTTTTGGCCTCCCAAAAGCTTGGCCAAGCAGGCTATTAATATATTGGAGGTGAATGGATTTCAAAACATTTGAAGCAAGTGTCTGTTTAACGTTAAATTATGATTCTGCACTCTATATCTTATAGAGTTGTTGATTTTCCCGGCATTTTATTATTTTTCTTTGTAATGTGTTGTTTGAAATTGGTATAGAGAAGGAAGACATGGATGCTGTGGAGGAAAATATTCCAGAGAAACAAAGCGGACCAAATGTGAGAAACTTTAGTAATCCGTGATGGATCTTTGGATATGTTGACTGTTCGCTGATTCACTTTTATGATTATTGTGTATAGTTGTCATCTTCAAGGCTGCCTTTGGTGCTTCCCGAGAAAGTACAAAGGACAAAGGTAAAGTAAGCATAGTGTAGTGACTCTCTTGGTGTGAGGTGATTATTATGGTTTATCTTTTTGTCTCTTTATTCTTTTCCTTTCAGCAAATTTCCTTCTCAAATCAGCCAATTAGTTAAGAGATTCCTAATTTGCACCCCCTTTCCGTTTTTTTTTTCCGAACTGAGAATTATCTTTCTAAATGTCAGAGAAAGAGGATATGGTGGCTTATCCCAGTTTGGCATCTAAAAATTCACCATACTATGTTTTTCCAAAACAAAGTCGTATAGGTGACACTAGTTGAATTTTCCCATCTGCCTAAGCTTTTGGTGGGCAGAGTTATCTTATTTGTGCTGGTAAGAGTTGAGGTGTGCGCCAATTAGCAACACCGGTATCAAAAATAAATAAAAATGTCATGTTTAGGCATTAACAAGTTGGCACTTCTATGGATTTTTTATCAAATTAGACGTCTTTTTTTTGTTTCTCACCTGGTCTCCGATAACCGCATTTGGGACCCCGACTAATCCGGATTCACGTCGCATAAGGCCCATTTAAGGGGGAAGCGCTCCCTAACAGGATCCGTTTTGTTATTTTCTGCTAAACTTTGTCAAGTTTTGCATCACTTTGATATAGGCACTTGTGGAGTGTGAAGGTGATTCCGTGGATCTGAGTGGTGATATGGGTGCTGTCGGGAGGATAATTGTTTCAGATGGTCCATCAGTAAACCATGAAATGCTTCTCGATTTGAAAGGTACACACATGTTTCTCAAACCTTTGTTTACCAAATTTTACAAGTCCCGGTCGTGGTTGCTTTTTAATATGTTTCAAACAATGTAATAGCTCATCATTATCATTCTGGCATGACAAGAATTTGTTAACTTGAAACAGTATGCTATCATATTACTTTAGCCCAATGTTCACAGCACATAAAAACAAGCATATTCTGCTTTAGGTTAGAAAATTGAAACTAGCAATTTCCAAAAGCAAATGTTGCAATCTTATTTACTATGGTTAATATGAAATTTTATATGAACGCTTTAGTTCTTTTATATCGCAGGAACCATATATAAAACAACAATATTGCCTTCCAGGACGTTTTGTGTGGTATGACACTCTTGTCTCTAGCAATTATTCACTGTCTTTATCCATCTCCCTCTTGCTCAGACACACCCACCCACCTTCTTATATGTAGGTCTAACATAATTTTTTTTTTTTAGGTAAGCTTTGGACCATCAGAAGCAAAGGTTTGTTTCTGTCTTGCTTACTGATTAATCTGCTGTTTCTATCCATAGTGAAGAAATTGGAGAGATGATGTTTAGCTTTTGCTATTCTGACGCCAGTTTACTGTGTCTCTCTCATTTGACTTTCCAAATTATCGAAGTGTGTGCTTCAAATTTTTAGAAATATGCAAGATTCATGCTATCAATTGATGATTATGTGCTCTCTGATCAGGTGGAGGCCATCATGAATGACTTCATACAGCTGAAGTCACACTCAAATGTTTATGATGCTGAAACCATGGTTGAAGGTAGCGGTTCTAACTGATACATATCTATTTTTATAGCAAGTAGATTTCAACTGTTTTCCTAGTGTTTCGCTTTGGAAATGAAGCCATTTACCGTCCAATTTGAATTGACTACATTTGAATTGATTCTTCTGATATTACTAGGGACTCTTGATGGTTTCACATTTGATTCGGATGAGGAGGCTGAAAATTTGCCACGACAAGCTTCCCAAGGTGACCAGAATGAGAATGTTGATCATCAGACCAATGGGAATGTCAAAGCAAAACCTAAGAAAGCATCGGTATGCTCTGTTCTTTTTGTTTACCACTAACAGTTGCTTCACTTTCTAGATCAGATATTGAGATTCAAGCTCGCTGTGCAGGCTATGGAACAAAAGAAGGGCAAGAAGGGAGCAAAGATACCAAAGAAAGTAAAAAAGAAACCTCAAGTGCAGAAGAAAAGCAAGAGCAAAAAATAAGATATGACTGTACATATTTCATTTCATTCGTTATGTATTCTCATTATTTTCTTTTCCCATTTCTTTCTTTTTCCTCTGTGCTTTGTCGGCTTATACTGATCATAAATTTTTTAAAGCTAATGAAAGTAGTCATAGGAAACTTGATAATTGGTAGAGGCCTTACAATATGTATTATTTGCAAGATTTTCGCATGATTATCCTCCATATTATCATGAAAAATTCTATCGTAATGAGCTTCAATCTCTGAACGTGATTTGCTTTTCCTTTGTATTCATCCCGTTTGAGGTGAATTTAGAGATTTGTTGGTTTGATTCAACAAATCATCTGATTTTCTATATTTTTGTTAGTGTGCAGCACTTGATACTAAATCAAATAAAGAAGCATAATATTGTAGTACAAGATACTGTCGATATTGTAAATGAGTTGCCATTTGTATTGTTTTTGGTATAAGTTTCCTCAGGAATGTCGAGCTATTTCGTGAGATAACATTCCTAAACTTTGTCATATGTCCAGTCAAATTCTGCTCCGTTCTCTCGTTATGCCAAAACATATTCTTATTTATGCTGTTTTGACTTATTTATAGAGATATAAACTGAAAAAGCAGTGCAATCAGCACGGGGAATGGAAGGAGAATGTTTGATGATGAGACCATCCCTGGGAACTTCTCCATTTTACTTTCTTCAATAGGTGGAGTTGTTTCTCCACCGTTGGGTCTCTTCACCCTGTTTCACAATCCAATAGTGGTAGATTAGGGAAAATGGAAAACATAAGATCTAGTGTTGGGATAATGAGATATAGTTATATACATTACCCATTCATGGGGCAGAAGATGATTGCGTAGTCGGAAGCCTTGCAGGTAAAAGTGCTGGTGCCATCATCATATGCATAGCTATAAGCCCTTGGACAAGCTCTTTTAAAGATGCTGGAATAGAATGATGGACGACAAGTTGTTGGGTTGGCGAACTCTCCGGCACAGCAATACTGGTCTAAACCAAAGGCCTCACATGCACTCTTGCATGCTACTACATTTCCTCCTCCATCTCCACCCACCACTTGAAGTTCTTTTGGACAACCTGTTAGATATTTGGAAAAATATTTGTTAGTCTTTTCTGCTAAATGCTTCTAAGCGTATTTGCATCCAAAGGTGTGGTTTAGCTGTTAATGAACTAGGATAAAAAACACGGGAAATTAGGCTCAAAATCTCTGCAGAGGAAATCTTTTTAGATGATTTCTTCACATTTGCCTAACCATGTTTACATAGTTACTTGGTACCTGTGCTGGTGGGAGGTAGTAGGTGCCCTATAGTCTATAGAATATTGAAGGTGTGTGCAAGTTGGCTTGGACACTATTGTTGTTAAAAAATGGTTTAAGCATATTCGGTAAACAACTACATAGGGAGCTTACCCATGTTAAGATTGGAAACACAACCAGTGGCATTGCATCCACCATGAATTCCTTGTGGTGTTGCAACCATTGGTAGATTATAACCATCAACAGTGCTGACATCATAGAAATCTTTGGTGTCTCCTGTCCCTAGAGTTATCTCGAAGAGAGAGGCAGGTGGTGTGGCACCAAGGCCATCACATTCAAGCTTACCACCAGTCACCTGTTTGACAAGAGCCAACACCAGACGCATCAAAAGTGCAGCCAGTTCTTGCCCAAATGCGACCTGACTATCCCGCGGCACTTGGAATCCTGACGCGTTGGCCATCATTCAATTGAAAGCCCGTCGTGGAAAGTTGAGGTGATGAGGAACCAGACAACGTTCCAGGCCATATTGTATACGGACAGTTGTTAGTAATGGTGAAACTGCTGGCAAAAGAATGGGAAAACAACGGGCAGAGAAGCAATGAAATTGTAAGCTCTTTCCAGGATGTTATGCTGAGCATATTATTATGGTCCTTTATTTTATGGCTAATGTCTTTGTCCTATCCTTCTGGGAAATAGAGTTAGGGGTAGGGGGAAACGTAGTATACGAAAATGAAACGCCCTACCATATTTATATTTGATACAAAATCCTAAGTGTTAAGTTGCTTAGCTAATTCATCAGCTGCAACACCACACCTCTGGATTTAGCATTTCGTTGTGTCTTGGATGGCCCCAATAAGAGGCAATTCCTTTCTTTAGCATCATGGAGGATGCATGTCTACAGAAACCATATAGAATCATCAGATATTACCCCTGACTTAGGTTTTTTATTTATCTTGGAAATGAATCAGTGTTGTTTGTAGTGCGTAAAAAGGCTAGACCATATGAAAAGGGTATCTAGATTCCCATATTTTTTTTCTTTTTTTTGAAAAAGGAACAGTTACTGACAACAGTAAAGGGGCATGTTGTTCCGGGAACATAGTTTGAATTGATACTCCATCTGCCTCATTTTACTTGATTCATGATGATTTTGACACTAATATTTATTAAGGATTTATTTACTCCTTCCGTTCATTTTTACTTGTTCAATATTGACTTGACACACTTCTTAAGGAGAAATAAATAGGATGACAGTTTTACGAGATCACTTGAGAAAGGGATGACTTTCATACGAAAATGGAACTACTCCCTCTTTTCATCTTTACTTGTCCAGTATACTAAAAATAGTTGTCCAATTTTACTTGTCCAGTTTAGAAAATCAAGAGATAATTTACCATTTTATGTCTATCTTATCTTTATATTAAATACTATTCATTTTTCAACATTTAGATGACTTGTAATCAGCAAGGGCGATATAGTAAAATTACTCTTTTATTTATTGTTTCTTAAAGGGTGTGTCAAGTTAAACATGGACAAATAAAAATAGACAGAGGGAAGTAAAGTAAGATGCCTGAATTCTTGCTTTCGTCTTGTCTTTACTCTTCACCCATCCTCCGTCGCCTGAATTTAATAGATTTAATATTTTAAAAAATGTATTGGAAAATGACTATAGTTAATATTTTCTCCGTTTCTAAATGATTGATTGTTTAGCCTCATTTTGTTCTTAAATAAGTGATGTTTTAGATAATCAAGAAGATACTAATGTCGTTCTTCAATTTTACCCTTCTTTAAAATAAAAAAGTTTTACAAAACCAAGAAATTACTAAATAGTTACATTTTTTTTCAAAGTATTTATTAAGGGCAAGGTAGTAAAAATACTCTTTATTTTCTAGGAATGAGTAGTTTTCTAAGGGGTTTGTCCAAGCTAAAAAAATCACTCATTTAGGAATAGAGGGAACAATAAGGGTAAATTGAAAACTACGTGATGAATTATCTCTTTTTTCAAAATGAACAAATAAATGTGAATATCTATTTTTAATATACAAATAAAAGAAGATGGAGGAATTGTCATTATTAATTATGTTTTGAAAATTTAAAATTGACTATTAGTATTATGTAGTTATTTAAATGATAAGGTTAGGCATCGAAAGAAATTGGAATTCCACCTGCAGGCTCCAAATGAGAAAATATCAAGGGAAATTCATTGAGACACTGATATTCCTATGCAATATTACTTTCGGTCATTTTAAATGTCGTGCTTATTTAAAATATTTATTATTTTGGAAGATATAATTCTTTTATCCTTATTCAATAAATATGAAGAGAGATTAATATGGTAAAAAAGAATTAGTACTAAATTTAAAATTAAAAAATAAATATAAATAATTTGATTAAATCATATTTTTAGTAAATTTTTTATTGCTTAACCATATATAATAAATTCATATATTTTGATATATGCACATATTTTCCACATTCCGTACGCTTATCTAATTATTTTTCTTTACGAACGATTATTTCCCTTTTATCCCTTAAACTTAAATAAAGAGGTTGAATTCACTAGGAAGCAACTCAGGTAAGCTTTCACTCACGGAGTCAAGCACGTGTGTTAGGTTTTGCAGGATTGACTTTCTTCCCTCTTATTTCGATTTTGAGTTTGTGTGTTAAGAAAAAAAACCGGGGGAACATATTTTCTTGAGAAATGTTATCTAAAATAATTAGGTGGAATTTTCTTTTTTTCGATATATGAGCAAACAATATGTATTTAAAAAACGTTTACACATATCAAGAAAAGTGAGGGGTTGGAGGTAGGGGGTGTGGGATGGTGGGGATGGGCGGGGTTGGGAATGAAGATAAAGTGTGTTTGAAGTTGAGAGGACACAATCAATATTAAAAATCAGTTGAACTTGTTTTTTCTACTTTCATAAGTGAAATCATTTTCCTCATTTTTAAGGACCTCGTTTAGCAAATATTCTCCAAAGATTTTAACCAACTGAACATGAAAAAACATTTTCCGGCTCCAACACACCCTAAATGGAAATGAAATGGTGTCTCTTTTTGTTTCCACTGTAACTAAGTGGATTTCGTCAGATCCTACCAACTCAACCAACTCCAATAGCCAATTATAATGGAGGTAGTTTTGGACTTGCAACATAGTCAATCTTTCCATCTATTGAAAGATTTATACTCTGTATTCACTATCAATAGAAATAAAAATATACATTATTGCTAACTTACTCAAAGAGAGAAGGAGAATAATTTACTTTGGTCTGGTGGCTCTGACAAATGACCAACACCAGCAACCTTAACAAACATCTTATCCTGCTTGACTTTGTCAATTCAATACATAAAAAGTTCACTATTTACTCCGACTATTCTTCTGTCAAGCCTTTTAGAACAAAACACTGAAACAATAACCCAATATCGATAAAGAAACTAGCTGATAGTATATCGATAAAGATGTATTCTCCTTTTTACTGTAAGTACCAAGAACAAACTCGCAGCGAGCCAGTCTTACAAAGGATAATTACAGACTGCAAATCCCCAATCAGATCAATCATTGCATCTACATTATGTACAATGTTGAGTTTGCACCAAAAAGCTAATAAGCAAATGCATCTATGTTTAAGGCTAACTACGTTTCCAGTTTTGCCTTCAAAAATTCTGTTGTTTCTTTCAATCCATACAGTGCAACCAATGGTGATTGATAAGGAGTATGATATTCCAGAACAAGTCTTCACGGACTTTTTGCCAAGCCCCTCTTCGCAGGTGGATTTGGTGTTTGTCCAAGTTATGCCACGAATGACAAAATTTCACACAAAGGGAGCCTTCAAACCTGCTGCAAAGCTGAAAACTCAATTTTTGTAGGAAGCCTTCAAGGGAGCTCATTGCAACACAATTGACACAGATGCCTTCTCCGAGTGGTCAATGTTGAATGTGAATGTTGATCATCCTCCTAGGACATTTTAGTGGGGAATGATATTTGACTCTTGAGTATGATTGCCTTCTCCGAGTGGTCAATGTTGAATTTGAATGTTGATCCTCCTCCTAGGACATTTCAGTGGGAAATGATATTTGACTCTCGAGTATGATGACTCCTACATTCACCAAAGCCGATCCCACAGACATTGACAAAACGAAGCTGTGAAAACGCCAGAGTGAGACAACTGACTTTTTATGGTCATTGTCATTCACCTTGTAAATACGCCATCCTGTAAAGTAGCAAGATAGCAGCATATAAACAAATACTGCATTGAGCGCCAATTTAGAATTCAAAGCACAAGGAAACGGGAAACATACAGCAAGTGTAGCTTTTCTGATGAAGTCGAAATGAGCAGCAGCAAGTCACAAATGACAAGAGCCACATATTTTCAGAACGCAGAAAGTCCTGACACCTCTGACATCAAGCACTTTCAACAAAAAAGGATCCTTTCTTTTGCAATAACAGAGGAGCAAATTGAAGAACAGGTTAGAAACTTTAATGTGGATAGCGACACCCCTTGATTTGGCTGCTAAAGATTCCTCTTCAGGTAACACTATCAGAAAAAGCAGATACAGATAGGTGGAAGTAAACACCGAATCTCTGACCCATTTCAACCAAATAGAACCTTGCTTTCAAAAGATCAGACATGATATTAGACTATATTACTCACAGTGATACAGCAGGGTAGTCACACTTCAACGTGATTACAAGACACCAATTGATTTGGCAGCTGTTAGATTCTTCAACAAACCTATCCCTGTTCAAGAGTTCAAGGCTTATGGCTGATTCTATTTGTTCAAAGTTTAGACCTCGTGGAAGAGCATGATTCTGCTGAATAAGAAAAGAACATACTCAGTTAGATGTTCATGATTCTGCTGCTAATGAATAAGACAAACAATAAAACATCAACAAAATAAGCTATATCTCAATTCTCCTGACTGTAAATGTTTTTGAGTTCCTGCAAAAGTAAAACCATTTTAGGATCCCTTACATGAACAAATTCAAAAAGCAAATAAAAACTGAAATAAGAGGAGACTAGTGCAACAGTATGAAATACAACAGAGCTTTCATCCAAAACCTGCCAAGGAAATAGGAAATTAAAGTCATAAAAGTAGGTGAGCTTTAATGAGCTCACAGAAAAGTGGAAAGAGTGTTCTTCATCTGATGGGGCAAGTTCCTGTAGGAAAGAAAACAAAGTACATAGTTCCACTGACTGGATTCCAATAAACCTCCCAAAGTTGATCAAAGTGATTAGTAGACGACTAAAGAAGTCCAGCAAGCCAGGCATTTGACAACCCACAAAAGGGATAATTCTAACTACTTGGGTATAAAGTGACTAGACAGTCTAACCAAATGGAGGTTATACAAAATGCTGCACTATATATAGTTAAAGCCTTCATGTGACATCAACTCAGGCGCATATCAGCGTTTGCAGACATAATATTGTTACTCCTAAACAGTTATAAAGAGCTACAGTCCGTAGGAATGTAGAATATAAGTCCTCCTACAAATGGCAAGACAATCAAGTCTGCCATGGAAATTATGAAATTGTTCCTGATTCTGTCCTAAAAGACAGGAAAAATTAAACAGACGAAAGGATGGAAATTTATTAAATCTAGTTCATGTCCATGCCATCTCCAACTTGACTGCAAATGGGACTAACAGCAGTGAAAGATCTCTCAAATGGTGATGGATGGAAATGTGCATCCCTTCTGCGCTTAAAGGCACAGCTATCAGAAGGGGAACTATCAGCATCAAACTTCCTCCGGACACCTTTCACAGCCTGCACTTCAACTTGTGTTAAGGGAAAAATCTGTCTGCTAACTCTGCAAAGAGAGTTATGGTTATCATACAATATTCTCTGGTTACAGTTTTTGTCACAAATGTGTGTCAGCCCAGTTAGACGGCAGCGGTACATGTTCCCACACACATGTTCATTTTCACATTTCCAATCACACTTGTGAACAGGGTTTGGGCCATCTTGGCCAAGAATAGTTGACATATATATAACATTTGTAGGCACTGCTACCATAGATTTTCCAAGTACCTCCATTGTTCAGTTAATCAAAAAACTTGACTTTGAGAAGATATCCACACCCCACTCGCCTTGCCCCGGATGCTCTGCAGACTCGACAAACAAGATCCGTCAAGATTGGTGGGTTGACCATGGAATAAAATTGTTCGTTTCAAAGGACTATAACCATCTTAAATCTTTTGCAATGGAAACTGAAAAGCAATATTCAGGTGACTAAGCACACCTCAGTAAAGAAACATAAAATCAAAAATCTTAGAACTTCATAAGGAAATGAAAAGGCGTGTATATTAGTCAATAGCACCAGGAAATTGACTATTAACTGGCCACAACAAATACCTTGATTCAAAAGATATCATCTTAGCTCTTTTAATTTACAGATCTAGAGTAAATCTAGTTACATTGTTGTGTGATCACTGAGTTTAATAATTAGAGGTGGCAAATTTAGCGCATGAAATAATAACCCGCCCAACCCATCCAAGTTTGGGCTGATTATTGACCCGCCCATTTTGGGTTGAATTGGACGGGTTGGGTTTTGACCCGCATTTAGCCCATTTCAGCCCAAGTAACTTTTGAGCGGGTCAATAACCAATCCATTTATTAACTCGACCCATCTTGACCCGCCCAAATTCAGCCCAACCCGCCTATTAATGTTTGTTTACACCTATTTTATGAAAGAGGTTAGGTGTATTCCTTCTTTTTCCACCTACAAATTTTCGACAGTAAATCCCTAAATCGCACCTAAGAAAAGATCCGGTACAAAATTGACCAAACAAGGGCAAAATAAACAGTAAAAAAATTCCAATTCCAGCTCAAACGTACAGATTTTCCTCTCTAACAACCATTTACGAGAGCATCACAACAAATCCGAAGAACTAAATCAGAATCATCGAAAAAAAGAGATAAAAATCACAATTACCTAATTCTCATGCAAAATCACACAAAAATACAACAAAAAATAATTTTAAAAAAAGGCAAAAATCATGAAACTAAAGAACACGAGAAAAAATAAAACTTACGCAGCTCTTCTTCCTCTTCCTTCTCACTCTCTCACTGCTCACTCACTTTCTCTCTCTCTGAGACTTTTTCAGCGCAATGCCTATAGTGAAGCAAAGAAATGGGGAGAGTATGAAAGAGTATTTATAGAGAAAGTGTCAGTGGGACACGGATAAGGTGTTGATCCGATTCTCGTGTATAGACGTTGGACGTAAATGTAAATTCACATGAAATTCATCTCAAATTATATTTCATTTTTGTCCTTTTCTGTAATTTAACTAAACGTGTTAATGTTTAGTGGGCACAGTACGTTGTCGTATTGGTCCTGTTACCATTACGACTCTAACGGGAGGTGCATCTTCCGTCACGTGCCCCACGCTTTTTGGGGCTTTTCTCTAATTTTTATTTTTTTGCCCTTTATACGTGGGACCTTTTTGTCAAGGTCGTCGGTTTGTAACGTTAAAGTAGACTTCCCACAAATTAAAAAAAGGACTTGAAGGGACCTATCAGACTTTGACACGTGTTGGGAGTATGGGCTTCGTCTTAATTGTTCACCAACAACCCGTTTTCGTCGTGCTTATAGGTGGATCCGACGAGTATTGGGCTTCTACCCACCATTTTATGGGCCAATATTAATGGGAAACTCTTTAATAAATGTCCTTTTTTTCTTTTATTTCTCTGGTAACTTATGAACTTTTTAAGTGACGATTTAAAGATTTTTTTTTTTGAATATACTGAGAATAAATTAATTTCGAACTTAAATGGAAGAGATAAGTTAAGGTACCATAGAAGAAATAGATGAGGTATCATAAAAGAGTGAAATAAATAATATATCAAACTTAAAATATCGATATGATGTTTGGGACTGTCAAGTCAAACTTCAGGCAATAATATTTGAAATTTGTTTGTATAATTAATATATCATTGACTTAAGTTTGTAAAGTCAGAGCCGTAATATCTCAAGTTTAGTTTCATAAGTTTGAAGTTGGTTTTGAATGCGCTAAACTTACAAAAAAAAAAATATAAATTGGCTATGCATTAAATAGTGGTTCCTCAAATCGGCTATAATGTGTGCACTTGCCCGTAAAAGTCTGGTCTCCGTCCAGTTGAGTCAATTTTTTTATTTATTATTTATTAATGAAATGAGAAATGGATAATATTATTTAAGCGAATATTTATGGAGAGAGAAAGTACATATTGATCTAAATAAGGTATGTATATGTAACTTCTAATTTTCGCTTTATATGAAAAATGAAAAATACTTGCTTTTTTCCCTCAAGTAACTTTTGCTGATGTACTTTTGAATTGTTCCGAAAATATGTTCTTTCCTTGAATCGAAAGTTTTAAGATGAACTTCAATTTTGTTTCAGTCATTATCAATTTATTTAATAATTTAAACTTCAAATCATTTTGCAAAAATAAAAATATGAGCTATTTCTATCAAGCTAGGATATTACATGAATAACTAGAATTTACTGCACAAATCCAAAATTTGAATGTATTTTAATTATTTAATCTCTCTTACACGCGTGGGGGTATTTTGGAGAAATCACAATTCAAAATATCTCTTCGTATCCCGGAAACCCTACATTTCCGCCGCATATTGCAATCCCCATTTCCAATTTCGTTGACGCCAAAATGGTTAGTTAGTCGATAACTCTTCCGTTGATTTGATATTGTCAATAGGAACAACTACTTGAAGGCCATATTCTTTGTTGTAGTTTAGGTTATTTTGGTAATTAACAAAGATGAGTGAAAATGCTTTGATATGTTTGAGTGTTTGACAGTGTCAGGCTCCGCAAGCTCAAGTTGTAAGCACCCTCACCAAAAAAGCAAAGTGGGGGAGCTCCTAGAGTACTCAAATTTGTTTTATTTTAGTTGGTAGTGCATCTTGTTGTGTTCATTCTAATATTGTAGTTGAACGGACACTATTACTAACACAAGTATGAAATCTTTCACTTGCATATGTATATGTTTATTACTGCTTTATTGTGGTGCAGAATGCCATTTTGCAAGTGTCGGTGATGATTCTTTTTGTTACTAGTTTGAATCTGTTAGGCGTTTACGATTGTAGTGGTTCGCTGTATATATTGTTGGGTAATTCCCACTGGAACAGTGCAGTTGTACGTATTCTGAATCCAATGATGAATGCTAATATTGCAAGTGCCGAATGACACTCCAACCAATGTTGGGTGTCTGATTTGAAAAAAGGTTTCTGAGGATTCTTTTCCCTTAATTGTTTCAAATCATCAACTACACCTAAAAACTGGGCCGTCAATATACACCACGATCCTCCTGCTTTATCTGGGTGTTGAATTGGCAATTTTTTTTGTATGCTTGTTTACTTAAAATGCATGGTTCAACTATGAAACCATTGATACCTGGCATAAAGGATATTTTTCTGATTAGTTACATAGCCCCGTCATTTGTTCTCCCTCTACTTTTTAATTCCAATGAGGAATGCCTATATTGCAAGTGCCAAATAACATAGTTCAACTTGCAAAACATTTGATCCTAGAATATAGGACAAATGATTTACAAGTACACAGTCCCTTGATTCCCTTTTTCCTGGATTGCATTTTTTTTCTTTCTAGTTAGTTACATAGTGTTTAAGAAAACAGTCTTTTCATTTCCTGCTCCCTCTACTTTTTAGTTCCACCCGGTTTTTTCTGATATTTTGCAACTGATGCTATTTGATTTCGAAGACATTTATTCTTCCTCCATCTCTAGTGTTTTTGAGGTCTAACAGCCGAGGTCAAGGAATTGAATTCACTCTAATAGAAGATGTACCTCGATGCTTGAGGAGATCTGAAAATGTTGAGGTCATTGCTCGCATTACCTTATTGTATTGATCTGCCAGCACTAGCACTACTTTTCTGTATGTTTCAGCTTACTCGTAGCAAACATGGTATGTTAAAATATTGAAATAGTTGAAGTGGGCTTCTGCTACTTTCTGTAGCAGGTTTCTAACACGATTGGTGACTGCTGGATTATATATAACCAATGTACTTTTTCTTTCAAGAACATTTCATCCCCCATGTTACAACCCATTGATGTGAGAGAATGTTACTCCAGTTGTGATCCACAAAAATTGAATATTCAAGTTTTGAGTATTCCTTTCCGTTGTTTTCTATATTTGCTCGGACTCTTCAAAAATGTTGTTGGGTGCGTGTTGGATCTTCCAAACTAGTTCATATGCATATGTGCTCTATGTAGATTAAGGCTCAATACAGTGTTATTGTGCTTGTGAGGATTTACAGATTGAAAGGAATGTCATTTTATGCCACTTTTCTTAACAGTGGGCTCGCCCTGGACTGGTGGTTTGATTTCGTCTCCACATTCTCTCATTATTTGAAGAAATATCCTTTTGATTAATGTTACTTGTTGTAATAAGTTTTTAAATGGACACATGACTGCCAATTCATGTGTCCACCAAAAACTCCACGAAATGCAAAATGAAGAAGAGCACGATGTTTATATTTAATTATAGTGAATTTGTCCTTAAAAATATTCATATAATTTGTAAGGTTCAATCTATTTGGCTTATTTTGATTTGGAACGAAATTCAAGAAAATAAAAGACTTTTGAATTTTATAGTCTTAAATTAAAGATATGCCAAGTGTACTAAAAAAAATTTAATAAGTATTGTGGTCTTAAACATACCACATAGAAAGTTATATTTAAAAAATTGCTAAAAATAAAAAAATTTAATTGAGATAGAAGAGAATATTTTTCATGTATATGCATGCAAAATTAGTTCTATATATAGATTAAATCACAAAAGAAATTATCAAAATTAAAGCTTAAAAATGTGAGTCATTCACAACGACGAAGAAACAATCCTGTATGTATATGCATCATTCAAAAATGAATTATCTTGTTACCTCGCAATTATTTTTTATGCAATATTTTATAAAATAAATAAATTTTCAACTAAATATGCATTCCTCTTGAATTTTTAAGCAATGCTCCATTAAACTACTTCCGAAGGAAAAGACAATAAATAGTGAAGAGTATATATTCGTCACACTTTTCTCTTTTTTGTGTGTGATATATTAATTTTCCTCCAATTAAGATCTAGAAACTTTTCGATTTTAACATGAAATAAATCAAAATTTACTTAATTATAATTGCAAAAAATTGAATTAACATCATGATAAAATAATTTTTTTAAAAATTGATTCACAAAGGACGAAGAGTAACAATACCTTTGATACGTATCCTCAATAAAAATCTATATGTTGTTTAGTTCTAGCAAAATGTTAATTTCACTCATAATTTTATCTAAATTTATGTATATTCTTTACGTTACTCCTTATTTATCATCATCTGCAAATTAAAGAAAATGAAGAGATAAACGGGAGAAAATTATTATGAACAATGAAAGTTAATAAGTTCTAAAAAATATTTTAAATGATCGATGAAAATAGATGAATCTAAATGTTACATAACTTTTTTGAGCATTTAACCCATGAGTAATAATTTAACGTGAGGGAAGTGAAGAGTTTTCACCTTCCTTTGATTAACATGGAATATGTAAAGGATTGAAAAGAGAAAGAAAAGTATCAAAACGATAAACATTTATAAAAAAAATTAGAATAAATTACGTGAGTAAAAATAATTTTAAAAAGCCAAAAAAAGATTAAGTAATAAACAAAATTCTTGGCTAAAAAAATGATGCAAAGTAACCTTTTTATATCTAAATCCACACTTCAGAAAAACACTAACAAAAGCTGAGAAATAAATTGGTTAACTATGATTTTGTAGATAAAAGAATAAACCTCGTTGTGGTTTAAAGAGACAAAAAATTTAAACATTATTATCGATTTTCTCTGGAAATTCAATAACAATGCCCCATCATTTCTGCTTAAAATAAGAAATATAGTAAAATGTTACTAATTTACATAACAGATCAACATTCAAACTATAAAATACCAATACCAATACCAATTAATAAAATTAACTTTAAAGAAGAGAAGCAACTAATTAATTTGTCTAAATATTAAAATTAAATAAAAATTATTTATCTGTCCGACCATCTAATCTATACTTTTATTTTTTTTCTTGTACCAAGAGTATGATTCAATCTACCCGATGAAATCACATTATCAATTCAATCGACCTATTTACGCTGATCTCAAACATATCATCTTTAATCAAAATCTGTTTATCAAGTAAAGTTCATGAGATAATGCATAAGTATCAACCTAAATTATAGGTGAAATCTCAGCGACACACCTTAATTATACACGGGTTCTATTACCTCCCTAAACTCTTTTTTTATGTATTTTTTTGCACCCTTATATGCTGACGTGAAGTCATAACTCAATCCAATTAATTGTGGTGATATATACACGCTGCCACTTGTATAAATGAGTTTTTTTTAAATTTTTTATTTTTTAAATATTTTATTCTTTTTTCTTTTTTCTTTTTTAAAAATCTTCTTATTTTCTTTGCCTTGTATTTTAAATAAGTCAATACACGTAAAAAAATATTTTTATTTTTCTTGTACTTAAATTTTTTTTAAAGAATGTATCTTTTATATTTTTCTTTGCCTTGTATTTAAACTTTTTCTCAAATACACATAATTCTTTTATTTATTTTTTACCTTCTTTCATTTTTTTCTATTGATTTTGTTTATCTTTTTTATTTTCTTCGTCTTTCCTTTGGATTTAATTCCAAATGCCTTGTATTTAAATATGTTAAAATACCAAAAAAATGAAGGAAATTAAACTTTAAAAAAAATAAAATAAAGGTCACTTTTTAAAAGAATCATTATTTTTAAAAAAATATATACATATGTTTTCAAATTAAGTAAAAATCTAATGACAAGAAATTAATGAAAGAAAAAAGAAAATAAAAGTGAGGAGATAAATAAATTTTACAAAGAAAGAAAGGAAATTAATTAAATATGTATAAGTTTTAATGGTATTAATTATGTGTACCAACTAATTGTAAGATGTCCAATTAAAAAAGGGCATGTGTCCAATATTGATCAGACTTTTTTTTATTTTTTTGCCTCTCACTTGCTTCTAAGAGAGTGAACACACTCTCTGTGCCACCTCAGCACTAAAGAGCGTATTTATTACATTTAAAATAGTTTAGGGGGTAATAGGACTCTTATATAGTTAAGGTGTGTTGCTGAAATTTAACTATCAGAAAATTATTAATTGTTGATTAATTAATCCAAAATATATCTAGAACAAATTAAGGGAGCCACATAAAATGTGATAATAAGTTTAAATAGTTAGCATGACAACCTATCCATCCCATATTAGTTGTGCACTTTACAATGAATAATTTTGCTAATTTTTCTTTATTTATTCATTTGAAAAAAGAAATATTTTAGAACGTATAAACTTGTTCACGCTTTTAAAAAATATTAATCATAGTGGCAAAATAAAAAAATTAAATAACCAATCACCTACTTTCTTTTCATGCTCTTTAGACCGGACTGAAGTTTTTGCAATAGAATTTACAGCTACCACTGTCATAAAAGGCAAAGACAAAAAGAGTGGACGATCAGCATTTTTTAGCCAATAGCAGATATTTAGACATGTAGAGTTTTGAGCCTTAATTAACTTAGGGGTCGTTTGGCGTGAGCGATAAAAAAAAATAGCCTTGGAATAAAACAAATAGTCCAGGGATAAAATTTTGGTATCTTGTTTGGTTTGACAAGTCTGGGATGACTTATTCCACCATTTATACCATAGTGATGAGATAAGTTATCCCATATACATGGTGATAATTAATCCCAGGATAACTTATTCCCAACCAAACGACCCCTAGAGATACTCAGTCACTGGCTTATCACCTATGGCTTCTTCATCGCATCCTTAAACACCCCTCCCATACTGTCATCGGCATCAATCTCATTAATCGTCACTTCAGGGTTCGCGCTATGATGAAGGACTCGTCCAAAAATGGGGTTGTAGCGGATATGATATGATATCATTAACAAGGGTTGTCGCGCTATGATATTATGTTGTTTCTTAGTGTTTGCACCGCTAGAACCCCATAGTCCAAAATTTGTTCCTCCATTGAATTTCAACCAGACCAGGGCGAGCTCGCTGTCAAGAGAAGTGGCATAAAATGACAAATTCATTTCAATTTGCAAAGCATCACAATAAAAAAAAAAAAATACTAACACTGCATTGAACTTTAAATTTTATATATGTACATAAAAAACAATTTCAGTACTTCAAGTATCATACTTACAAGTTCTATAAATAGACAAATCTTGTTATGTAAAACTTGATAAACTTTTCTTAGTCAACTAGCTCACTCTTCTCTAAAAAATGAAAATAATGAAATTTTTACTTTTAAGAAATCATAATACCTTTGATTAATATATATTTAATATATGCATATATATTTGTATCATATCTCACTTTTTTCTTCCCATTTTCCCTCTTTAAGTAGTATTATTTTGTAGCATTAGTCCGATCTCAATTTTTTCAGTTCTCGTTATTTGTTCATCTTTCTTTGTTCTTCGCACGCCAAATTTGATTCTGATTCTCTATTTTCACTCTCTTGCAGATTCCGCTCTTCTTTTAAATAGTTTAATTTCTTCTTCAAAAGTAAAGAGCTAAACAAAATCTATGTCGTTGTCCAATGCCTCCATAACCTTGACTCAACCATCTGCCCTTTTGCTTCATTTCATGTAACTTCATTTAATCGAACCTTGCAAAAATTTCTTTTTCTTCATTATCAGTTCTTTTTTCTAGGAAAAAAACTTCAAGTTTTTAATTGCACCTTCAGCCAAAGTTAATCGGTACTGGATAATAGTGTGAAGATCTTTATATAAATGTGAGGGAGAGTATTCATAGAGTAAGTTCGATTATTCCAAAGAGTTTAGCAATAAAAAACCCACGTTATTGAATCAATATGATGTAACCAAAATATCACATAATTCATTGCATTATTATGATGTATTAAGTGATTTTGATGAATACTTACAGTAAATAAAAATTATGGGAAGGAAGAAAAAAGGAAGTTGGGAAGAAAATGTCAAAAAAGGAGGTAAAAGACAAATAAAAATCATAATCAAGGTAGTCTCTCGTCATTTATAATCAATTTTTAAATATACATCATTCTTTTTTTACCTAATGTTGGTGCAAAAATGTATTAATTAAAATAATAATATTAATTTGTATTAGTTAGTGGTGGTAGAATGTGGTCATTAACAGAGGCGATTCTAGGATTTTTATAACATGGGTGCATCACTAAAAAAAGACCATGGGTTCCCGTGCCCCATTTTTAGTAGCTAAATTCGCCCCTGGTCATTAATGTCATTAGTTTTTGGTAACTCTTGTAACCTCTAATTCATTATTCTACCTCATTATGCCTTAGCATGTAACTTATGTAACCTCTAACCCATTCATTCACCCACTTTACTACCTCACATTTATCCTATTAATGACAAAGAAGATTTCCTCACCTATAAATAGTGATGGTCTTGCATTATATTGTGTACAAGAAAATATAGTGAAAATGATGAAAAATATGTGAAGTGTGGAAAGATATAGTAGTGTGTAGTGAAAGAGAGAGTTGAGACTAAGAAAATATTCTAAGTCTACAACTATATTCACTATACAAAAGAGAGTAATTATAAGTTGAAGGAAGGTGTTCTTATGGTGGAGCTTTGGACTCTTCAACTAATCCGGAGTTGCTTGAGTTGTACGACGTTGTTGGGCTGTTGTATCTTGGAGGGGACAAGTCAAGTGTGATGCTGGATCGGTGTAGATTATGCCACAGTGAGCTTGAATCTCCTTAAAGAGAGCGAGATATCCGCGCCTCATCCATGAAGATATTTTTATTCAATTTTGTTCATTTTATTTTTCAACTGTAATTATGTAATTTGTGGTATATTACACCAATAATTTTAAGGAGATTCATGTTTTGTTACAGTTTGAAAATTGCGGATATCAAGATGGGAGATCTCAACATCATCCCGCTTCAACGTCACTAGATCTCTTCAAGCAATGAAAGGGAAGAGATAGACGAGTAAAGTAATTTTTTACTTGCTCAACTCAAGCAGAGAAAAGGTAAAAAAATATTTTTATTTGTTGTGGAGAAAAAGGTAAAAAACTTTTTACCTAATAACTTTCATGAATATAGTGATATTGAAAAAATAATATTCAAATTCTTAAAATAGTGAGGGTTTATGAAATGAGAAAAAAAATCATCATGAAAAATGTGATTTTTTTACATCTTTGAGAATGCTCTAAAAAAAGTATTAAAAGTGCATATATTTGTCTTGAAATAAATCACATGTTATTATTTGCATTTTGATGTATTTGACTCTAACATGAGTGTTATCAAAGAAAATATAAAAACATGTTGAGTAGCCGTTTTGACATGCAATATTTGGTGAAATAAATTCATTCTTGGAATGAAAAATATCATAGAACATGTGATGCAACTTTTCTTGACATGTCACATTATGGTGAAAAAAATTGTGAAATACAATTTTGTAGATTGTATGAGCCTTGCAACTCTTTTTTATTCAAATATGTGAAAGTGGTGTGACAAATAAAAAATGGAGTTTGCTAGCCTATAAAAAAAAAGATATATGTTACTACTTGCACTTGGCATAATATTATTTATGCAATATGAGTATTTAGTAGGTACAAACAAGACAAGTATATTTACTTGGTGTGAAAGTTTATTGCTTGTTTTATTAAAAAAAATATCTTGCTATGCTCAAATATGAAGCATGAGAAAAATTGGTGTTATTTGGTGAAAATAAAAAAATTATTGTGGTTAACTCTATCATGGAGGCTGAGTTTTATTGCTTTAACTTAGCTGGTGAAAAAGTGAATTGATTTACAAAATTTATTATATCAATCACTTATTTTGAGAAATCAATTTCTTTGATTTTGATTAATTGTGATAGCACTAATATTATCGATAGAGTACAATATCGTTATTGTGACGGTAAATTCAAACACATAAAAAGAAAAACACAATATTGTGAGATCATATTGATCATTGGTATATCATTAATATTAATTGTGTTAAATCTTGTAAACTTATAAATTAAGGCTTAAGCAAGATAAAAGGTCTGAAGCACATCGAGTTGTTTGGATTGAAGCTCAAAATCTTCTAAGTCATATATGGGGAAACCCAACCTGGGGACTAGAGATCCTATAACTAGGTTCAAATGGGAAAAAACGAATCATATGATGACTTGTTGTGAAGTGCACTACTATTTTATTCCTTCCTATGGTGTGAGTGCATTTTCCTGTAATGGTTTGTGAAGGTTGAGTTTAAAAACTCTTAATGAAAATCTGTATCTCGTATGAGTGGGGGTTTGAATTACAGGAGCACCCTTGACAGATTTCACCTATGTAAGTGTAGAAGTAGGTCGCTTCCTATGAGAATTGAGCTTATTCTCGAAAATACTTATGAAATCGGGATAGCACAAGGCCGTAATGTGTTGTCTATAAAAGCTTATGTCAACGCCTTGATTATTGTGTGTAAGCGGTAACACTTTATTTCCTTTAATCAGTCATAGTTCAAGTCTGAGACCACTACTGACTCTGGAGTAAAGATTATTGTTCTACTAAGTGAAGGTTCAATGCAGCGCACATCTTCATTATGCATAATAGTCTACCTTCAACTGAATTGGTGAAATACTCTCTTATTTCAATATTAAAATGAGTGGGGGAATGTTGGTGCAAGAATGCATTTTAATATTAAAATAATAATACTAATTTGCATTAGTTAGTGGCGGTAGAATGTGGTCATTAGTGCCATTAGTTTTTTGTAACTCTTGTAACCTCTAATTCATTATTCTACCCGATTATGCATTAGCATGTAACTTATGTAACCTCTAACTCATTCATTCACCCACTTTACTACCCCACATTCATTCTATTGAACAAGGAAAATTTCCTCACCTATAAATAGTGATGGTCTTGCATTATATTGTGTACAAGAAAATATAGTGAAAATGATGAAAAATATGTGAAGTGTGGAAAGATATAGTAGTGTGTAGTGAAAGAGAGAGTTGAGACTAAGAAAATATTCTAAGTTTACAACTATATTAACTATACAAAAGAGAGTAATTATAAGTTGAAGGAAGGTGTTCTTATAGTGGAACTTTGGACTCTTCAACTAATCCGGAGTTGCTTGAGTTGTACGACGTTGTTGGGTTGTTGTATCCTGGAGCCGCTGGAGGGGACAAGTCAAGTGAGATACTGCTGGATCGGTGTAGATTATGCCGCAATGGGCTTGAATCTCCTTAAAGAGGGCGAGATATCCGTGCCTCAGCCATGAAGATATTTTTATTCAATTTTGTTTATTTTATTTTTCAACTGTAATTATATAAGTTGTGGTATATTACACCAATACCTAACTTTATTATATATATATATATATATATATATATATATATATATATATCGATAGTCTTTCATCATTCATGATCAATTTTCAACTAGAATGGAACAAAGCAGCAGTAATGCATCTAACACTACTTACATACAAGAATTAGTCTTTTTCATGCTTGAATAGTGGGGTGTTAACATGGGAGCATTAAGAAAAGAAAAAGTTAACACACACCATACTCAATACTAATTAATTTGCTTTATTAGCCAAAAATGGGGATTTTCTTTCTTTTAAGCCTTGGTTAGTGACACCCAGCGGGTACTGCATTTATTTATGATATATGATTCAGTTTTCTACACGAAAATTCCTTTACTAATTTT
This sequence comes from Jaltomata sinuosa, assembly GCA_003996215.1. Taxonomy (NCBI): domain Eukaryota; kingdom Viridiplantae; phylum Streptophyta; class Magnoliopsida; order Solanales; family Solanaceae; genus Jaltomata; species Jaltomata sinuosa. Next base: position 213,975 of record QJPP01001804.1, on the reverse strand, counting down.
GCCGACATTATTACCAAATATTCAACACTTCTTTCGTCTCAAATTATTTATTGTGATTATTAAAAAATAATTATTTTAAAATATTTATCGTTTTAAAAGTTTAAAGCATAATTAATTAATTTTTTCTCATTTTACTGTTAATAGATTTTTATCATTGATGATGATTACACATAAATTGAGTAATCATTTAAATGAAGAGATATTATAAAATAGTGAAATACCTCTCCTACTTAATATTTCTTAAGAGACCTGATGTAAAAGAAAAAGTGACAGATAATTTTAGACAAAGAAAGTATTAGGTATACCGTATACATAACATTACTATGCTTTTCCTGCACAAATTAGTTGTTTGTTAACACTTAATGAACGTAACTTTACTATGTGTTTGAGAGCCCTTTACTATTATGTTTGTTAACTTTTAATAAACGTGACTGATCTAATTTTGTATCATTTTTTGAAATCGTACAAAAGTGAATGGTTGTTATCAGAGTTGTTATTATTAAATTTTTTAGGGATGAGCATAATATGGTATGATGCAATATTAAAAATTTCAGTTTAGCAATTTTGATTTTTGGTATTTAAAAATATTATATTATTATCATATTAAATTAATTAGGTATGATTTGGTATTTTTATATTTGATAGCTTGCGCTATGGTGAATCGGGAGTTAATTTTATGTATGGTCATTCAATTATTGCGAAGATCCCACTAAAATCATTTTTGACTTTTTCTTTCCTTAGCTCTAGTGACTATAATTATGATTAACGTTATTAAATACTCTCGTATCTCAATTTATATGACACATTTTAGATTTTAAAATTCAAATAAGTTTTTGTTTGACCATATTTTATATATATATCTTTTAATTTTTTTGGAATTATCAGTTATTTTATAATTTATAGTACTTTTAATAGTTTTAAATATATAAATTTTATTTTAAAAAAATTAATACTTTTATACTCGAATTCACAATCAACATCAAACTATTTAATTCAAATGTAAATTGTGTCACGTAAATTAAAAAAAAATTAACTTATCTTTAATGTGCCAAAAACTATACAAAAATGGAGTAGTAACTAGTAACAACCACCCGTAAAGATTGGGGTAGGACAAATATAATAATAATCCACAATACATTAGTTGAGTGTACGTAAATAAAGATCCAAGAATATACTTTTTCTTCTTTTCTCAGTTTCTCGTGGGCCTGGTAGATCTTGACTTTTGTTTCTCAACAATACTGGACACAAAATTCTGTAGTACGGTTCAATATATGTTAATATTTTTATTAATTTATGTGGCACAAATAAAATTTGAAGAGTATTTTAAAATTTTTATATGGTTTTTAAATATTTTAATTTGTTAATTATTGTACTTTATAGTTTTTTTACATAATTTTTAGATAATATATGTTATTCTCTATGTCCCAATTTATATGGCATAGATAAAATATAGAGAGTTAATCACATTTTTATATGTCTTTTAAATATTCAAAATTATTAATTATTGTGATTTATAATAATTTTTACCTCTTTTTCAAATAATATATGTTTCTTCATCTATCTTAATTTATATAGCATCGATAAAATTTTAACAGTCAATTAAATTTTTAATATATCTAAAATTATTAAATATTATAATTTATAATATTTTTTTTTTTACATAATTTTCAAATATAATACAAACTAAAAGAAAGTAATAGAAACACACGAATACGGAATGCAATGAAGAACAACACATGGGCCCTTCTTGAAAAGTCGTCCTAAAATAAGCAAATTTCCTAACCAATTAAAATACTTTATTAAAATGTAATTAACCTAAAATGACCAAAAACCCCTTTCTATATAGAAGAATGACGAAAAACACACACGTCGACAAAGAGGTGCTTACTGCTTCCCCACACTTTTATATATTAGTGATTCACTCCGGTCTTATTAAATTAATATTTTAATAACTTTTATTTGGTTCAAAATAATTTAATTCTAAGAAATTAAGAAGGTATTTTTTTTTCAAAGTTACCCTTGATAATACTCTCACTGGATCACTTTAATTGTCATATTTTTTATTTACAAGTTCTTTAACAAAAAAATACGTAACAAGAGTATAATTTGATTAAACTATCCTTTTTATTACTCCTAAATATTTAATACACTTTTCTCTTTTGCACTATATATATTTTTTTTGTATTTATGACTAAGAATAAAATTGAAAACAAACAACTAATTATATCATAATTTGTTAAAATAACAATTATTTTGAATCATCTATTTTTTTTATAAGAACGATAAATAGAGTGCTCTGAAGGGAGTATATGATTAAAACAAATTTTCAGAATTGTTTATAAATAATTAGAAGAGATAAATAATCATTAACTTTCTTATTTAATGTTACAAGCAAGATTTTAAATTTTTACTCGAATTACGAGACACCGGCTCACCACTCAACAACTCGACTGGAGGAAGGACTCGTGTCACAATTGGACTTTCCTTCTTCCAGCATTTAAGGCACAAGACAAGCTGTGTAGAATCAGATTACACCACTTTATAAATTTTCCCCAAATACATTCACTTTTGTAGTTTTGAGCCTGTAAGAGATACATACACTCCCGGCTTCAAAAATTGAAACTCCATTGATCAAATGGAGAAACAAATTTTGGATTATGTGTTGGTACCTGTAGGCCTACTCTTCATGATTGCTTATCACGTATGGCTTCTTCACCGCATCCTTAAACACCCTTCCCATACTGTCATCGGCATCAATTCCATCAATCGTCAATTCTGGGTTCGCGCTATGATGGAGGTTCGTCTTAAATTTCGCTTTCCACGAAAAAAAAACAGAAATTAGCCGTCTATCCCTAAACAGGGAAATGTAATAAAATTTGACTTTAGGCCACTAATTTTATTGAAATGCCTGAAATTCAATCCAATTTGATTTTTTTCTCGAGAAATAATTGTTGCATGCAACCAACCATGTATAGGCTTTTAATTAGAACTTGTTGCACCAGATAGCATCTAATTTTATCAATGCAACAGGACACATCGAAAAATGGAGTTTTAGCGGTACAGACGATAAGGAACAACATAATGGCTTCAACACTTTTGGCATCTACGGCGATTATGCTGAGTTCTCTAATCGCCGTTTTAATGACCGGTGGAAGCAAGGGCGGCGGCCGTTCTATCAGTAATCATATATACGGGAACACGAGCGAGTTTTGCCTGTCGATAAAGTTCTTCTCCATATTAGTATGCTTCATGGTGGCGTTTCTGTTCAATGTGCAGTCGATCAGGTATTACAGTCATGCTAGCATACTCATCAACGTGCCTTACAAGAAATTGGATTCATCGAGACATTGTGTGACGGCGGCGTATGTAGGGAGGACAGTGAATAGAGGCAGCTATTTCTGGTCACTTGGACTGCGTGCGTTTTATTTTTCCTTTCCTCTATTTTTGTGGATCTTTGGGCCTATTCCTATGTTCCTCTGCTGCGTTTTTCTGGTTTTCATGCTTTATTTTCTGGATGGTAGTTCAGATTTTGGGTGGGTTACACCAGCTGATGAAGTAGAGACTACTGCTTAGGGAGAGAATGAGAGACCAGTTTAGATTCAATCCAAGTTGAGTTGAACTGCCTGAGTACTGTATTTTCAGAATCATCTCGAATTAATATTAATTAATTTTTAAAAATATATACATATTTTTTTATGTATACGTACTTATAAAGGGGATAAGTATGTACCTGATCGACATGTCTGCTTGTGCTACATGCTTTGGATACTTTCTTCTAATACTTTCTCTGTTTTTTACTCTGTTATATATTTGAAAATTACTTAAAAAGTAATATAAATCACAATAATTAACAATTTAAAATATTTAAATGATATATAGGAAACTTAGTTGACTCTCAAAATTGTATTAATGTCACATAAATTAGGACAGAGAAAAACATATATTATTTGAAAATCACGTAAAAGGTATTATAATAAATTACAATAGTTAACAACTTAAAATATGTAAAAAAAATATAAAACCTTTGATTGACTATCTAAATTCTATTTGTGTCACATAAATTGAAATAAAAAAGTAATATATATTGTGTCTGGGATAGCACGGGCTCATATATATATATTGCGTCTCTGCCGGTGTGCTTCTTTTATGTTCTGTGCATTTTAGTTGAAAACATTTCTTGGGGAAAATTAGAAAAAAATAACGCGGAATCTGATTACTTGCTCTCTCCGTCAATTTTTACTTGTCTATGCTCGACTCAGACACGATTACAATGACAAATAGCAAGTCAGATGGAGATGAGCTAGTTGAAAATTGGTTAAACGTAAAAGATAAAAATACCCGACTCACACTCATTTAATAATGATAAAAATGAGTTAATAACAGATATTATGAGTATTTATCCATGGCTTCTTAATATTGTCATTTTTACTAGAATTAAATTAGATTCTTATTTGAATATAAATGTGATTATGTATTCGTCAATCACTATATATAATTTTTTTTTGGTAAAAGCTGATGCTGTTGGAATTTTGATTTACTCATTTTCGACTCGCAAGTTATTTACTTTTTAAGCTGATTGAACTGATACTCTTAACTTTTAATCATTTTGTCAGCACTATTCATGAGGAACCTGGTTACATTGATAAAACCGATGCAATGCATGTGAACCACCTATGAGCTAAAATTTGACACTTAAAAAAAGAACTAGAAAGAAAATCTTTATAAGTCGTTAACATTCAATAAATTCATTGCAATACCACAAGCAATGAGACTTTTGTCTCCCTTACATGTTTGACATGTAGACGATCCAATTGACCTAGAGCCTTTCTCTTCCCCTGAAAAGCCGACTTCATACTCATTCATCGGCATCCATCAACTTGAATAGGAGTATTATTAATTAAGGTGGAAATAGGGAATATCGACTAGTAATTAATTAGATAGATCGATGTTGATTTCATTTAAGAAAGCGGAAAGCATAACAAAAACAAAAATAAATTTATATTTATTTTGTCCCATATTAGTTAACCATTATATTTAAAATACGTTTCTCATATTAGTTGGTCACCGTACTAAATCAAGAAAGCATTAATTATTATTTTTTATATTATCATCAATTTTTTTTGGAAAGTGTTCACACTTATTTGTAAAATTCCAAAGAAGTTTCTTAAGGAGTAAATTAGTAAAACTATCTTCTTATTTATCATTTCTTAACATGCGTAAGTGACCAACTAATATGGGACGGAGGGAGTAAAGGATAATAAAATTGATTAACCCAATATAAGTAGTACCCCCATCCAATAGTACTTGTTCATTATTGACTTGACACACATGTTAAGAAACAATAAATAATAGGGCCAATTTTACTATATCACCCTTTGGATATAATTAATTCAATGCTTTGAAAAATACTCCTAATGACTATATGGGTAAATTATCCATTGATTTTCCAAATTGAACAAGTACTGTAGTGAAATAAGTAGACACCAAGGCAACTAGGCAATCTAGTTCAAACTTCATCGACTTGTCAATAAATATATGTACGTAGGACCAAACGAGGAGCAATCAGTATTTCCCCACATAATTTTAATTAGATTCATGATCATAGCAACCTCAAAGAAGTCCCATATTTGGACAATACATTCAATTACTGAATATTATTGCTTGTTTACTAATATAACGTTGGGCATATTCTCTGATGGAACCTTCTCCACAAGGCTTCAAAACTCCACTTTGATACTTTTCCTAAAGCAAAATAGGCATGCACACTAGTAGAGATGTTTGTCACATGGAGTTTAGTGTTGCACCTGATCAGTTCCTTGAGTACATTTCCTCCCATGTGCAAAATCTCATACATAAACATATACTTTCTCTCGCTTACTCTTTGTTTTTTAGTCCGTTTCAATAAGAATGTCTCTTTCCTTTTTTGATAATCTTTTAATTTCAACTTTTCATGTCACATATTTAAAATCACAAAATTAAAAAAATATTTTGATATATTTAATTGAGCTACTAAAATTCTTCGTTTGAAAGGGTAAAGTGACTCAAATAAACATTTAAAATGAGTATATGTTGCGTAGGTAATAAACAGGAAATCCAAAGACTAGGTATGCTAAATTTTAGCACCCAATCACCGATTAATGTTTTGGTGTATAGGTAGACAAGTGAATAAAGATGCCAGAATATACTACTGGTTTGTTCTTTGCCCTCAACTTTCTCTTATGCTTTCTACTAGACCTTACTTTTGTTTGTCAACAAATAAAACAAAAAAAGATAGGATTAATATATTGATAATCTCTTAAATTTTGTTAACAAATTTTATTTAAACATTTGAATTAGGATTTATTCTAATTGAGAATCTGAATATATGATAAAGTGTTCATATTGGACACTTTCAAGTTCAAATTTTTATGCGTACGTGCTCTCAAGTATTCTTACGGCATATAAGTTAACCACTTAAAATATGTCACTCTTTAATTATATGTATTAACTTCAATAAGTCATAAAATCTTAGATCTATTACCATTGAGATTGATGTATATAATTTAAGAAGATAATACTCAATTTTATGTAACCTAATATACGCCAGAGAACATGCATATACAAAAGTTTTTTCAAAAATTAGATAGAAAGTGTCATATAGAAAAACGTTATCATGTGTTTAGTTATTAGAATATCACGCAATTCAAATATCAAAATAAAATTTAATGGCAATTTAAGAGGCTATTGATGTATTTAATTAGCCAATAAAAAATAAGAGTTACTGATGACGTCTTTAATTTTTAATGTGATTAATTATTATTCTCTTCGTTCCTTTTTAGTTGTCATGTATACTAAAATAGTTGTTTCAAAATACTTGTCAATTTAAAGAATCAAGAGAGAATTAATTACTTTTTTCCAATTTTGCCCTTAGCATTAATTATTCTAGAATTAAGAAACACATAAGTAGACAAGATTAATAAGGCGTATATGAGTCAAATTACACTCCTAATTAATTTTTTTTAATGGTTATGCAAAGTCTTACCGTGACAACTAAAAAAGAACGGGGAGAGTAGTTATTACCACTGAAGTGATCCCCGCCTTTATAGCCGGAGTGCGGAGAAGTAGAATTTACAGCATTTTTTTTAGCCAATAGCACATATTTACACATTTGGAGTTCTGAGCCTTAATTAACTCAGAGATAGTCTTCTTTTTTTTGGGGGGGGGGGGGTTTCTCGGTGTTCGGTATCCGCGTTAGAGCCTGATTAAATTTAGATTCATCACTTGTATATCGTCACTCTGTTTCAATATGGAGAAAGAAATTTTGGATTATGTGTTGGTACCAATAGATTTATAGCCTGTTTAGCCAAGCTTCTAAAATCAACTTATTCTGAAAAGTGCTTATTTCAAAAGTACTTTTCAAAAAAGTGCTTTTGGTGAGAAGCAAATTGTGTTTGGCCAATAAATTTAAAACAATTTTGAGCAGCAATTAGTGTTTGGCCTTGTTTTTAAAAGTGCTTTTAAATGTATTTTTATCAAAAGTGCTTTTCAAAAAACTACTTTTGAGGAGAAACTATTTTTTTAGTTTCTGAAAAACAGTTTCTGCTACTCCACAGAAGCACTTATTTTCTCCCAAAAGCTGGGTCAAACACCTTAATTTTTTTTAAAAATAAGCAATTTTGGCAAAAACAAAGCTTGGCCAAACAGGCTATTAGTCTTCATGGTGGCTTATCACGTATGGCTTCTTCAAAGTATAGTTAAACACCCAACTCAAAGAGTCATTGGCATCAATTCCCTCAAACGTCGCCTATGGGTTCTTGCTAGAATGGAGGTTAATTAATTAATTTGTCTTCAATTCTTTCCCTAGAATTAATATTACTAACTAATTAATCAATGAATGTAACAGGACTCGTCCCAGAATGGTGTTATAGCAGTACAAACGTTAAGGAAAAACATAATGGCATCAACACTTTTAGCATCTACAGCTATTATGCTCAGTTCTCTCATCGCCGTCTTAATGACGGGCGGAAGCAGTGGTCGTTCAGTGGGTTTTCATGTTTACAGGAACAAGAGGGAGTTTTGCTTGTCAATTAAGTTCTTCTCCATATTGGTATGTTTCATGGTGGCTTTTTTGTTCAGTCCATCAGATATTATAGTCATGCTACCATACTCATCAACGTGCCTTACAAGAAATTGGATTCTGAGGCATTGTGTGACGGCGGAGTATGTCTATTTCTGGTCACTTGGACTGCGTGCTTTTTACTTTTCGTTTCCCCTATTTTTGTGGAGCTTTGGGACTATTCCTATGTTTCTCTGCTGCATTTTCCTGGTTGTCATGCTTTATTTCCTGGACGTTAGTTCTGATTTTGGGTGGGTTGCACCAACTGATGAAAACACCCAGCAGACTGCTTGACGACAAGGGAGAAAAATAAGACTGAATTCCTCAATACTTCTCGATGTCTAATAAGGAAACAAACTTGGTCCATCTCTTCTGTTCTCCAGTTAACAACGCTGCCTCTGCATTCCATGTTTATTGAGATAATCTCATATTAATGGAAACGAGATGCAGGGCAATGGGCATAAACTAACAGTTTTTATTTTTAAAATTTGTTTTCCCTGGCGGGCCACAATCCTAATAATGACAGTCGTATATAAGGCATTTAGGTACATGAGCAATTACCTAGTTGAAATAAAACCCAAGGCACTGCATGTGAGGGCTTCACAGTTCACACTTAGGCTGCAGTCCGAATATTAAAGGTGGAAATAGGGAATAGCGACTAATTAATTAGCTAGATCTCAATTTCATTTAATAAAGTGTAAAATCTGTACGTTTTTGTACACAACGAAGTTACTAATAAGTTCACCCCAATCAAGGCAACTAGACAACCTAGTTCAAATAAACTGATGTCATCCAGAATCTAGCAGTTGACTTAATCAAATCCAGCAAGCTCAAATATATACAAGTACGACTGAACAAGGAGCAATCAAAAGTTCCCCAATACTTTAGCATCGCCCACAGAGCAACCTCTAAGAAGTCTCATATTTGGCCTGACACACCTGCCTCACATGTGACACCATGCACTTCACTGAAAATTATTTTGCTTGCTTGCTAACATTGGGCATATTTTCTGGTGGAACCTTCTCCTCAAGACCTCCCTTTAAAGCGCCAAAACATCGTGAAAATGGTTCAGCTGGAAACCGAGTATTTCCTCATGTGCAAGCTAGATCTCAGTTGTAAAAGTACCTAGTCAAATAGCATGAGATGCCTCCCGGGCAACTGGATATACGCTCAGGCTGTAAAATATGTCCAGAGTCTATTACACTAATTTATTATTAAAATGTGATAGTAAGGATATATACCAATGGACCATTCTTACTTCGCGTTTAGCAAGTTTAACTGTTCCGTCATACCAATTGCAGTTTGGCGAGAGGCGGTTTCAAATGCCAATCCCAGACTCCCAAAGACACTTCTCACTGCAGGATGGAGATATGAAAAACCTACCTGGTACAGGCACTTCAGGTCAATACATCTGTTAATTTAAGCTTAAGCTTCATGTTACCAGCTTGTACTAATAGCTCTTCTCTAGAAGGATCGACTTTCAGGACTAAAGCTTGCTTGTTAAGCGAAGGAACATGGACCGAATCACCAACATTGGGAAGTTTTCTCCTCTCTGTTGCAGAGGCAAAACAGATCATTACCAGCAATAGTGAATATTTGATCCATGTAAAAATAAGAAAGTATAATAGATGCTAGCAAACCGTTGACGAGCAATAATGATCATCACATAAAAGAAAGAAAAAGAAATTATGTTACCTGAAACAGGCAGCCTGGATGTACTGGCGGAGTACACAGCAGGAGTTGCTTCTGAAATTTCACTTTTTCCCTCTTTAGCTTCACTCTTCATAGTTGATGTGTTTCCATTACTTCCCAATATTTTCTGGGATGATTGATTAGAAATTGCACGATATTGTCGTGCTCTCCTTTGAATGGAAGATCGTGCTACTGCTGCTGCCTCAGATATTTCCTGTACCTTTCTGCATCTTTGATTAATGCTGTGTTCCTTCACATTTTTTCTGGCAATAAGCAACTTGTGATGGAGGCCTTTAGTGAGCCTAAACCAAATAGGCAGAGAACAAATACACGTGATGTGAGATATTCGATAGTTTACTGCAAAGAAAAAGAGCAAAAGGCTGCCGAGGGGAAAACAACCCCTAAAGAAATGAAATGTGAAATCTTCTAAATCATCTACACTTCTCAAATCATAAATGATCAGCAGAGATCCCAATCAGCTGAAGTTACTTTGTTTCAATTTATATGACGCTATTTCCATATTAGGAAGTTTCAACTTTTTATTTATTTTACAAAGAGGAAGTTTCAAATCTGAACTTCGATATGATGTCTTTTCAATCAAACTAACTTTTCAACCATTAATATTGTTCTTCCACTATCTTTAATGCAATGTCAAATTAACATCTCAAGTGCCAACATACATCCAATGGCATCGAGTGATGCGTCAGTATGAACATGGAACTCCTTATTCCAATTGAGAAACTGAAGGACTGGGGTTGAGAACAAACACTCATCCGCATGCTTAAAGGATTAATATTGTTCCGGCTCCCAACCGTTATATCTTTTTTCTGCAATCAAATACCGTCATATGTAATAAGATGCGAGAAAGTGAAACAAAGAAGCAACTCCCTGTTAAACAATTTCCTATTACAAAATGGGTGTTCTCCATTTTCCTCTACGTAAATGTAATTCAACTAGCAAGGGAACACAGAGATCCACTTGGTGCGAGTAAGGAGTCAAGGTGCGATCATCATCCCGCCCTTCCCTTTCACCTATTCTGCATCTGCCAAAGGGAAGGATGAGGGATGGAGGGGTTGATGGATTGTCCTCCCTTCTGGAAGTATTTACCCTCTTTTTGTTGTTTGGTATCGCAGATGGAAAGGAGAGGAGATTATTTTTCTTGCGGAAAAAATTTGAAGGGATTCAATAATATTGACAGATGACAAACACCCTCATTTTTACTAGCTACTTATGTCATGCAAGTACACAACCTCTTTCTCTTTGTAATCCTCAATGGTATGAAATAAGGAAGCAACGTATTAAGTTTACCCATTCATTGAAGCATTGAAGGATATGAATCTATGATTAATGAAGCAAAGGCAAACCTAACCATCGAGCTTATAAGAGCCACTGGCACACAAACCAGACAGGAAAACCATACTTGGCAACATCGGACACAATTCATTTACTTTCCTTGGCTTTCTATGTTTCTCTTCCTCAATTCTGTCTTCCTTATTTCATTTCGAGATGGTGAAACTAATTGAATGTAAAATGCAATAGAGCATTTCTGGTAATTTCTTTTATGAAGAGCATTTCTGGTAATAGCATGGATTAGTACTGCTTTCACAAAATTTTCCAGCCACCATCAGCATATCTAACATAGATCATAAGTCAAGCTCAACTTGAAACCTTTTCAATCAAACAGCCACCAGATCTGCCACCGGTCTGAACATTCCAACTACTACTGCTCCTACTACCATAACTTTCATGATTTGCTCTCTGCTTCTACAGACCAGCCAGACTTTTTTTGATAACCACAGACCAGCCAGACTTTTGTCACTATTTCCCTGCTTTTGCAGGTGAGAGTTACTGTAGTTACCCATTTCAATTACCGTCTACTACCCCATATCTTTCCTTCTTTTCAATATCCATACACACACTCTCTCACTCTAGCTTCTTAGGTTCAGGTGGAGGCCAATTAGCATTAGGCTATTTCAGTAACTAGGATGAGGTATCTGATAGCCATAGAGCGCCGTTATTTATTTCCATTTTTAACTTGTTGCTTCTTGGTTTGGTTGGATCAGATCCTTTTGCTAAACATCTATCAACGGAGAGAAGATTGAGATCTATAATGGAAAAAAATCAATCTTGAAATAGTTTCAACGACCAAAACTACTGCACAAGGGAGGATAGATCTATTTTGGTGATTGCTGAGGATATATGGAATCAGCTAAGGTAAGCACAGGATCCTCACTTAAGAAGACGTTGTGACTCACGAACTTGCTCGTGAAAATTCTGCTTAAATCTCTCCATGTCAAGTATAACCTGCATTACAATGTTAACAAAAAGTCTGAGAAAAGCACCTGCTAGTCAACACAAATCAAAGTGCTAAAGAAAAACAGATCCGTGCATCTTCAGATGCACATATATGGTGTCATAATGAATTATTATTGTGTTTGAATTAAATACTTTTCTTTTGCATAATTATAACACTAGAGCATATGATGAGAAAGGAACTTTTGTTTTCGAGAACCAACTGAAATTACTAATGAAACTAAAGTCAACAGAAGCTAAACAAAGGTCAGCAAATTTCTTGGTGCATATGTTTCTATGGAGTGGCAATAAATCCAGGATCTTGGTAAGCAATCTATATATGGAATAAAAATAGGAAACTATATTAATCTTGTCTAGAAAAGTCATTTACGCACTGCAACTTTACGGGCGACCTATCACCCCACTATTCTTGTTCAAAGTATTATCTACTACCCCCCATGAGAGCCAACCTGGCAAAAAAATTGTCTTCACCTTCCTATACGCGCGTGAGAGGAAAAAGAACATTAAAAGCGGACTAAAAATTGTACATGTGTCGCTTGTCAATTGGATGTTATACAACTTAATTATTTTTAGAAAAAATCATTTCTTATTCTTTACTCTCTTTTTTTTCTCTTTCCTTTTTTTCATCTTCCCCATGCCAGCTTTGTTTAAAAAACACACTAGTGACCACCATTTCAAAATTACAGCCACCACCTTACATCCCCACTCTCTTCACAACACCACACGTTTCACTTCCACCTTCAGCCATAGACATCTCCTTTTTAAACTCCGGCCAGCAACTCTTTTTCGCTGGTGCCATTTTTCTGACCAGATGGGTTACCTATCCTTTTTGGATCTGAAGTATGGGGTTTTGTGGTGCCAAGAAAAATAACGACCCTTTTTGGGTCCAAAATCGGGACATTGAGTACGTTCCATAAGAACCCCAAGCCAGAGCTTTTTCCAGTTCCCGGTTCCCGTATTATGGTCAGTTACCTTGGTAACTATGACTCCAGTTCCGTCAAAGCTTTACACTAACGATATAAAATAAGTACTCAATTTGCATCTAGTTTTTTTTTAAAAAAAACAATAATTAAGAAACGAAGAAGCAAGATAAGGAAATTATCGATTCTGTTTTGATCTTTAAGCTGATCTGCTTTTGAAATCATATGATAATTCAAATAACTAAAAGTTGTTTCCAATTTGAGTGGGGAATAGTTTGGCAGTGGCATAGGTTTGGCAGTAAAAGAGAAGATCACTTACTTTGGGCTCATTTTGTAATATGCTGCTGAAAAAAGAAGGAAAAGCAGTGAAAAAATATAATAAAGCAGCTGTGCGTGCAAAATATGACCCAGCACAACACTGGTTCTTTGTTTTCAAGGAGGTATTAGACTGACTTTAGACAGTAATAAGGGGTAAGAGGTTACCCGTAAAGTTAAGGCGTGTAAATGACTTTTCGGACAAGTTTAAGGGGCAACTTATGTATTTTTCAAAAAAAATAAAATAAAGGATGCACATTAGCAATACTAGGCTGACTATTAACATGCCATGCAGATCTTTTATCAATTACAAGTATCAACATCCTGAATACCTAAGTTAATGGTATCATATGCAAGTACCTCATTGATTTCTGCACTAGCAGCTCCATAAAGTTCACGAGCCTTGTGCACAATGACGTCAGGTATCCCGAGCCTTTCGGCTATATTGATTGCATTTGACCGTCCTGCAGTTGGAGAAGTCTGAAAATCAGAGATACTACCATAATCAAGGACACGATCACCTAATGATAATAAGACATCAAAGCATCGAAAACTATCTATAGTAAGTTTTGAATTGTAACATGAATAGAGAGAATATTCTCCGAAATTTGTCAATTGATAATATAATACGCAATTATCCTTGATTTCTCTTGTCATTGGACCCCAGCCCCTTTCGCCCGGTCACAAAGGTAATTGGGTACGGAGTACATCCGCTTAACCCAATCCTGGTTCAAATATCTATTAATTTGAATTATGCAGATGCATAAGAAATTTTTAACACATGCTAGAGCCCAAAATACAAGAAACAATGAAAAAATAACGGTGAAACAAGAAAGCTCTTGACTCTGCTACTAATAAGTAGGTCCAGTTTTTGAACAGAGTGAGCATTTACATATCTGATAACGCAAGGTACACTTTAACCAGAATAAACAACTTATCATAGACTGTCTGCACTTTGTACAGAATTGTGCAATCCCAAAACTCTATGGTGATTAATTAAATCATAGAATACAAACTGATATGGAGTATACCATGGTTTTACTTGGTACTATCTCTATGATGAGCTGAAAACAGGTCATCTCAGGAATATCTGGTAATGATTGAACGTGTAAAGGTCTTGAGAAGTACAATAAATAGGAAAACTGCATTTCGAGAATACTTTGTGACATTGAGATTGTGCCCTGCAATATTTGATCTGGGACCAAAGAGGTATCTTTTTTCTTTTTAAGCCCAAGCAAGAAGTATCATTTCTTCCCTTCTTTTTGCCACAAGAAGTAACATGACATCCTATGATCAGTCATATAAGAAACTCCAAGCTAATCAAGAAACTACCACATGGATACAAGGACAACCTGGTATTCCCCAAAGAATCCTATAAGTTGGTTGCAACTTCATTTCGTCGAACTCCATACATGCATTTTCAAAGGCATGATTGCTGTCAAGTACATTGTAGCACCATGATGTTAGAGGAGATAAGTTTTTTGTCTCATATAAAAGTTCCATCTTAGCATTGAGCACCTGTATTTAAGAGTTTTAAGTTCTCCATGATGCGTTGTAGCTATAGTCAACAAACTCCCAGATTCTGCAAAAGATTCCAGTAATGACATCCCAAGTGCAGCTCCTTCTAGAGGGTTTGTCCCTGCCCCTACCTACAAGATGAAGAACACACTATGGTCTTTATGAAGGAAAATGTCCATTCATTCCATGCATAATTTCACTTGTTCATAGCGACAATATGGCTGTGTCTGTGGAAGAACAAATACTGCTGAAGTCCCAGTACATACTTCATCTAATAGCACAAGTGACATGTCTGTTGAGTGAGACCGGATTTTCTGCAAATTTGGACAAGAAATCATATAAAATTTCTGTATTTGGATTTAAAAGGAACACTTTAAAACCATAGACATTAACTGTAGCTGGAGAATAACTGTCAATGATATCATTAGAGACACATTCAAAAGTTCAACTAATTGATAAATGCTCTGAATTGGATTTGTCTTTGATAAAGAATGGTAACAATAAGTTTAAGCTTATGCTACATTTCACATTAAACATTCGACCTGAAAATTTCATAAGGTTAGTTTGCATGTTGACCTTGGGAAAAGGAAGATCTTAGGACAAGAAAAGCAAATAAAGCATTTTGAAAAGGGAGTCGAGCATTTCCTGAAAATGTTTGCAAAATCATCAAGCATAATGGACAACAAATAACCTAATATTGGACTCATAAAACCATTGAAGTACTAATGAGCCAAATTCCGCTAAACCAATCCATCAAGGTAGCTGATAGCCTGGTACAGCAGGCCTCATGTGCAGGATGCTAAATATTCCTAGGAAGCAAAACAACCTATTATAACAATAAGTATCTTATAACTATACCAACTGAGTCAGTAAGTATACCCAGTTGCAATACAGAATGCTTAGGCATTCGAATCTGCATGGTTACAACTTAAATATCACATGCTAAGCATTATATTCTTTATGGCGTCAACATATAATCTGTTTACTCTGTCAGCTCTATCCAGGGATGTTCACTATTTAGCCAAACTTATTATCTAATGTTTTCACCTTTTGTCCCAGTTCCTTCAATCAAGATACCTTCCACGGACTAACATCCCCGTAAGTTATCAAACACATTTCAATATTTTGAATTCTTTTTTTTAATAACCATGGTGTCCTGGCCAGCTTGCGCGCACCTTGACTAATTCCACGGGATACCTGTCACCTTCCACCAGCAACAGGTACCAGGTAACTCTATCCACCAAGGCTAGGATAGATGGGAAGAAATCACCTAGTGTTTTTGTCTACACTGAGATTTGTACCTGAGACCTCATGGTTCACACCCACCTCATTGGCCACTAAGCCACACTCTTGGGTGCAATATTTTGAATTCTGATACTAACAGTTTTATCATTTATAACTTCCTAAAGTATTCTTTTCCTTAACAAGAGAAGTCCTTGAACCACCATATTGGAAATGATGACAAGTATAATCAACTTGAACCTCAAAATATTGAACTATGTAAGTGAAATTCAAAACAGATGGATTACAGTTATATCTGTTGTAACTTTGGACCCTCCTCTTCAGTGGCGAATTTATGGGCACAAATATGAGGCACGTGAACCTGTGATCTCTCCATAAAACTAGATATTTTATTTATATATTTTCTAAGATTGAATATAATATTATATTCTGGCACTCATGCTACAAGAAGGTTAAATGGTGCACTTGGTTAAATGTTGAGTTATTTACCTTGAGGACTAGGGATCAATTCCCACTTAACAAATTTTTTCCTTCTTTTTTTCTCTAGTGGTGCACCCATGTTCTAGAAATCCTAGATTCAGCTCTGCTCCTCTTTGGCTCTTCGGATTCATTTCTTGTAACATCCCTTTTTTAATAGGGCTAAATTAAGCTCATACCATTTCAAATATGAATCTACCTTCCGCATGTACTATCTTTACTAGGTCTTCACTTTCTTCATTGTCAATTCTGACTCTTAAATCAGCAGATTCATCATGTCAAAATCTTTTTCTTCCAAAATACCAAACATCCTCAGCCAGAATCAATGCAATATAGCAGGTATATAATATTGCATATGGAATAGTTTACCGCATATTGATCTAGTAAATTTTTTCTTTGCTCCAATCACACCATCCTATGGATAGCAATATTAACTGTCCCTCTGTCATCATCAGTAATTGGCCTGGAAGGCCTATTATGCTACTTCTTGGTACAGTTTTATCTTCAATACCTAAAATGTCTTTCGTCGCTTTTTCTTCACTTGATAGCAACTTAGCCTCTCAATTCTCATAGCACCTAATATACCATATGAAATGTAGCATACAAGCAAAAGTTCAATTTCTCCATTAATGTTCAAAAGCGAAGTAGACAAATGTCTACATACGACAGAAGCCTCCTCAGTTATCCACACTTGGGACTGTCTGTAATTAACAATTACCTGAAGTTCAAACAAACAAAATAAATCCTTCCTTTCTCCCCCTTGATTTGACAAAAAGTTCCATGCTAAAAAATAGCAGGTTGATGTAATGTAACACGTGTACTTAAGCTGATGCTGCCACTTTCTTCGCATTATTACCATTTATGTGCTTTACTCCTGGAGAGCTGCAATATGGATCCTAGACTAGAGGAACCATATACCAGGATGGTGGTCAATATTTAAATTAAACAAGGGCCTTTATACATGTACAATTTAGATAATTTCTTGATTATAAATAGCTTCAAATGTTCATTGTCAAGGATAAGTGTAAGAAGTGAAGAATCTACGTGGACACATCATGTCAGGCTAGTAAAAAGAGGCAGAAATTTCCGAGGGAACTTCAGTTAACTTACACTAATTTGTTTCAGATGCCCCGAGAAGGTAGACAATGATTGGGATAAGGACTGTTCATCACCAATATCAGCAAATACAAAATCAAACCAAGGGATCTTCACTGATTCTGATGCTAATACATAAAGACCTGCAAATCTAGTCCGACATTAAAAGTTATGCACTTCAATATAAGATTACATTAATACAAGTTCTTTAGTGCACCACCTAGAGTTTGAGTTTTTAGAAAGCATACTACTTACTAATATGCTAACGGAATAAGCACCTCTTAAATAAATGACAACAGAAATCCTTAGGATGACAAAAAAGAAGTAATGGTAATAACAAAATTGAAACGACATAGCAAAAAATATATAGATAATAATTTGAGAAAGCAACCTTTTCTCTTGTCACATTATCTTAGTTCTGAATACATTGATACTCACCTTAGGTAACTCAACTTGAGAGCAAACTTACCCCAAAAAAAAAAAAAAAAAAAAAAAAAGCAAATGTTTTCAGTATTTTTCCCGAGTCAACAATCAACACTAATCCCAATTCAGTGGTATTCAAGTTCAAATGTTTTCAAGCTAAAAGACCAATGAAGTCACCTCCGTCAAGAGTTGGTTTTGAGTTGAGGTTTATGCATTAGTGCTCGAGGTTCCCAAAAGTAATATGGAATAAGTTATTGACCAGCTATTCAAATGGAAGTATCCTCTTTTAGATGATTATCATGCATAGCAGAAGCTATAGTGTCAACCACAATTTGGGCACCAGCAATTCTTTTATCACCATAATCTAAGTTCGATTACATAATTCTGCTAACTGATCACCTTCATTATTTCCTTTTCTCGTTATACCTCTAAAATGCTCCGAGAAAGCTTGATGCCATTAGTTACTTTATCATTGTCAAAGATGATTTTCAAATAGAAATTAGGTAGTTCCAATAAAGTGTGATATGAAGAGTCGAGAGATAGACAGTAGCAATGAAGTTAGGTGCAAAGTTGCACCTAGTAGTGTGGCCTAACATCAATAGAGCTGGAATGAAGATCATGGGAAACCAAGGCTCGGATCCCATTAGGACAGGTGATTTTCTTCCCATCTGCCTAAGCCTTTTGTTAGCAGGGTTACCCAAAACATGTACTGGTGGGAGGATGCATGTACCTAGTGGAAAGGTCGAAGAACGATTCCTTTGACTCTCGAAATACGAACTCTGTCACATAAATTGGGATGGAGGGAGTAATGTCTAGTAGATATATTGAGGTACAAGAAAAGTTCTCATTTTCTGAGTTGACTTGATGAACAAAGTATAATATATAGATATAGAGTACTTGTGCTGACCGGATTTTGCCATCAAAGCAGCCAAACCCAGAGTCTTCAAGCAAATGGTTTTACCCCCAGTATTCGGACCAGTTATAACCAAAACTCGAGTTTTGTGAGCAACATATATGTCAACAGGAACAGGGGGTTCCTCTTTCAACTTAGCAACCTGAAGTCAACAGGTTAAAAGTACCTCATTTATTTACAATGGAAATTTTGCACTCACCGTCAAATTCAGTGATCACGTTCAGAAAATTACCTTCGCTTCCAATGACTGTAAATTCACATTGGTTTCTTTTCTCAAAGTAATATTTTCTCCCTGCTGCTTCCTCCTCCTAATTTCCTATACACAAAAACCAACTGAACTTTTAGTGAACTCCAAGTAATTCAACTAGGTGCATATCACCCAAAGTTATCATGATGATGAGAATCCATGAAATTGTTACGAAAATATAAGAAATGGAGCCGACATCTCATAGAATAGAGAAGAAAGGATATTCAAACATTGCATGGTATCTAGCAGATGTTCTGATGCATTGCCATGGCATCTCTAGATTGACAATTCTACTGAGGCCTATAAAAACTTATTCCCAGATGTTAACAGCAGATCCAAAAGAGAGCAGTATAGAGTTTCTAACAACTTATTGTCCCAACAAATTTCTTAAAGTTCCCTATCAAACCTACAACAACAACAACATACCCCGTGTAATCCCACAAGTGGGATCTGGGAAAGGTGGTGTACACGCAGCCTTACCCTTACCTTGTGAAGATAGAGAGGTTGTTTCCTATAGATCCTTGACGCAAGTAAAGCATATCAACATCAGGTATTGAAAGGAAATATAGTAGTGAAGAAGCCGTGCTAAAAATAAAGTAGAAGAGAACAGTAACAACAACAAATAATACAACAACCGAAGCAAAGGAAACAACAGGTAATAATAGAATCGAAGAATAAGATAGTAGGAGAGTAATAATAATAACAATACTGATAAAAGAGACTAGACAACGCTCGACTACCTACTAATCTTCTACCCTAATAGTTGACCTCCGTCCTCCATATCCTCCTATCTAAGGCCATGTCCTTGGTAAGCTGCAGCCTGCAGGTGTGCCATGTCATGTCTAATCACCTCTCCCAAATACTTCTTCGGTCTACCCCTATCTCTCCTCAAATCCACCATAGCTAACCTCTCACACCTCCTCACTGGAGCATCTGTGCATCTCCTCTTCACATGCCCGAACCATCTCAGCCTCGCCTCCCTCATCTTGTCCACCATGGAGGACAGTACCACCTTGTCCCAAATATCTTTGTTACTGATCTTATCTCTTCTAGTATGCCTACACATCCATCTCAACATCCTATAACTACTAAAGTGATAACTGATTTCAGGGATTGAGAATAATCCGAGAATCCAGTAGCTATTTCAGGAATCTTTACAGAGAAGACTCGAGAATTGATAACCAAAAATGGAGGAAAGAAGATTGAAGAAGAAGAAGAGAAGAAGGAACTTTCTTATTGATTTCTGATGACTCACAAATGAGTAAAATACAAGGTTATATAGACCTCCAGATAGGCCTTAGCAACTAAAATCATTAATTGGAAAAACAGTTAAGTCCTAACAGAAATAGTGAAATCCTAACAGATTAACTAATTTTCGGAAGCTACAGTGAGCTACAGTGACCGCTACAGTACTAATTGTAACTAACTTTCTTCTTTAGCTAATTCCATTTAGTACCTTGTAATACATGTATCAGTACACCCTTCCTAGAAAAGATCCTTGTCCTCAAGGATCAAACTCAGGAAATCTTGTCTTGAGGACAGTAGAATACTCCCAAGTGGCATGATCAGCAGTGAGTCCAGTCCATTTAACCAGCACCTGAGCAACAGCCTTGTTGCCCTTCTTCACCATTCTTCTTTGTAAGACCAACTCAGGATCAGGACAATGGGGGCTAGCAGTGTCAGTGGTAGGGGGGTAAGCAATTTCATCAGGCACAACATAGCATTTCTTAAGAAGAGAGACATGAACAGTGGGATGTATCTCGACTTTGGAAGGGAAGAGGAGAGTGTAAGCAACAGGACCTACTTTCCTGATAACCTGGAAGGGGCCATAGTACTTTGCAGCTAATTTGTGGAAGTTGTGGGAAGCAAGAGTGGTCTGCTTGTATGGTTGAACTTTCAAATAAACCCAATCAACTACTGAGAAAGCTCTGTCACTCCTATGACTATCAGCCTGTTGCTCCATCCTCAATTGAGCTCTGAGTAGATGGTGCTTAAGGAGCTATAACTTAAGCTCTCTTTGAATCAATGTGTTGTCAACTTCGGCAGCTGCTGATTCTCCCGGCATGTAGGGCAAATGAAGGGGGGGAGGTCTGCCATAAAGAGCTTCATAAGGAGTGGTATGGATAGCTGAATGGTATGAAGTGTTATACCAATACTCAGCCATAGGAAGGTATGAGTGCCAAGCAGTCGAATCCTCATTACAAAAACACCTCAAGTATGTCTCTAAACACCTATTTACCACCTCAGTTTGTCCATGAGGATCATAAGCAGTAGAGGTGTTGAGTTGTACTCCTTGTAAACTGAATAGCTCTTGCCAAAAAGAACTGAGGAAAACTGCATCTCTATCACTAACAATAGAATCAGGAAATCCATGTAGTCTAACCACCTCATCCATGAAGAGCTTGGCCACAGATTGAGCAGTGTAAGGATGTTTGAGAGCAAGGAAGTGGGCATATTTACTTAGCCGATCCACAACCACCAGAATTACTTCATAACCTCTGGATTTGGGCAATCCATCAATAAAATCCATGCTTATCTGAGACCAAACCACCTGGGGAATAGGCAATGGTTGTAATAAACTAGGGTAGGCTGCAAAGTCTGCCTTGCTTTTCTGGCATTTGTCACAATGTTGTACAAATGTCTTCACATCAGCTCTAATGGATTTCCAATAAAACAATGTAAGCAATCTTTTCAAAGTGGCCTCAACACCAGAATGACCCCCATGAGTAGAAGAGTGCCACAGCTGAATGATGTGCTTTCTCAAATCAGGTACTTGACCTACCACTAACCTTCCCTTCCTCCTTAGTTGATTGTTTGACCAAGTGAAATGTGAGGAAGCTGCAGGATCCACTGTCAACTGGTCAATTAGAGATTTGAGGCTTGGATCAGAGAACCAACTATCAGATATAGCCTGAATTAATTTAGAGTCAGTAGTAGAAACCACCAAGGCCAAGAGTTCTGCTCCTGAAACTCTGGACAATGCATCAGCAACCTTATTATCAACCCTCTTTTTGTACTCAATGACATAATCAAATGGCATTAATCTGGTAAGCCACATCAATTGAGAGTTAGTATGAATCTTCTGCTCCATCAAATACTTCAAAGCCTTTTGATCAGTCTTAATGATGAACCTTTGCCCCAATAAGTATTGAGACCATTTTGACACAGCATGGACAATGGCTAACAGTTCCCTATCATACACTGAGAGTGCAGCATGTCTAGGAGATAAAGCTTTGCTCAAAAAAGCTATAGGATGCCGCTTCTGCATAAGGACAACACCAATACCATACCCACTAGCATCAGTCTCCACCACAAAAGTTTGAGTTGCATCAGGAAGGGCTAATACAGGAGCCTTGGTTAGAGCAATCTTCAGTTTCTCAAAGGCAGTTGAAGCTTGTTCTGACCACTTGAAACCATCCTTCCTTAGCATATCAGTGAGAGGCTTGCAGATGTGTCCAAACCCTTGAATGAACCTCCTGTAATAACCAGCTAACCCCAAAAATCCTCTCAGCTGTTTAAGTGTTGTTGGTTTAGGCCACTTACTCACAGCCTCCACCTTTTGAGGATCAGTAGAAACACCTTCTTCAGTGATGAAGTGTCCCAAATATTCAATCCTCTTCTCACCAAAGAAACACTTGCTCCTCTTAGCAAATAGTTGATGTTGTTTCATAACATGAAACACAGACCTCAAATGCTTAATGTGATCATCCCAGCTTCTACTGTAAATCAGTATGTCATCAAAGAATACTAAGACAAACTTTCTTAGAAACTCTTGAAAAATAGAATCCATCAACCCTTGAAAGGTTGCAGGAGCATTTGACAACCCAAAAGGCATAACGAGGTACTCAAAATGGCCTGAATGAGTCCTGAATGCAGTTTTTGGAATATCCTCTGTTGCCATCCTCAATTGATGGTATCCAGACCTGAGATCTATTTTAGAGAATACCTTAGATCCTCCTAGCTCATCTAGCAGATCCTCTACAATAGGTATGGGAAATTTATTCTTCACAATGGCCTTATTCAAGTCTCTATAATCAACACACAATCTCCATGTCCCATCCTTCTTGCCAACTAACACTACAGGTGCAGCAAAAGGACTACAGCTTGGTTGAATAATTCCTTGTTCTAGCATCTGCTTAACTAGGGATTCAATCACATCCTTCTTTACTGATGGATATCTGTAAGGTCTATTGTTGATGGGCTCTGTCCCCTGATGTAGCACTACCCTGTGATCAAACACCCCTCTTGAAGGTGGTAGTTGAGTAGGCTCTTCAAACAAATCCTTAAACTCTTCTAGTAATACTGACAATTGAGGATCCTTCTCCTTACCACTCTTGGTTTCCAAAGTATAACACTGAAGATCACTGCAGTTACTTGGAACTAATTGGATCATACAAAGTTGAGGTTCATTTCCTGAGATTTTGGCCAATTTCTCAGTGCCAATACTCAGTATTTGTCTCCCAGCTCCTCTCAACACATGTCTTTTCCCCTTATAGAGAAATTCCATAGTCAATTTCCTAAAATTCATCTTGATGTCCCCCAAAGTAAGTAACCATTGCACCCCCAATACAACACCTCCAGATCCTAATGGAAGTAGCAGAAATTCAGCTGAAAAATCAGCTCCTTGTAGCAACCATGAAATTCTACATACCTTGTCCACCCACATGGACCCATTGGCTGCAGCTACTGCTTCAGGCTTTATCTGAGTGACTGGACACCCCAACTGCTCAACTAGCTCAGGATCAATAAAATTGTGAGAGTTGCCTGTGTCTATCAAGATATGTAATGGCTTCTTTGCATGATAGCCAGTTACTTTTAATGTTCTATACCCCAGGGATCCATTCAATGCATGGATGGAAATCTCCATCTGATCTGCTTCTACTTGAGCTTCCACTTCTTGGATTGTCAACCCATCTTAATCCCATTCTTGATGAATTTCTTCCTCCTCTGCTGGTTCTTCAAGCTCTGGCAGGTAGAGTTGCTTGAGGTTCTTGCATTTGTGCCCCAACACATACTTATCTTCACAGAAGAAGCACAATCCCTTTGCTCTCTTTTCATTTATTTCTTCTGGGATTAACCTTCTCCTATTAAACCCCTTCTGAGCTACATATCCTCCAGAATTAGGAGTTGGTAGGATTGGTCTGCTATGCCCCTTTTGATCCATCATTCTTCTTGATGAGTTTGCATGAGTATTTGTTGTTGCATAGGGAGATTGTTGTCTCAAGGCGAGTAAGTAAGCCTCCTGCATCCTGGCGACCTTATATACTTGTGATAGTGTTGTACGGTTTGAGAGTTTTACTGCAATATTCAACTCATGCTTTAGTCCACCAATAAAGCAACTTACTGCATTCTCTTGTGATAAATGTACCCTGGTTAAGTTCCTTTCAAAGATAGCCTGATACTCTTTCACACTTCCCAACTGCCTCACCTTTTTGATTTCTTCCATGGGATCATCAAAATCATTCCCAAATCTTTCAACCAATGCCATCACATACTCATTCCATGTGGCTGGTTGTAAGTATTGTCTGTACCTCATAAAGGACAGATGCCATTGGATAGCTTCTCCTTCCAATTGCAAAGCTGCTACACCTATCTTTTCATCTGGGCCCACCTTTTCCATAGAGAAGAACTGCTCAATCTTGAACAACCAAGATCTTAAGTCATCACCTGAGAATCTCAAGAATTCCATTCTTGACCATCGTGGGAAGTGGGAATGATTATTGTTGGTATTAACTGGACTTTTGTCTCTATAGAACCTCTCATGAGACTGCCTTTCTCCTGAAGGTCCATCCTCCTGCTCAAATGGAGTTCTTTCTCTGCGATGCTCATCAGCTATTTCGACTTGCTGCTTCAAATTACAGACAACCTGATCCAATTTCTCCAGAGATGAAACCTTCCCAGTGAGATTCCCAACCTCTGTAATCAATTTCTGCATCATCTCTCTCAAATCGCCTACTTCAGAGGTGGAGGGTTCCATAGCTGGATCTCCATTTGCTCTGGTTCCTTTCGCCATTGATGCCAAGGACTCGCTAGCTATGATACCACTGATAACTGATTTCAGGGATTGAGAATAATCCGAGAATCCAGTAGCTACTTCAGGAATCTTTACAGAGAAGACTCGAGAATTGATAACCAAAAGTGGAGGAAAGAAGATTGAAGAAGAAGAAGAGAAGAAGGAACTTTCTTATTGATTTCTGATGACTCTCAAATGAGTAAAATACAAGGTTATATAGACCTCCAGATAGGCCTTAGCAACTAAAAGCATTAATTGGAAAAACAGTTAAGTCCTAACAGAAATAGTGAAATCCTAACAGACTAACTAATTTTCGGAAGCTACAGTGAGCTACAGTGACCGCTACAGTACTAATTGTAACTAACTTTCTTCTTTAGCTAATTCTCAGCTAATTCCATTTAGTACCTTGTAATACATGTATCATAAAGGAATAAAACGAGGAATACAGAAAATTCCACTGAGATCCACTTTCCACTTCTAGAAATTCTCACCAGAATCTCACCCTCGGACATTATTGACTTCACAGGTTGCAATAATTGGTCAAGGAAGGTCTACTGTAAGGTGGCTCTATTAGATAATAATTGGGATAGAGATGGAAGTGCAACAGGCTTACAAAAAAGCCATATCCCACCCTTAAAGAATCCACAATTACACCCAACTCATACATAGTAGTAATTCAGCTTCCAAGCATATGAGCTGGCCAGGTAAATGAAACCCACAAAACCTTTTGCAATGGTTACAAGATGAAAAAGAGGAAAGACTAACAACAACATCTTACAAGATCTTAACCACTCATACAAGTAAGTAACTAATTCTTAAATCCAAAAAGAGGTCCAACAGCACAAAAGCAATGATGATAAATTGCTGAATTTTTTATTAGAAAATCTTTATAATACTTCATGGAACTCGGCTACAGTCCCGGCACTCTTTTAGTTTCTAATTCAAATTGTAGGAGATTCATGTAGGACACTTACGAATAATTTTTTTTTCTCTAATAAAATAAAAACCACCTTCAAGAGAGATTGCCTGATGCAAGTACCTACCAGATTATGTTGCAATCTGTCCTTGAGGGGGGGGGGCTTTGAAATGCTAGGAGAATCTAACAGCTTTCCGTGTTCCATGCGCATGTGATATGGAGAGTGACTTACCGCATTAGCATTCTTGACATCTTTCACGGCCTTCTGAAGAGCCTGCTGATGCTTTTGAAGTAATAAAGGATGATAAGCTTTCGGCAGATACACTGTCCATTTCCTCCGAGTAGGATGCAATGCCACTGAGGTTCTTGAGTGCAATGAAGCATCAGTAGCTACAAAGCTATCATGTTCCTGTTGCAAAAAAAAATCTGGACAAGCACCTCCAAATGCAAGACTGTATCGTGCTCTCGCATTGATCTGTGGATATGGGAATGACAATGAAAAATGAACAGCATCAGAAACAAAATAAAATAAACACTTAATATACGTGACGTCAAATAAATCCACTAAGTGCTCAATTTGTGAACAATGTTCTACTTGACATAACAGATCAAAGAGCATTAAATTAGAGCTGGCCTCAGGGAAGATGTTAAGGCTCTGAGTTGGAGAAACAATTATAGATATGATCAAAGCGGAACGATAAATATTTGTAGGAACTTTTAATTATTCAGATGTTACCAGTCATATTATGACATTTTATAAAGAAATGGCAAGAGTCACAATTGGCATAGCATATCTGCTCCAAAAATTAGTACTCCAATCAGTAAGGTATAGCAGTATCATTGTTGGGTTCCCAAGTCTAGCCACTGAACAACTTATTGTATTCCATACTTGTTCACCCAACTAGATCTCGTTCTCGCTTAACAAAAAAGCTTAAGCTGAAATTGTTAGTAGTGTAGGATCCAGAGCCTTATAAACCCAATTTCAAATATATCTCCCACCAGCCACCAATGTGAAGCTCATTTTGGGTATCATATATTATACAAATAAACATATAGATCCTGTCTTTTTAATAACATATAGATATTAGAAGAAAACATAATTAGAAACGAAATAATTAGAGGTACAAGAAAGTTATAATTTGAAGAATAGAACCTACCACATCCAGCTTAACCATCACGCTGAAAATGCTTTCTATGTAATCAATTTCTTCTTTCATCTGCAAGGAAATAAAAAACAACTAGTTAATTTCCGTGTAAGACAGTACGGGGGGGAGCATAAGTTAAGCAAACCTTCTGTGTTATCTTCAGGAGCACATCAGCCTCAGCCTTTGAGACAGATGCCTTGGCTTGCTGGAGTGCATCATTCAATGGAACTGCTGAGAGAGGTTCTACAACACTTCCAGTACCTGAAGCACTGAAATTGACTATCACTGCTCAGAGATGATGAATAATACTAGAGCCGTCAATATGGGCTAGGCCCGTTGGACTGGCCCGGGCCAGCCTGTAATTTGATAGGGTTGGGCTAAGATTTTTGCAGCCCATTTAAGAACAGGGCTTTTTAGCCCGGCCCGGATAAGCCTGCTGGCCCGTAGGGCTTGAGCTATATGGGTTGGGCCGGCCCGTGGGTTAAATAAAAATAATTAAAAAATAAAAATAAAATAGAGTACTAAAAAGAACAAGATGAGTCCAAACTCAAAGTCTACTTAAACCATCATAAATATTTAAATATTAATTATGTTTATAAAATATGTAAGGTTTGAACAATATCATGTCAAAAGTTATTTAGTTTCACTGATTATTATGATTATTTTTTTGTGAACTTGAACTTAATTAGCAAATAGTAACATCATGTAATAACATCTTGTAAAATATTTATATTATTAATAATTTAAATTTAAAAAATTATAAAAATAATATTATTTTAGAAAAAGGGGGCTGGCCCGTCGAGGCCCGCAGCCCACAAAGTGATGGGTTGGGCTTGCTATTTTCGAGCCCATCATTTTGATGGGCCAACCCGGCCTGGCCCGTCAAATTTCAAAGCCCGTGGGGGCTAGCCCGGATGGGCTGGGCCAGCCCGTATTGACAACTCTAAATAATACTATACAGGTGAAGCATTAATGACCTGAACAGTGTCAAACTTATCCATGGTGATCTAACAGCATATTTTTTTCACAGAACTTGTACAATATTAGGCTTAACTGAGGGGAATAATAGCTTATTTTGTTTTAAATAAGTGACATATATGTAATTATATATATGCAATAATGTATAACCAACTTGCTTAGAGAATCAGGTGGGAGAAGAAAGGCTGCTAGAAATGGAAAAGTCTCCACTAAAATGCATCATGAATTTTTCTTTAAAAGGAAATGTTGGACTTCCGGAAGGGGGCTCTTTGGGCGTCTAAAGCACCCTCAACCTTCTTGGAGCACACAAGAGCATTGCAAGCTATGCATACAATTTGAGGGAAAGAAGTTTCAACACTAGCTGGTGCTTGACGAGTATCTAAACAGGGGAAATGTGGTAGTTTGAAATTGCATCAAGACAGTGGAATATGATGCTTAATTCAAGAGGAGTTCACTTGGATATGCCTGGAAATTTGAATAACCCTTTCTGGAACTAGGCAAGAGACATTAGCAAAAGGAGAGATGAGGCTTGTCATGTTAGAGTGGGTTAAAGTCCCACATTGGTTGGGCAATGGGCTAGCGGTCTCCTTATATGGACTGGGGCAATCCTCCCCTCATGAGTTAGCTTTTGGGGTTGAGTTAGGGTCAAATCTTACATTGGTAATTCGTCCTTGGGCCCCCATGTTATATTGTCCATGCTTCAGTTGACGGTCCGAGCTTTGGGTTTGTGTGTGTGTGGGTGTGGGGGGGGGGGGGGGGGGGGGGGGGGCTCCTTATATAGGCTTGTGAATTCTCCCCTCATGAGCTAACTTTTGGGGTTGAGTTAGGCCCAAGGGCCATATCTTACAAAAGTAATCCCCCAACAATTTTGGATGTAATCACAACACCTTTTTAGCACTGCTTTTTTTTTTTACATCAATGAACTCCTGTTATGGTTCATAGAAACTCTTGTATAGAAAGTTAGGGCAGACTTTTTCTTTTTTCTACATCAATAACACTTACCATTTGAGAAAAAGTAAACCCACAACAATTAGGAGTGGAAGAAATAGATCTTGAAAGAGTAATCACATCCCCTATTAAAAATATCATGCTATTTTTGGTTCACTTGTGGAGTAACTAAGACATTGAATTTGTGAACTTTTTTTAACAGGATCAAATTTTATATAGCTGATATAATGTCATTCCAAGAGTTTCCTAATTGCTTGTCTTCAACTTGTAAAAGGGATTTATTCAGATTTTGTGCAACAAAATCTTACAAGGTATCAAACAGTAGTTCAGAGAATAAGAATTATTTTTGAATTGGTCATTCTGATAATGCCATATCAGAGGGTTTTGAGAAGTCCTGTTTATAAGCACCTGTTTTTATTTTTCAAAAAATCAAAGATAAAAGTAGAACGACTAAGCCAGAAAATTGTGGAATTCCTGCAACAAGCAAATGAAAAGAGATGAACAATTAAGACTCAATTTCAGCAGCAGAGCTTCCGACAAGTTCCTCATGAATTGTGGAATTTACTAAAAAGGGCATCCCGGTGCATAAAGCATCCAATGTTAGCCGGGTAGCTGCCTAACCTAATGCAAGCATTAGTAGCTGCTTCCGCGGCTCAAATGCGTGACCTATTGGTCACACAGAATTGTGGAATTTACTCAAGACACTAATTTTTTGCTTATGTCATTTCCTAATTTATGATGTCACAAACTTCTGCTTAGAAAGTTCCTATATATGTAAAGCTTTCGAGATGGGGACAGAAAATGATACAAAACAAAATATACAAAGATTATACAGAGTTATTTACATAAGCTCCAATAAGTAGGAAATTTTAAGATATTAACACACCTGGACAACAGTAACCCCTCAAAGCTTGTTCGCTGATTAAATCCTGATCTAATGCACCATCTGCCATCAATTTCACTCACTTCCTGAGTAAAAATATCAGGTTCATGGGGTGCTATAATAAAGCCAGAATCCAACTCTTAAGGTCACACTCTCAAGTAGAGAAACTGTTTTATTTCATTACCACATTCAGAGCTTAAATTTCTTAATAATGTGTGGAAAATCAGTTGGTTAACCAAGTGACTTAAGGTTGTACAGTTGGAAATGAATGAATAGGACAAAGGACGGATTACCATAGAAGATGCTTCTTCCATGCCGTTCCTGATAATGCTCTCCATCAATTGGTATAACTGAAGATACAAGAGAATGCAATGGATTAATGTCCAAGCAGAGAGTGTCAGTGCAGGACACATCAAAAGAACAGACAATTTCACACCCAGTCAGCAATGTGGGAATTCCCCTAACATAAATACAACAAAGAGGCAAATGGTCCCTGACATTTGTAAGAAGTGCTGATTTTATTAAAGATATCCAAATAGATAATTCCTGCAGTCCTTGTATCATTTTTCTAGAAGTTCTCATGCCAAAGGAAAACCAAACATTATTATCATTCCTACTACATACCCAGAGACAATAGACCAAACTTAGGAAGTATTAATTTTCTCACAAAGAAATGAATTTGATAAAAATTCAAACTGGATAAGGGGATTCTAGATATGATAAGGTATATGCCTAGGTTGTTGGTAGAACGGATTTACGACCTCCAGTATCCCCATTGTCCGGCGAATGTTAAGGCTGTCAGCTCAGATATGCAACCACATGATGTACTGACTTTCTTTCGTAACAGTTAAAGAATCAACAACATAACAGCGTTAAGCCCATCAGTTTAAGAGTATGCACGCAACATGATAATATAGTTATACACTAGCCTTTGATTATAAAATTTACTCCAACTAGAGCGATCACACCTATGAACAGACGCATAACAGATGATGGAAAAGAGCATAAATATACACCGGCTAACAAAAAATTTACGAATTTTATTTAAAGGATATTTTCTAAAGCAAATATTTTCTAGGGGGAAGAAGTTTCTGAATAGTAATAAGTAATAACCACCAAATTTGCTGAAGTACAGTCAATTAAGAGGAAGAATGAACTCTACCTTTCTTTCAAGAAGGCGAACTTGATCACGAGATTGTTTCAAGGCAGAGCTCTAAAACCATAAACTAATACAAATAAGACTAATAAAGTCAAATATAACCACAGCAAATAACAGAGTCAATTCATGTGTGATAGAAGATGCAGAACAAAATGTCAAGGAAGTGACTTGTGTTATGGCCTATGACAAGCTTTTAAAAAAAAGTTAAAACTGCAGAAATATCAAGGCTGTTCATCAAAATGAGGACAGACCGCAGAATCCTTGACGGAACCATCTTCATCAACTAGTTGTTGTATGAACCTCACTAGTGATCTGCTTATGGTTAGTTCCATAATCTGCAGTAAATATAGAAAACAATTGGAGACAAAACGCACAACATATAATTGCTGAAATGTTTATTGTTAACAAAACTATATTACCATTTCTGTGAGAGGCATAAAGCGCTGATACCATTCTGCGTCTTGCTTGATTGCAGCTTTGACATTTGACTGCAACATTTCCACAAACTGCAGTAGTGCTACAACGTTCATTGCTTCAGTCCCACTGACAGGAAAACCTCGGCGTGCAATTCGTATGGCGGTTTTGACCTTCAACCATAGAGAAACAGACAACATCATTCTGCAACACTCGCAATTTAAGCAGGAATTTGAACAACAATGAGTTCCCCCAGATTGTTTGTTTCGATTTATTGAGAAATAAATTAAAGTTTCAAACAAAACCAGTACACCACAGGGTCAATAAACGAAGTCACAGACTACCAGCTCAATATCAATGCCGTTAAAGTCCACCATTGCACCGCACTTATTCATCTCCACAGCGGCATTGGTTTCCTCTAAGAGTCCGAGACTATCTTCAAATGTTTGATTCAAATACCCTAGTTGTTCCTGCACCACAACAATTCCTTTGAAAATCATGTATTATTAAGTATATACACATAAATATACATGTTTATACATATAGTGTGTACGTATGAATATAAAGACAAACATTCACATACATAAAACCACACATATATACATGTGATTTATACACAAATGAGGTAGTGTATGTGTACAACGTGAAGTAATTAGTTTATTGGCTTAATGCATAACCAGCCCCTTAAACTTGTCAGGCTATTCCATTTAGACACTCGAACTAAACTTTGTTTCAATTGAACACTTCAACTGATCAACTCCTAATAAGGTATTCCAATTAGACTCTTTCAGTTCAAATTTTGAAATTTTTTTTGCGTGTGTTCTCATTCATCTATTAGGTAGTTAAGTTAATCACATAAAATATGTCATTTCTTTTAATTATATACTTGAGGTGATGCGTATAATTAAAGGAGATTGACATATTTTATGTAGTCAACTTAACTATCGAATAGTCGAACGAAAACACGCACAAAAGTTTTTTCAAAATTTGAACGGAATGTGTCTAATTATAACACTTTATTAGTAGTTAAGTTGTTCAAATGGAACACGGTTTAATTCGAATGTCTAAATAAAATATCCTGGCAAGTTTAAGGGGTTAGCTATGTATTAAGCCTAGTTTATTCATCATGCAAACACATGGAAAACGAAAAAAAGGAAGTACACGGGAAGTTAACCTTGAGAGCTTCTTTGCCTAAGGAAGTACCGGCGAAGGAAGCGACGGAATCGCATAGTTTGTCCCATTCTAGAACTCTGAGACTGTCGAGAAGTACGGATGGTTTATTAGAGGCCGGTCCAGAGCTCGAGTCCAGTGGTTTGTTTAGGAAGGCATGGACCTTAAATCGAATGGACTGCCTGAAAACGCTGTGAAATTTTGGGAAAGCAAATGCTACGGTGGCGAATGAAGCTGATGAATTGGGAAGCAGTGAGACTGAAAGGAGCATCATGCATTTGAAAATGGATAATTCGAACAGATGATTTGACAAAAGCACCAGTGGCGGGGAGAGAGATTGCGGGAAACGGGATAGACTTCAGTAAGATTAATGGTTACACTGGAAGACGCAACAATTGGGCCTTGAAGATGGCGATTTAAGCCCACGGCCCATGTCATTTTTAAACCAATCTAGAAGCAGATGTTGAGGGGAATTGCACAAATATCTGCTTTTAGGGCCGACATTTAATTTTGGAAAAACTACATAAATAATCAAACATCTTTACCCTAATTACTAAATATCCCAATACTTTAAAATAATTACATTTATCCCATTAAATTGAAATTACACAGTTAAAAAACTGTATCCACCACAATCCCTAAAAAAGGGTCTAAAACCACTCAACTTGTATCTAAAGGCAACGGTTGTTCTCTCTCTCTAATCGTTTTTTCCCAAATCACGCCTTCAACCAAGGCTCCATCTTCCACACGATCTTCCTCCACTTTTCAAAAAAAATTGGCGCTTGCTGGATCAGAATCTTCCATTGTTGAGGCTGGTAAAATTCGATTTTCAACTTTTTATATAGTTTAGTTCTAAGTTATCATAATCTATAAGAGCAATTACTTGATAACGAATCAATGATTGCCTTCATGGATAACGAATCAGATAACTTCATAATACCAAGTAACCAACAACGGCCTTCATTTGATTTAGGTATATCTCAAATGGAGAACTCCAACGTGTCAGATATGGTGCACTTTTATAGAATTACGGAGGCCCTAAAGCGAGTTTTGGTTCGATCAGTGACAATGACGATCCACCAAAGCCACATCGTCGGCCCATCAATCCAGATGCCCATGACATATTCAATGTTGATTAGATTTTCTAGACTTTTGATGCACTTTTAGGTTTCAAGTACTAACATTAGTTCATCTTTTTCCGTATTTATGTTTAATGTAATAGAGATACAGTTTACTATATATTATAAATTTCTACTTATGAATACTTTAGTTTTTTGTCTGATATGGGTGAATGTTAAGTATGTTAATACAACATGTATTTTGTTCTTCATTTTTCATGGTTATAAAACATGTATACAATGATAATTTTTCATGGTTATAAGACATGTATCTAATTGATGTTAAAACGTGTATCCAAGTATATTGTAAGGTTCACATAAAGATGATGTTACCAGGAATTTTAATGTTATTTGTTGTTTAAGATCTACAAGAACATGTATCCAACAATATTGTACATTGTATCCAAGCATATATTCATGTCCAAAAGCTTACATTCATGTTCTTTCCATGTATCCAATAGTACAAATTTGTACAAAATGTGTATCCAAGTATTTTGAGTGCCTACAAGTATCCAAGTAGTTTTACACATTGGACATCATCCAACAATATTGTAGAATGAATCCAAGAACTGGTCGTCTATCCAAGCATTTGGACATGTATCCAATAGTAGTTACAATTTTGATGTGCATCCAACACTATTTCTACATTGTATCCAAGCTTTTATTCATCTACCAAAGATTAATTTCATGTCTTTCCCTGTATCCAATAGTAGTTAAACTTTGGATGTGTATCCAATACTATTTCTACAGTGTATCCAAGCTTTTATTCATCTACCAAAGATTAATTTCATGTCTTTTCCTGTATCCAATAGTAGTTAAAGTTTGAATGTGTATTCAACACTATTTCTACAGTGTATCCAAGTTTTTATTCATCTACTAAAGCTTAATTTCATGTCTTTCCCTGTATTCAATAGTAGCTAAACTTTTGATGTGTATCCAACACTATTTTTACAGTGTATCCAAGCTTTTATTCATTTACTGTTACCATGGATTCAAGTTTACAAACTTAATCCTTCGTAATAATAAGCAGGTTTAAATGGGGCCATTGGATACATGTTAACAAAGATCTTACACAAAATATAGATGCTTAAATGCTCATAAAATCTAAACAAAATAGTCTATATAACAGAAAAACTCTAAAAAAAAATTAGTTCACGATGCTACAGAACATAAAATTTTAAAAATAGATCATTTCACTTCTTCTTTGGAAAATAGCTATAACTACGCTTGTTATGACTTTTACGGCCACATCTTCCACAACAATTACTGTTTTTTGAAAGTGTTTCACTGGACTTCTTATGTCTCCCTTTTTTGGGACGTCGGGGGGGCCTCCTGTAAATAGGTGACAAAATCACCTCGGCTGAAATACTTTATGGTATCTTCCACTCCTTTTGGTCTGGTAGTGGACACATAGGCAGCTCATATGTCTTCACGAATGTTTCCGGCTTGTAGTAATCTGAGCAGTAAGGTCCAAAATCATCAATATTTTTGCTTTTCAAAACAGCAATTGCATGTGCACATGGTAGCTCATCCAACTGAAACCTTCCACAACAACACGTTTTTCTTTCTAGGCAAACAATATACTTTCTTCCATTGACACTTACTGTGTATAAGAATTCAGATGACGGACTAACCTGAAAAGAACATAGGTGAAACTATCAAATTATCTCTAATCGAACTAAATTGTGTCAGCTTCTTTAATGAAACAAAAAAGAATGTGAACTTAATGAGTACAAACACATACCGTCATTCGTGGTGATTCCCCTTCGTTTAATACTAGTATTTGTTGGAATTTACCACATAACAGAGTTCCCGTATATTTAGCTTTTGCACCATTACTGCAATTTCATTCACCAAACAATAATTGCGTTTTTTCCAAAAAATCAAAAATAGGCAGTTCCCGTGCATCAAATAAACACCCATTGATACATTCCGCTATATTGAAAGTCATCATCCGCCCTCTGTTTATTGGCGCATGCACTCTTGCCCATTTCTCGTATCCGGCTTCAAACAAATAATTTTTCACTCTATGGTCCATCTTTTCAACCTTTCCAATGAGATAATCAAAATCGTCTACCTTGTATGCTTTTGCCATCGCGTAGTACACATCACTTAGTCTATCTTTGCTTTTTCAGAAATTCGTGCAGACGTTCTTCCAAAGATGCCATATGCATGCATAATGTGGTATAGTTGGATATACTCTGGTAACACTCTTAATTATGCTTTCATTACGGTCTGACACCACACACATGTTTGGACGCTCACCAAAGGCACCTTTAAATTGTTCAAAAACCCACGTCCAGGAGGCATCATTTTCAGTGTCGACTACGCCATACGCAAGTGGTAATATGCAGCCTGAAAAATAAATTAATGTTAACTTCAAAATAGAAAGTAATTATCTGAACACAAATTAACTTCTTTTGAAGAAATGTGTATCACACAACAAATAAAACTAAACACATGTCAACATGTTTATCAAAAAAAAATTCAAAATAGATCCTTTACCTGCACCATCCAGAGTACTTGCAGATACAAAAGTCTCATGGTATGCCCCTCGCATGTGAGCCCCGTCCACAACGACTACTGGCCTACAATATTCAAACCCTCTCCTCATTGTATTCAGGGAAATGAATATATACATGAACTCATCTATCAGGGACTTATGCATACGTATGTACGAATTTGGATACACTTGTTCCAGCATGTACAAATATCCAGGCAACAACTGGTAACTATTAGTCGGATCCTCCCGCACCATCTTCATAGCCCGCTCCTTGCCACGCCATGCCTTCATATAATTAATGTCAACTCCTAGGTCACGTTTAAGGTCTTCTTGAATGTCCTTTGGTGAGATTTTCCTTTTATGATTGACACACTTTGGCGCAACTAATCCACCAATGAATCCAGTAATTGCCTGACGTTGATTGAACACCTTATCTTTCAATTGACAAGTGTGCACATCATCGAAACTTCTCACCAAAAAAAATAACGAATCGTTAAGACTCAAAGATCTGAACGACCATGGACATTCTTCAGAGTTACATATCAGGTAATAGCTGCACACAGAGAAATACTAGTTAACTTAATAAATTTATTACTTAACAAAATGTATATATTCGTTTTAAATAACTGAAATGCGCAAAATTAATTAGTGTGTATCTTTTATAAGTAATATACAGTTTTTTTAAAAAAATCACTCTATTCATGTTAATTATGGATGGCAGAAAAATGCAGATGTCTATCGCAATCATGTGTGTAAATTGCAGCCTCGAACTATTATATCTATTTTGTAATTCAAATACTGTATATCTACCAAATGCTTGGCTACATGAAATACATCAAATACAATTTTATACAGATAAAATTAGAAAATTTTCTTGGATACAAGTCCACAACATTTGATTGGATACACGAATACTTCGAATTTGACAGAAATATACATGGATACAAGTTGATAAGCTTGGATACAAACATATATCTATATACTTTGAAACACATTAAACAGTAAAGAATTACACCTTCATATAAAGGTCATTTTTAGCAATGTGAATCGACCATACCTAAGCATTACAGATGGATACAATACTGTTCAAGAGAACTAACGTTTTCTTGTCAGATCTTTCGGTTCTAAACTGATATCGATTAACAATTGCATGATTTGCCATCACCGACACAAGTGTGTCTTTATCCTTATAGAGTTGGTCAACCCTTGCTACTTTGTGATTACAGTCTGTAATCACATGATCAACGTCCATATCCATCACACTTAATGAATCAATGTTACCATCACCAGTTATCGCAAGAACACCACTTTCAGACCCTTATATACATGTTATTGCGCCCGTATTTGGTTCGTAGGCAATTTCCCCAAACATGCTGCCAGCGGCTGATTTTTCTTCAGTCGTTACTATCAAAGGATACACCCCAAAAGCAGAATTCTTCTTCTTCAACTCCATATAAAGTCGCATTCCCATATTATTTCTGATCTCCATTGCCGATTCATTACCCTCAACAATGTATCTGACTTGTATATCAAACTTCAATATATCAATCTCCAAATGATTCGAAATCGTTGAAATAAGAACTTCATACGAATCATAATCGTTCAAAACAATACCATCACTTTTGTATTTATCGTACACATTAGATGCAATCCACGTTCCAGAGTGCCTAAGCAAGATCGTGGCTAACGTCATGCTTTATCTCGAAAAAAAGCCGAGGAAACCTTTAGCTGTTTTGCATTATTAGAGATGGATGATGCAAGATGAATGCAGAATTATTACTTCAACGTGCGTTTGAATTTTGAAATCTCCAGTCGTTTGAGGCAACTAGAATACTGCTAGATCATTTGTAACTGATTGAACCGTGATTTACTGCTCATTAATTGTAAATTTATTATTTCCTTTTAAAGCGCCATAATAGAAACAGATTTACCATTAATGATAAGGTTATATGTATCCAGGATACACGAAATAAGCTAGGATACACGCCTTTCCTTTTAGAACTTCCGGAAAAAATGTAATATTTTAAATTAGTGGGATAAAACGTAATTAAGGATCAAACTTCTGTGTTTTATGTTGTTTACACTTTAATTTTTGGGAAAATTACGGATATTTAATGTTCAGCCAATTAATTTATCAACATGGACAAAATATACACAACTGTACACTAATAAAGAATACAGAATTTATACACCTTGTACATATTTTGTAAACTAATTGGTCGAAGCATTTAGGTCCGTAATTATCCTTAATTCTTATCCAAAGTTGATTTTTCTTACAAGTTTACCCGCTTCGAGCCAACTTCACACAGTCGCTTCGAAAATTTGGCAATTTCATACATTCATGTCTGAAGTGTGGCCTTCGGTATGACTTACCAAAGACATTTTTGAAACTTTATTTTATTGAAGTTGTGGACTTGACCAGGCCAAATTTCAAATATTTTTTTTCTAAAAATTTCAAATATTCACATAACTAAATAAGACTATATATTATTTAGAGCCTGTTTGAATTAACTTATTTTGAGTGTTTTTAAGTCAAAATAGTTAAGGTTTTTTATAGTGTTTGGGTAAGATAAAAAAAAGTGCGAACACTTTTATAAGCCAAAATAAATTTAAAAAAAAAACTAAAAAGTGAAAAGTTGAAATTTCTAACTTAACAGTTTATGCTTAAAATACCTTAAAACAATCATATCCAAACATGCTCTTAATATATATGCATTTTTCCTTATTATCAAACATAACAACATTTTATCAATAGTAGCAAAATTTCTCGTCTGTGCAGCCCCCTTAATTTGGGCTTAACTTTAGGAATAGGATCTGCCCATAGTCCTAAATTTGGGCTAAATCAAAAAGAAAAGATATCAAATTTCAATCAAATGCAAATCTCAATCAAATGCAAATTTCAAAAATCTCTTCTCTCTAAATCGAATTCAATCACAATTCCTTCTCTCCTACCATCCTCAATTCCTCATGATATAACAGTACAAGTGTTTGATTTGAAATACATGGGTATATTTGTAACTGAACCATTTTTAAAAAAATAAATATATATTTGTTAGTACAATTTATCCTTTTATTTTACAACCAGCTAAAACCAGTCATAGAAATTAGCATCAGAGTTGGCATTCTTGTGATGCTAATTGCCAGGTCATGTGAAGTTGTTAAATTACATAAATCACTCTCTTTTCCTTCCAAATATATTTATGTATCATTCGAGGCCAAGTGAAAGATTCTTAGCGGCCGGCCTGCCTGCCTGCCTGCCGGCTGGCTTTTCAGTTTCGGCCTAATACGGCCTCTAGCAAAATGTTGAAAACCTGCACTGGATGATCTCTGTATAGAAAATTTGCCAAATAAAATGACATAACTCTTCTCTTGTTACTCTCTCCGGATCATTTTAATTGTCGCATTTTTAGTTTACACGCTCTTAAAAAAAATATTAATTTAGAGTGTAATTTTAACTAAACTATTCTTATTTATTACTCCTCAATATTTAATATTTTTCTCTTTTGCACTACATTAATATCTCTTTATATTTGTGACTAAGGATAAATGTGAAAACAAACAACTAATTATATCTTAATTTTTTAAAATAATAATTATTCTGAATCATCTATTTTTAGTAAGGACGATCAGTGTGGAAAATGAATAGTTCCGAATTTAAGGCAAATAAGCTCACTGTCTTTATTATTAGCCGCCCCATCACTTACCTCAATTTCCTTTTTTTCCCCTTTATTTAAAGAAGGGAAAATGGTTCAAAACATATCCAAACTTTGACGAAATTTGCCGTAACACACCCAAATTTTACAGGGGTTCTATGACCCCATTGAACTATTTAGTAGTGTATTTTTATTACCTTTATTTGCTTAGTTGGACCACTAACTCGGTCAATCCAAAGAGGGTGCTTCACACACGTTATTTATTATCTTAATTAATTTATTTTAACTCTTTTTTTCTGCAATTTCTACAAAAATAGCAAATTAGAGGCTATTTCTGTAAAATATGATTATTACTGTAAATCTAAAAATTTTGTGACCTCTATCTTGTTCGTACAACTATGACTATAAAATTCATTAGTATCATTGTAGATCTTAAGAACTATACGGTTTAATGGCAATTTAAGGACATAATTAAATCCGCCATTGTTGGCCGATGGACCTTCAATTTGAGTTTTAATTTTAGACCTCCATTGTTGATTCCTCTGAGTTCAAATCTGAGCAAATATGATATTGGTTGCTAATTGCTACGTGCTTGAAGGCTGATTTTGATCGATAAAACTCAAAGGGAAATCAAAAACTCCATTAAAGCTTCTTCGAAGTTCAAGTTTCAGATTTTGGATTGTCGCAAACGAACTCCATTTTAAGTGTATGATATATCAAAAGAATCAAAACGTCGAGACGAGATCATGTCTAAAATTTGAGATGATTCGAACAAGTTTTTAGGTGATTTTTCATCATTTTACAACATCACATATATGAAGATGATGAAGATAAAACACCCGTACGCGCTCAGTGCGTGTGTATTCACTTAGTGGTCCAATTAAGCAAATAAAGGTAACAAAAATACACTACTAAATAGTCCAGGGGGATCATAGGGCAAAATTTGGGTGTGTTACAACAAATTTTGCAAAATTTGAGCATGTTTTGAACCATTTTCCCTTTAAAGTATTTGATACTCAAAATTTTATTGGTCACATAAATTTAAATTTGAATTAAGTAGACTTAATTGTTAGGAGCAAAACACTAGTTTATACTTCCTCCGTTCCCTATTACTTCTTCAGTATTTCAAATATTCAATTTTAATGTATCAAGAAAAATAAGTATTTTTATCTTATTTTACCTTCAATATTAATTATTTATTCCTCCAAATTATTTTTCAAGGCCTAAGACTATACATCAATTAATATAAGTATTTTATAGTAGAATATTTATATTAATTATTGTCTTTTAAGAGGTGTGCAAAATTCAAAGTTGACAAGTAAACTAAACGGAGAGAGTACATCTCATTATGTCAGTGG
This sequence comes from Jaltomata sinuosa, assembly GCA_003996215.1. Classification (NCBI taxonomy): domain Eukaryota; kingdom Viridiplantae; phylum Streptophyta; class Magnoliopsida; order Solanales; family Solanaceae; genus Jaltomata; species Jaltomata sinuosa. The sequence goes on along the minus strand of QJPP01001804.1, from coordinate 172,467 downwards.
TCCCTTTCCTCATTTTCCTTGTGGAATAATTTGTACAAGTAAAAACAAAAAGAAAAAAGGAATAAGGTGGACGACTTTGAAGCTCGTAAATTTATGTAGGAGCCAAGACAACAATTAATACTAGTGTACGTTGGTTTTTTTTTTTTTTTTTTGGTTTCCTATTTGATGTTTGGTATCTATATTGGAGCCTCGATTAATTCGGATCGCGCGTTGTAAGGCTCATTTGGAAATAGCGCTCCCAACAAGATTTTCTCCATACCCATGGCTCGAACTCGAGAGTTCTGGTTAAGGATGGAGCAGTCCCACCACTGCACCACAACCCATGTTGGTGTACGTTGCTGGTTGTTTGTTTGTTTGCTTTTGTTTTTATTTTTGTACATTGTTGTTGAAATTATAGCTTTTAAATTATGGATCTCTTGATCTTTTTTTCCTTACTGGAGTATATTGCGCCATTTATCTGCCACTTTTTATAAAATGTCCGAGGCACTAGAGTATTATTTACCACTCAAATTTTTTAAAATTATGAGCTAAATAAAAATCAATGTAAGAAGTAGCAAAGAAATGTGTGAAACGAGGAAAAAATAGGCATTATATTTTCTTAATATTATATATGTAGTTTAATTGAGTTAATTTTTTTTAAAAAAACGCTAGCATTAGGCATCTACCCAACAGATTTATGAAAACATTACAAAAGATGGTAGGATTTAAAGCCTGATACCTGAAAAAGGGGAAATAATCAAGTAGGTCTTAACCGTCAAAAAAATAATCAGAGCATTAAAAAGGAAGTATAACATATAGTATACCAAAACATCACAAATGCTGGCACAAATAGAAAAAAAGAAAAAGAGTGGAACGTAAATCATAGTACCTAATCAAGGGAAAATAACTAAGTAGGTCTTAACTCTCAAAAAAAAAGTATTTAAAGCATTAAATAAACAATATACGTAACAAATTTACCAAAATATCACAAAAGATGGCTCAAATAGAAAGAAAAGAAAAAACAAAACGAGTACGACTCAATTAGTAATTCCTAATAGCCAAAAGAGGGAAAATAGTTAAGTTTGTCCTAATCAATGCATAACAAACGATAGCACGAAAATGATTTGAAGGCTAATTTGTCTCATATTACTTGTCTAAAAAAAGTTTTTTAATGGGTGAATTAATAAAACTATCTTCTTATTTATAATTTCTTAAGATGCGTGTAAAAGATAAAGTGGTCAACTAAGATGAGACACATGGAGTAATTGAGAGGAGTCGATGGTAGTTTACTTGGTAAACTTCCTAATCTTATATTCCTTTAGTCGTGACACTTTTATTATTTGGAGGGTTAAATACGTTTTATTTATTTTTTATAAATATGTTAAATTATTAAATTTTGTGATTCATAATATTTTTATATATTTTTTAAATATATAAATTTTATTTATAAAAAATGAAGATTATATATTCAAATTCACAACGAAAGTTAATCACTTTAACTCTCGTATTTCAAGTTATATCACGTAAAATGAAATGGATGAAATATCACATAAGTGAATAATCCGATATATTTACTCTCCCTCCCCTCCCTTTATCAATCCATCTACCGTGTAAACTTTTTGTTCTCATACTGTAAAAAATATTTGATTAAATAAGTTGGAAATTGTAATTATAAGGAACTAGGACTCCTTTTAATCTTAATAAGGGAGCGAACATAAAAATGTGCTAATTCTATTATCCACTTAAAATTCAATATTCTGTCTTCAAGGAATTTCATGACTTTTGTATGAACTCTTTCCTCAAAGTTGTTCCTATAAAAATATCATAGATAACATGCTTATTGAAACTATCTTTGAAAAAAAAAACTTTTGGCTATTTAGAATTGCTCTCTGATCTGGGACCGGTTGCAATTCAAAGGTAATGGATTCATCAAAATTCAATAATTTTGATGTATATTATAATTTTATGTGTAAAAAATTATAAAATTCATAATAAATAAGTAATAGATATGAATTCATAACTTTAAAATGAGTTTAATGCTAAAAGTCTGTAAAAGTGAATCCATAAAACAAAAAAATTGGGTTCGCCTATGATCTTTTTTCGGCCAACAAAACCTTTCAATTTTCTTTCCCGTTAATTCATGCTTCTGCTTCCAAGATACTCCCTTTGTCTTATATAAGCTGGTCACCTTACTAAAATAGTTATCTCATATTAGTTGACAACCTTACTAAATTAAAAGATAATTAATTAAAAAAATTTCATGTTATTTTTGTAATTAATTTTTTTTGAAAGTGTGAACACTTATTTGTAAAAGTTCTAAAAGAATTTCTTAATAGGTGAATTATAGTAAAATTAGTAATTAACAAAAATAAATATAAGCGGAATCTGAACTTTACCTACAACTTCGGAGGATAACGACGAAGAAAGTGACGTATTTTAACGTTATTATATTCAGAGACAAACGTGGCACTCATCGACAAAAGACAAAAAGTCATTAATGAATATTCAACTTTTGATTAATTAAGGCCAATCGGAATCAAATTAGCCGGGATAATTGGAGAGACAATTTAATAAGGATTAACGATAAACTACTCGTAATTACCTATGTAGCCAGCGAGGCACCCATATATTACCAATTTTATCCAATTGTCATCGAATTCAATCTTCCAAGGCCCAGTTGTTGATTTTTAAATTCACCCGCAATTAGAAGTAGTATTATCATGAGTTACGACACACTATAAAAAGAATGTTAATTAAACTTGTCCTCAACCAAAACAGCCAGTCTTTCAATTCATTCAATCGTTGCTTCCAAAGTTCCCTATTTAATTCCACCACTGTTTCTATCATTCTTGTAAATTCCCAGATTTGATAATCCAATTTTGATTATCTTTCTCTGATCCGTGTTATGGGTTCTTACGGAGATGAAGAAACTGGAAAAGAGTTACCTGATTCACCACCCAACAATTCAATTTTCAGGTACAATTCACCACTTGTTCAGGTTGGTTTAATTGGATTGGTGTGTTTTTGTTGTCCAGGGATGTTCAATGCCCTCTCTGGTATGGGTGGTGGTGGTCAAGTCGACCACACAGCGGCTAACAACGCCAACACCGCACTCTACACAGCTTTCGCCATATTTGGGATATTGGGTGGTGGAATTTACAACATTTTAGGTCCCCAAAAGACTTTGTTTTGTGGGTGTTCAACTTATATATTGTATGCAGGGTCTTTTCTTTACTACAATCACCACAAGCATCAGGCGTTTGTTGTAGTGGCCGGCGCCCTTCTTGGTATTGGCGCCGGCCTTCTCTGGGCTGCCCAGGGAGCTATAATGACCTCGTATCCGCCACATGACAGGAAAGGTACTTATATCTCTATGTTTTGGAGTATTTTCAACATGGGTGGTGTTATTGGTGGTCTTATTCCTTTTGTTTCCAATTATAATAGAACTACGGCGGCCTCTGTTAATGATGGTACATATATTGGATTTATGGTCTTCATGGCCATCGGAACGTTTCTTTCTTTAGCGATTTTGCATCCTAGTAAGGTAGTTAGGAATGATGGTTCGACGTGTACTAACATTAAGTACTCCAGTGTGTCAGTGGAATTGATACAAATTCTCAAACTATTCGGGAACTGGAAGATGTTGTTGATGGTTCCAGCCTCGTGGGCTAGTAACTTCTTCTATACTTACCAGTTCAATAATGTTAACGGGGTGTTGTTCAATTTGAGGACAAGGGGTTTGAACAATGTGTTCTATTGGGGTGCACAGATGATTGGATCGGTGTTCATCGGGTCCATAATGGACTACAGCTTTAAGAGCAGGAAGGCTAGAGGATTGGTTGGTATTATTGTTGTTGGCCTGCTTTCAACAGCAATTTGGGGTGGAGGACTCGCGAAACAGCTTAAATATTCCCATGATGATGTACCTGATCACATAGTGTTGTTGGATTTCAAGGATGGTTCTAAATTTGCAGGTCCATTCGTCTTGTATTTTAGTTATGGATTACTCGATGCCATGTTTCAAAGTATGGTCTATTGGGTCATAGGAGCCTTGGCAGATGATTCTGAGGTTCTCAGCAGGTAAATTTTCGTATACTGATTTCAATTCATCCGTTATGCTTACGAGGGATAGAATTGGTTATGAGTATTGGCTATATTCACAGGTATACTGGCTTCTATAAAGGAATACAAAGTGCAGGGGGAGCCGTTGCTTGGCAAGTCGATTCACATTATGTGCCATTCTTGAACCAGCTTATTGCAAATTGGGCGTTAACCACCATTAGTTTTCCATTACTGGTAGCTCTTGTAGTATTAGCTGTGAAGGATGACAACAAAGATGAAGAGGGAGCAACTAAGGAAGTTGACATTCCTTCAAACCGTGACATTAGTACTACAGTGGACAACCCCAATAGGCAATAGTTTACAGAACTATAAATTGTGGACAATCAACCACAATATAATTTAGTCCAGGCTTCATGTAAAATTTCTTTGTTAATGTATGTTTAATTGTCTTCATTCTCCAGTAATTAATTTTTATTAATATTCTTACATGCTCCAGAAATGTTGACTTTACGCTCTTGCTTTAGTTTGTACTTTTTTATTTTGCACAAGGAAATGATAAGGTTGCTTTCTATCTAGTACCTCCAAATGGTATAGACTTTAAACTGTTTGTTCAATTTCGTTTCCCTGGAGTCTGATACCTTGCCCTTGGGCGGCATTATAAGTAGATGCAGGAGCTGATAGACATTGGGAAATTCAACATTCTGCTGGCTTATACCAGTTTCTATGAATTTCTTGGATGCTAATGAGAAATATGATGCGACTCTTATATTATTGGCTTGACGTGAATAAGTACAAAGATAAAAGGATTAATTTCATGGCCAAACAGCAAGTAGACTGCTGATCTGATCCTAGCACACTGATGCAATAATTTTTGATTAGTTGGTTTTAAGAGTGAGATATCATTTCTCTGTTACATGGCCATGAGGTTTTGAAAATTTAAACATCTCAAAGATAAATAGACAAATTGGATTTCTCGAACAAACTGCACTCCATATCCTTTTCCGCATATAAGACTTCTCTTCTTCCACTAGATCTGCCCTAAGAGCAGCTAGGACCAATTTAGTAATGTTTGTATGGGGCAAAGCTGGATAAGTACACGTGGCACTTGAAGGAAAGAACGTTGAGGTCGGGGAAAAAGACTCCTCGAGAAAGGAAGAGAAGATACTACGATAGGATCTAAGTGGATGATGTGGACAAGGGGTAGATGTCAGAAGGCTCAGATGCGCGAACGAGCATGTACGGACCTGAACGCTACAAGAATATTAGTTGGCATTGGTTTCAGCACTTTAGGGCTCAATTGGAGCTTTTTTTATTGGCTAAGGCCTCACCATTGTAACCTATAAATAGTTTACTTCTTACATTTGTAATGGGTCATTCTGAATTCTAGCAATGCAAGAACAACACATTATTTTCTTGAGCTTCTAGTTTTCCTTTGTTTCGTTTAAGCTTCCTATCTAAAGGATCAACTAAAAGGCATCTCCGGAGCCGGGACAGATCTCTCGGAGACATCCATTAGCTCTTCGAACAGTCGGATTAATACTTTTACCTTTTATATTGCTTCAGTCATTCATCATATTACTTAGAATACTCAGATCTATACTCTTTGTTCTTTATATTGCCTTACATATTTTGTACATCACTTAATCGATATTCAATCCGCTAGTAAATGGACTTAAAACAAGGGTTAAATTAAGACGCATACTCTTGACCTTATATAAATTTAATTGTATTGTTTTTAGGGTAAACAATGTTTTAATGTTCTAATTGAGCACTATCCATTTTTTGATTTTTCTCTTTACCGACAACTTCAAGCATGACTTGCTCCCATAATGGGACTGCTTTGTGTACGAGGCTGACCGATCATCTTGTTAGCAGCTCCTCTAAGGATTGAGGATAATAAGGTAGTATGTATCGAATAACATGCCTTAAGATACATGATGCAACCATCTGATTTCAGTGTCCATATTGTTGGATGTTATAGTTTGCTGAAGGTGTACACTTAGGCGACGTGTGATACTGGCCTTTAGGATTTCTTTCTGATTGAGTACAGGACAAAACGTCATGTCCACTAAGCTGTAGCTGAATCTTAAGAAGATTTTGTTAGTGTCTAAGTCTGACAAAGGACGGAACTAAGGGGCATAGGGGTTCATCCGAATTTCATTTATCAAAAAATTATTTTGTATGTATTTAAGGTTGAAACTATTTGTTATGTATATATAGTAAATGTCGAATATTTTTTATTTCTTCATGTACTTTTCTTTTTTAATATTTTAAAATCCCTTAATAAAAATTCTACTTTGCCAATGTTTGACATGGATAGAATCTTAATTTCTTCCCTAACCTTTCAAGATTTTTTCTAGATCCTGCCCTGACATGTGATGGAAAAGGTTGTTTGAGTTTGAGCATATACTGCTAGTGCTGGTTTGATTTTCTTGTGTTCTTTCATAACAATAATTGTACATCAATTCCCCCACAAACTGGGATAATTAATTATATGAATCCTCGCGGACCATACTCTCCACTTTACGTTTATCTCAGGTCAATTACAAAATAAAAACAAAAACGAAAAGTGCTTTCATTTCTTTTAGATTAATGGGTGATGTCTGTGATTACTGAATCTAATTAACTCGTCAAACGTATGAATTTATAAATCCAAATCAGTAAATTGGACAGACAAATAAGAAGTACACAGGACACACATCTTAGGAATTTCTTCTTTATTTATTTTTTGTTTTTCTTTTACTACATTAGCAAGAACAAATGAAAAAAACAAAAACTAGCAAGACATTCCAATATGTGAGATAACAAAAATTAGATGCAAAAGGAAATTAACAAAGGGGGTGTTAAAGATTGTGTTTTTTTGTTATATTGTTTATTGGGCAGCAGCTTTTGGGGTCTCTTCAGCCTCCTTCTTCTCCTCTGCTGCTGGCTGTTCCTTCACAGCCTCAACTTTGACTTCCTCAGCCTTCTTCTCCTCTTCCTTTGCCGGCTTCACCTCCTCGGCCGCGGCGGCAGCAACGGTTACTTCCTCAATCTTGGGAGCCTCTGATGCTGGTTCTGACACATCTACCAAAGGCTCTTCCTTTTTAGTCTCCTCCCCATCTTTCTTCTCCTCCTGAGATAAACGAAAGTTTCGTAAGGGACCGGAGTAGATTACATTTATAACAAAAGGAATTAAGATAATACTATTTCAATACGCCTCAATCCTAAATAAATTGGATTAAATATATGAATTCGGAGAGTATGGTAACGGTTCCAAATAAAAAGCTATTAGATATGTACAAACTTTATACTACCACTTTTAATGATGCACACATTGGTCCTTGTGTTAATATAGCATGAAAACCAACAAATTTCGAGTTTCACAATAAGCAGTACCTTTTTTTAGAGTCCGGTAGGACAATTAATTTCTATATCCATTCGTGTCAATTTAGCAAAATAATGCAATTAAACATATCCTCATTGAATGTTCGATTTTTTTTTGTTGGAGAAATACAATCAAATGATGAAGATTACCCTACTATAAGGTGAAATTGACATGATAGTGTAATTTTTTTTTACGTTTATGGCATATATAACTTAAACTCGATTATATACATACCTGAGGAGCAGGGGTCTCCTGCTCGGTGGTCTTTTTGGGGGTGGCAGGCTCCTCGGCAGGGGCAGGGGCCAACTCTTTAACCAAATCCTTAGGTCTGCTCGCACAGGCTCCCATGACTGGTGTCTTGAGCTTTTTGCGAGCAAAGAGGAGATGGACAAGAAAATGACGATTGAGAAAATATTAATAGGAATCAAAGAGAGGCTTGTTGTTTTTTTGTTTTATTTTATGTTTGAAGTTGAAGAAATACGATGGTGTTTATATAGAAAAGTTGTCCTAATTTGTTGGTGTATCGTCGAAACATGCGCACCCTGTTTGTGGACAATGTGTGTAAAGAATTGAAAGTGGGAGGCCTTTACGTTGTTGTATAGTTCGTTATAAACATGCGTTGAATATTCATTGTCATGACGGAGAAAGCTGAGATGGCAATAACTGGCAAACATCCTACTTTCTTGTTTCACCTTATAATAATATGATTAATACGATGTCCATATCTTTTTTTTGACAAAAAAATAATAGCCACTTCATTTTCTGTTTTGGCATGGACGGTGGCCGTATCTTTACTCGATATTAATCTATGCTCCAAGTAGTAGTACTCCCTCGACTAATTTATGTAGCAAAGTTTAATTATATGCATGCGCTAAGAAACAAAAGACTTTTGAAACATGTTATAATATTTGTGTAACAATAAGATTTTTGAAACTTATGATTTTAAATATTATATGATATTTGTATGACTTTAAAAATTTCTCAGTAAAAGTGAAATCGTAATTAAAAGTTTAAATTAAATTATTTTTAAATTTAAAGAATGGACTAAATGAATTTTTGCCACGTAAACTGAAACAGAGGGAGTAATAACTAATGCTAGCAGATATTAGACAATCCTCGGTTGCTAATGGATGTCACAAGCTGAAGCTGATGCAGTCATCCAATCGTGCTATTGACACTGCACAACAAATGAAGCGTTAGAGAAAAATAATCCCCACTTCAAAACAAAAATCAAATGTAACACTGACTGAGGGTCTTTACTGGTCGGTTTGAGTCGGTTATTGGTTAAAATTAAAACAAATCAATTTAATTAATTTTTAAATTATTAAAAACAAACCAAATCAAATATAATATACAATATTGATTTGGTTGTTATTGGTTTCAGAATCCTATTTTCTAGGGAAAAGGGAAGAAAACGGGCGTTTATTTTCTTGTTAGAAAACAAACGGGTTTTTTTCTCCTTTTTGGACTAGGAAAAGTATCTCTATAAGTAGAGATTCTCCTAACCTAGAAAGTTGATCAGTTTTCTATGTGATACTTGTCCACCCAAGTATTGAGAGAGTTCGGTTGTGAATTTGGGATCATTGCAGAAGACTGCCGAATTGGAGTCGGACTTGCAGACTTGCTTGAAGATATGTGTTCACGCTTCGAGAGGTATTTATCGAATTAAATTTCAGCAAATTTATGTGTTCTAGCATGATTGTATGTGTTCTAGCATAAACAAATATGTTATTTATTATTCATGTAAACAGTATGTTTCTGAAATGCTTCCGCATATGTTTTCCAACAATAATATGCTAAGCTACTACTTTAATGACTTGATGATATTTATCAACAATACCTAGCCGCCCTTGGAAACAGTGAAATAAATTTTGATTGAAAAAATGTTTATCTATTGATGCTATAAGTGATTATGTTAAAAAACAAATAAATTGTTGAACCATTTCATGGTCAGATTTCTATATCTAAACAAGCCAAGCTAAAATTTTGATTTTCCCCTTGTGCAGAAAAGATTTAATTGAATATTGATGCAATGTCAAGACTCAAATGGGAGATGATGCTTTTGGAGGGCTTTTTAAAGATGATCAAGGGAAATGAATGTTAGGATACTTAAATAAGATGTAACCTACCTCAAGTCTCACTACAAAACTATGAATTACTATCAAATAAGGACTATAGTTAGCAAGGATATGCTAAACATACGAGATATAAGAAACTGAAAGTGAAAAGAGATTGTCTACTTGTTGTGAATCTTAATCAGAGAGGAGGACATACTAGTGTCACCCTCTTAGGATTATCATTGAGAATTGCAAGTATTCGAAGCCAACATGGCCACAATCAAGCATATTGGGATACAAATCAAAGTGCAGATTTCTCAACAAATGAAGGTGTAACACAAAGCATATTGGGATGCAAACCAAAGTGCAAATTTCCCATCCTTTAATTTATTCCCCTTACAACAACCGAGTCCCGATTAAGGTCATTAAGCACTTGACATTAATAGCATATTTGACCAAACGTATTTTTCTCCATAAGTGCTTTTTTTTTCTAAAAAATGCTTATTTTTAAAAAGTGAGTTGTTTGGCCAAGCTTTTGGAGAAAATAAATGCTTTTACGGAATAACAAAAGCTGTTTTTCATAAGCTAAAAGAAGTAACTTTTCCCCAAAAGCACTTTTGAGAAAATACATTCAAAACACTTTTAAAAAGCTTGGCTAAACACTAGTTATTGTTCAAAATGTTTTTTAAATTTATTGGTCAAACACAAATCGATTCTTACCAAAAATACTTTTTTAAAAAGCACTTTTTTTAAAAAAAACTTTCCAAAATAAGCTGATTTAGAAGTTTGGTCATACGGGTTATAAAGCCCACATACACATTTACCATTCTAAACAACATTTTAAAAAATCTAAGCTCATTTTACAGTAATGATACTCCTTCGACTCCGGACTACTTTATTTGTCACATTTTTTGTTTACACGTCCCTTGAGAAAAATATTAATTATAGTGTAATTTTACTAAATTATCTTTATTTATTACTCTACCCTAACCACTTTACTTGTCACATTTTTGGTTTACACGCCTCTTGAGAAAAACATTAACTAAAGTGTAATTTGACTAAACTTTCTTTAGTTATTACTCTTCAATATTTAATACTTCTCTTTTTTGCACTACATTAATATCTCTCTATATTAATGACTAAGGGTAAATGTGAAAGTAAACAACTACTTATACTTTGATTTTTTAAAATGACTAAATATTTTGAACTATTTATTTTTACTAAATATGACAAGTAAAGTGATCCTGCTGGGAGTAAATGTTATCAATAAACTTCGACTATGTGCCTCAACTAAGAGGATTAAGAAAACTTCGCTTAGGAATATTAGAGAATATAAAAACCAATAAAAGAACTATACATGGCATAAAGAATCCAGCCTGGGCAACCCTGTCAATGGCTACAAATGATTTTGTCTCAAATAAGAGAAAGCTAAGGTAGCAAATTTGCCGTTAGAAAATAAAACCAAAAAAAAAAGAAAGAAAAAAAGTAAACAAAATTAGAAGAATATTAACTTTAGGTGGGTTAGGTCCCACCTTTTTAAAAAAATTCCTTTTCTTTTCTTGATATTCACAGTGTAACTCGATTAATTTACTTTCATATTGAATTATTTATTAAAAATGATTTCATTCCCCAAAATAAATCGACGCATTTACTCTCTCTGTTCACTTTAATTTATCATGTTTAATACCCGAAAGTCAAACTATATGAATTTTGATCAACATTTTAAGATTTTTTCTTTTCATCATGTTAATAGGAGAATGATTGGAGTTAATTCCCTATATGACCATCCAATTATTGAAAAGATTTCACTAAAGTCACTTTTGAATTTTTGTTTCCTATATGATTATACCAAGTATTGATAAGATCTCACTAAACTCATTTTTGAATTTTTCTTTCCTTATATGATCATTCAGATTTCACTAAAGTCACTTTTAAATTTTTGTTCCCTATACGATCATCTAAGTATTGATAAGATCTCACTGAAGTCACTTTTAATTTTTTTTCCTTATATGGTTATTGAAAAGATCTCACTAAAGTCACATTTTAAATTTTCATTCCCTTGTATGGTCATTCAAGTATTGAGAAGATTTCACTAAAGTCACTTTTAATTTTTTTTTCCTTATATGGCCAACCAAGTATTGAGAAGATCTCACTAAAATCACCTTTTAAATTTTTCTTTCCTTATATGATCATTCAAGTATCGAGGAGATCTCACTAAAATTACTTTTGAATTTTTCTTCCTTATATGATTATTCAAGTATCGAGAGAATTTTTCTTCCATCATATGACCATCACTAAAATCTTTGAATTTTCATATAGATTTCAAATATTATTAAAAATTAAATAAATTAACTATGGTAGAAATGCGACAGAGAGTAATTACTAAAAATGACTCTTTTGCTGTCTCACGGCAACTTTCGTTGGTAGGTCAACAATACAGGTAGGATACTAACGAATCGTATTCTACGTAATTTCAACCACTAAAGACTTCGAATTTGACGGAGTCATTACAATAAAGGAAAATTTACATTCCTTCTCTTTTCCAAAAAATACTTTCCTTTGATCATCGGAAATCCCCAAATTTCAATTCTCGGGTTTTCGATTCCTTCAACTAGGTTTACTCTTTTAAACACAAAGGCGAGCTTTTCTTCTTCATTCTAAGAAAGGCTCGCCGAAAAAATATATAAAAAAATAGCAAAAATGGAATTTCTTAGAATTTCTCCTTGTCAATCCGTCGTCGTTTTCCTCCTCTTCTCCGTCGTCTACTTCCCGTTCACCGTCCGTTCAGATGAAAAGATCATCCCGCTTCTTTTGCCTTCCGAACAAAGCAACCAAGACATTTGCCCTACAACGCCGACTCCTCCGTCCTGCACCGTTAACTGCTTCCGACCCGACCCGGTCTGCGGCGTTAACGGCGTGACGTACTGGTGTGGTTGCCCCGACGCACAATGTGCTGGTGTGCGTGTTGTGAAATCAGGGATCTGTGAGGTGGGAAACGGAGGTTCTGCTCCGGTTACGGGTCAAGCGTTACTGTTGGTTCACATTGTTTGGCTTGTGTTACTTGGTTTCGTTGGACTGTTTGGGCTTCTATGATCGATTGATCAGGTTTCGTTTGTTCGTCGATTACTTGATTTTAGGGTTTAGACTTGATAGTATAGATATACATGTATCTTCTGTATGTATGAGGGGGGAATATACGGCTAGTTGTTTTTAAACTTGTCTTTGTTTTTCGTTTTGTTGGATTAATACAATTTTAGGAGATTTAGATATAACTCATCCTTGCTTCTTTGATTTTTTGAATTTTCCGTTTTACTTGCCTTTATAGTCCTGAGATGATTCTTTTACAGAGCCTGAAATGCATGTTTGATGTATAAGAGTAGATGTAGGAATGAAATTGATCACGACAGAGCGGAAAGATATAGACGAGTCATATAATTGAGCCTGACTGGTTTGAGGTAGTTGTTGTTTTATGGAAATAAGAATATGTATATTATTGAGGAAGAGATTCTCGATATGTGAGGAATTTGATGAGGAGATAGATGAGCCATTTTTTGAGGTTAAGATCGTGTTGGACATTTACCTCACCTCTGACGTAGTGGTACGGACTGCGTACACTCTATCCTCCCCAGACCCCACTTTGTGGGAATATACCGGGTATGTTGTTGTTGTTGTAAAATCGTCGTGGACATGTCTTCAGTAGCTTTGCATCTCCTTTTAAGTTCTAATGGCTGATAGGTTGGTTTGGACTTTAACCTCTGAGGAAAGCAATGGGATATTGGCTTGCTAGGCTTCTAAAGATCCTGCCTGCCTTTATGCACAATAATTTTCTATTGTTTTGGATCTGCTTGATATGTGGACTTTAAACTGCAGTCTGGTGTTTGTCTAGGGAAATGTTCGACTAAATTGGTTTGTGACATTTAGTAGACTGCTTATTCAATCCATATTCTGAAAATGATTAATGCCTCTTGGTACAACAAATCGATCCCAAATGGGAGGTATTTTGCTGCTCCGTTAGTCATTACCCTCCCATGTCAAATGCTATTCATGATTTACTCTGCCGTTGATGCTATTTTTGTTCTAGAACTAATTGGCCGGGCTTACCGTTCCTTGAAGGAGTTGTTGGGAACAAAAGGATAAAGTGACTGACCATTTTCATGTGCCCGATTCTTCCTCACCCTCTAGGTTACTCCTTTGTCTACCCCTCCCCTTGGTTGGTTTGTTCTTTTCTCTCAACGGTTGCTCCTTGGCAACTAGTATTCCCCTTTACTAACCTTCGTTCCATTTGCAACCCTTCCCTTTGCTCTTCTGGCAACACCTTTTTAAATTTAGGTCTTGGGCCTAACTCAACCCCAAAAGCTAGCTCAAAGGGAGGAGGACTGCCCAAGCAAGTAGACCACCCATCTCATTAACCACTAATGTGGGACTTTCCATTCTTCAACAACCTTTAATCCTTATCTTAGCGCTCCTTCTGACCTTGTAGCATCTATTTCATCTCCATTTTGATCACAATGATTGGGGTGCATTTTGACATTCATACTGGTCTCTGTACTTCCTCTCTGACCCATCTGAATGGGAGGGATTATTGACTACAAATTCATCACTGACTATTTTTTCTTTTCCTTTTGGGAGAGCAGTTAATCTTACTTTAGGTTGCTATTTTAAATGATGTCGTTTCACATTATTGAAAGAGTGCATATATTTGCTAGTTAATCTCAGTCCTGAGAGGTAATTTGCTGGATAAGCTCTGCTATTTTGTCTTCTCGTGGGATTATTTTCATGATTCTTACTTATTGATTAAGAAGGTCAATTTATTGAATTTTTCCCTACTCTAGTAAAGCAGTACTATATAATATAGTTTCAGCTAAGAATATTCATTTTTGGAGTATCGAAAGAAAATTTCTCTAACAGGGTAGTAGATTATACCCTATTGTTCGACTCGACGTTGATACTCGCTTTCTGATGGGGAAAAAACTCGCAAGTCAATTTATATAAACTCAGGCTTTGATAACTATATCTGGAATAATCTGGAAGCCTAGTAGAGCATCTTTTCATTGGACCACCTCTAACGTTTATGTGCTTACAAAGACGCTCAAGAAAAAAAAACATTCATTTCGTGGAGCAGGCAAATTCGAAGGAAAAATTTCAAATGGGTCACTTATTTTTGGGATTGGCCAAAATGGACTATCGTCCAACTTTCCACGATTTTCCATATTAGTTGTCCATATTACTAAAAATAGTTGTCCCAATTTTAAAACCAAGATAGAATATTGGAGGAAATCGTGGAGAATTGGACGATTTGTCCGTTTTAGCGAATTTCCAAAAATAAGTAGCCTATTTGGATTATTGATTCAAATTGTGACTCTTTACGCTTCTGACTCTATTGTATCACAAGTATACTTTTACTTTGGCCCTCGGTAGTTAAAAATCATTACTTGAAACAAACCATTGAGCAATGAAATTTTACGTTACTTTTGCGAGTCTCCAAACAGTAAGTTGCATATTCGACTTGATTTATACTATATTCCACAAAGACTATTTAATCTCCTTGGATAGTCTACCTCACAGTCCTAGTGAAATTCAACAACATATCCAGTATATTCCCATAAAATGAGGACTTGCGGAGGGTAGAATGTACGCAGACCGTACCTTTAACCCAGGTGGAGTAAAGAGGCTAGTGAAATTGAGTCTTAAAATACAATACAACTACTAATTTGCCGGGTCTGAATTTAGGACGCGGTTGCTGTTAATGTGTACTAATTGGGAGCATTCTTAAAATGTCTCTAGATCAGTCAGGCAGCAAAATTCATAATTAAGCACAAATGATAATTCTAGCAGTCTACGGGGTAATCTTATTGTTAACAGGACAGGTACCTTGTAGAAACAAAAGAAAACAGAAAAAACAGGTGGAAAGAAAGTACAAGTTCCACTTATTTTGTATATGTAAAACAAAAGTTGAAAGAAGTTGGAAATCAAACAAATTTTATACCCACAAGAACGTAGTAAAAACATGGTAAAAAATTGGCGAGTGAAACATTCATTTTCCCCACGATGGTGCGGTTGAAGAGAGCATCTTTTGAAGTGTTACCCGAAACAATAAACCTCTGGAAAACTTTGAAGGAGCACCGATCAGTATAATTCCCTTACCTACGACTCAAAGCCGGTAACTGTTAAGTTTTTTTTTTCACTATTTCGTTTTTTACCACCTTTCTACTTTCCAATAAGTCTCACCAGAAGTTTCACCTGGAACTAAGCAGCCATCCTCAGAAACATAGTTATCACCAAAATAAGGCATGCAAGTCAGCTCTATGCCAAAAGAATAGGCACCCTTTTCATTGCCAGATTATCTACTCAGGAACCAGATGCATGTAAGCCTAGATACTCCAGAAAGCTAAGAAAAAAGAAACGAGAACCGCTCAATAGACACTCAATCATCCTTTTTGTGGCTTTGCAACGAGAAAACGGGATCACCCAGATGATCCTCGTCAGCAGATTTTGCAGTAAGAGAGCTGTCCTCGCCGCTTACTGCAGATGAATCACTCTGCTTGGTGTTTCTGGTCAACTTAGACTGAGAGGTCGCAGGAAGCGCAGTGCCAGGATTCTTGCCCACTACATTTTTATATATACCAAGAGCTTGAGCCATCATGCTAGCAGGATCAGCAGCACTTGTAGGAAGCAACAGCGTTGTGCCCTTCAAAGTTGAAGGCAAACAGAAAAATAACAACGTTAGCAAATAGCTTAAACATGACAGTGGACACAAATATAATGTAAATTATGTGCTTCACCTCCTTTGCAATATTACTAAAGGCTTGGATATACTGCTCTGCAATCCTCAAACTTGCTGCCTACAAACCAAATATTGAAAGCTGTAAGCGTTACTACAGATTGGTGAAGGTACAATCAAATGTAATATTGACAATCCAATGGAGAAAACTTTGCTGTAAGCTGGTGCATTACAAGTATGAAAAGCAGCCCGCTCTTCCACTTCCATAAGTGCCAGAAGAAGAAGGGACAGGGAGGAAGAAGGAAGAAAAGACAAAACACATAGCCAGATCAGGACCAGCACTACTGGCGTTTCAAGAACCTCACCTCTGCACCGCCATGCTCTTTAAGGGTTTGTGACACCATTGCAATGCCTTTTGCTGTAGCTTGTGCCCTAGCGAGGATTGCTTCTGCTTCACCTGATTTATTCAACAGGGAGAGAAAATGAACAAGGAGAACCAGTGAAGCTGAGATTAACAGTCCCAAAAATGAAGGTCACTACATATGGACTATTCAAATGTTTTATGTAACTTGATACCACATATTTTTTATCAGGCACCTCGGCACCACATTAAGGCACCAAATACAGTAATGGACCATGACGAACACCATTTGTCGCCTTTAATACCAAAGAGAACACATATGCACATACATACGCTAATCAATTCACTAAACTTTATCCAACAGTGGCAATGGTAGGTGAAAAATCTGTTCCCGACAAAACTTCTAGCACTTCTTTTGAGAATCTCACTGCAACAACTCTACTCTAACTTTTCTCGACCATGATTAAGGGAAGTTGAATCTCACCAAAGTACAGGGAAATAGTGAAGTTCTAAGTAAACAAACCTAGCGCTCTGTTGACTTGATCCATTTTTGCAGCTTCTGAGGCAAGGATCACTGAACTCTTTCTTCCGTCTGCAATATTAATGTTTGCCTGCCTTTCTCCTGTTATAGATGTCAAAAAATATCACATCATAAAAAGAAGAAAAAAAAATCCTGCATGTCAGATTGAAATACTAAAAATTCTAAAAAGTAAGTAAGCTGTGATTTTACATTGGCATGGTAATCATTTTGCTCATACAAGACCTTGCACTAAGTTATCAGCCTAAGAAGACTACG
The DNA here is from genome assembly GCA_003996215.1 of Jaltomata sinuosa. NCBI lineage: Eukaryota > Viridiplantae > Streptophyta > Magnoliopsida > Solanales > Solanaceae > Jaltomata > Jaltomata sinuosa. The sequence goes on along the minus strand of QJPP01001804.1, from coordinate 155,124 downwards.
TATCTAGTACGATCACTGTTAATGTTATAGATGGAAAAGCTTTTCAATAAATCTACTTGCAAATGTATATTAAGCTGGTCTGTCCCTGATATCATAACAAGGACTGCCCTTGCCTCCGCAATGGCAACCAATCATAATTCTAACACAACTACTGCATTACAAACTAACCATCGGGAAGAGGATCAATTACCTTCTGACTCCAGAACTTGAGCCCTTTTTTTGCGTTCCGCTTCAGCTTGCATCTCCATAGCAGCTCTAACACCACGAGGAGGAGATATATCCCCTGACAAGAGAAGGATAACAGACATATTCAGCAATGTAAGGCCACAACCAATTTCTGTAATGATGAAAAAATTGGCAGACTAGCCAACATACTTATTTCATATCTTAGACATTTCAAGCCCCAATCTTTTGCAGCCTCGTTAATAGCCATCTGCAAAAAAGCGTGCATCAAAGGGATCAAAGTCAAGCACCGAAGGTGCAGAAATAAAAGAACCATTCGCGGGATGCTTCCTAAATCAACACTCAAATATATTGCACATCATTGTATGTGATACATTTGACGGTGTAGGGATAAGATAAGCATACCATTACCTCACACCTAAATAAGCTGATGCACTAATACTGATCAATCACTAACGTCAATATGGCCATATGAAAAACCAGAAATTTTCTGTGGTTACTTTAGAAACACCATCTAACTGAAGCATATGCAACAGGTACAGAACTCGATGACCATTCAACAAGCGACTCCGGATTATGTGCAGATTGATAGAGAAGTGAAGATGAAGAAAGCAGCTTTTTAAAGTTCCAGTTATTCATCCTTCACAAATGTGCCAGACGAAAATGCACTCAATACTATCAATTCAACGAGAAAAGTAGACTCAAAAACTCATATAGCATGCAATCCAAAGAAAAGAATCAGTATACGTGGATATTGGTATTCTCACCATGGATGGAGCCTACTCTTACCTATTTATCTTCTATTACTCCCTCTGTTTCAATTTGTTTGTCCTGTTTTGACTTGGCACGGAATGTAAGAAAGTAAAGAAGACTTTTGAATCTTGTGGTCAAAAATTAAAGATATGTAATATGTAGCAAAATGCCCTTTAATATTGTCGTCTTAAACATGCCATGTGGAAAGTTGGAATTAAAGAGTCACTAAAAAGGGAAGAGGCATTCTTTTCTAGACGGACTAAAAAGGAAAATAGGACAAACAAATTGAAACGGAGGGAGTAGTACTTAGTTATCTTGGAGTTTCTTCTTAACATTGTTCTTAGACACCTCCTGTGGTATGATAGCCTTTAGTTTGACTCTAACGGCCAAGTTGACCAATTTATTTAAGTGGCAATTCGCTTAAATTTAGTGATTAATAAAAATAACCAAACTCACACAAAAAAGGGGGAAAAAACCAGAAAAATAATACAGAAGACAATCAAAATAAAGAAAAATACAGAAACACTACAAGGAAAACTATAAATGATTGAATGAAAAAACAACGAATACATAAATATAACAATCTTTAATAAAATGTCTTCACCTCCCCAAAAATGACTCTTTCTCTATAAACTTGGGAACATCTTACTGTCAAAAAATGAGACACAGAGAGATACAATATTCAAATTCTTCAAACAGTCAATTTTATATCCATTTGGACCTCAATAATAAAGCATAATAAAAAAATATGATGCGTAAACCATGACAAAGGACTTCGATACTTAAAAAAAAGGTCATAACTAATATAAAAACTCTATGTCAACAAAACTGAGACGAGCTTAACTAGAGCTACATGAACAGTGAAGATTCATATTCTGTTGTTGTATATGTTAACAAGGCACATTTATTTGACATCAAGAGCTAATAGTGATTAGTGTTATGACATTTTATTAAAAGTAGCAATGTTTTATTCAAGTAAAACAGCAGCAAGTAGGTGTTAAATTACATAGAACTACAATCTTCTCCTCTAACACTGTGAAGAGCAATGAAATCTAAGAGAGAGGCAAGATCATATTTGCAGTTTATCATATTTGCAGTTTACACCACACGGATAAATGTGGTAAACACATCACGAAGAGCATTAGGATTACCAATTACCTGCAGTTTGGAATCCTAAAATATAGAAGTTGAGAAGAGGCAACCATGCATGCATCGGCAAGAGCGATAGAGAAGTTTAAGACGCTAAAATGAAATTTCTAGTTGAACAAGCGTAATGGGATAAAAAGGTTTCATCTAATGAATTGAAAAGTTGGTCGCATCTCCTTTAAGGTATGGAGTGCTCGCATTGAAGACGTAAAAAGAGTATTCAGTAACACACTCATAAGAAAGTGTCTTTGAAGGTTCAGCCATGAGAAACACTGGCTATGGAAGACAGTGAATGCAGAAAAGTATGATAACGGGGGAATACAGAACCGGAAACACCACTTTACCTTGTGAATGCAAACTATAGTGGAATATCATGAAAGGATGGAAAGAGTTCAGCCATAACATCACATTAAATGGGATCAATAACAGCTTATGGAAGCATCGCGTGTGTGGATAACATTTCAAGAGTCAAATACTCTAGTAATTTTCCGCATATCAAGCCAGAAAAGACAGCATTTGACAAGATATACAAAGAAAAAGATGGTAGATCATTATAGAGCTTATGATTAAATAAAACATACAAGATTGAAAGGGGAAAGAACTTCAAATTTGATAAATTACTTTACTGAACAAATATCACTCGATCATAGCTGGACACATGGAAGTCTATAGGCAGGGGAAGTGGTTTTTCCTAGGGAAGTTCTTCTAACACAAGTTACTGAAAAGAGAGGATAGGGCTGCCAATATTTCTCTGTTTCGATACCTAGAACACCTAGAAAGGTTTGCTTGATCACATTGGTAGTGGTAAGGGCAGTGATACTAACTGCCAATACTATAAGGAAAGAAATATAACATATGTCAACTGGTGCTTCATGTGCAAATGGTTGTGAGAGGATGTGAACCATTTATTAGTGCATTGTAAAGTTGCAAAACCGCCTGTAGTGGACAGTTAACATTACATGTGCTAGTTGAACTGACGCTCATGCTTTTACAATGTGTTCTTTTTGCTTTTTAAAAAATTAAGGGCAAATTCCATCCTTCCCACCAAGTTTAGCATTTCTTGAGTAGTAGAGTTGTTTAACATATGAAACAAAGTTCTAGCAGGTGGATCTATCAACCTTATGTGATACTTGAAATATTCAAGATAAGTAAATTATCAATTCTACAAATAACTAGCTTAAATCTTACAAGTGAATAATTACATACAACTTGCATCTCAAGCCTGAAGAACTACATCCAACAGATTGCATAGGCAATTCACTTAATTTTCAGTTTCAGATACCCACAATCCATAGGTAGAAGGAACTGATCAAACAATCCTAAGTTATCCTACTTGACAAAAAAAACAGATAGATATGAGCAGAAACAAAGGGGATGGGGCTAGACTTTTTCAGAAGATACGCTAGTAAAAAGCTCACCACTATCTTTTCATTCAAAGTGTCCCTTTCCTCAAACGTCTTGTCCAGTGTGATCTTACCAAGCTCACTACGCATAGTTGTCTGTGCTAGCTGAATTACCGCATACAATGGATTCTCAACCCCATACGAGGCCAATTTAGGGTCCACAATCTACAGTTAAACATTAAACAGGAAACATTATCAGCACATTTCCAATAGTCTACCATCAATAATGTCTCCATCCAAAATTCATTGGAGTTGTCTAACCTTGACATAGAGAACACCATCAATCAAAATGCTAACATTATCCTTGGTAATGGCGGATTGGTCAGGTATAGGAATAGCCTCTTCCTTAAGCGAATGCACATAAGCAATTTTATCAACGAAAGGAATCAACACGTGAATTCCAGGAGTCAATGTCTTCACATACTTCCCAAACCGCTCAACAACATACGCTTTTTTCTCAGGCACAATTCGCACTCCCCAATTAACCGGCGGCGGGATTTCATATCTTCATCATAATCGACAACTTATTCACATAAAAACAAAACTAAAATTATACTAAAAACTATAGCAATCGAAAATGTTACCTCATGCTAGGGTCGCGAGCGTTGCGAAAATGACGGACCGAGGTGAAGAAAGGAGAGAGCTGACGTGGCGGGAGTTGACCGGAGAGGAGAGTGGATTGCTTTAAAATCGGAGAAGAGAGGGTGGAGATGGCTCTGCCGGTGAGTATAGGCGGCGGCGATTGGAGGAGGTGGTTCAGCAGCCGGAGCTTGCCGAGAGAGTTCGATCTAGCAGCGTTCATTGATGTTAAGATGAATCGGATACTGGGAAAATTGAGCGGTGGAGAAGAGGAATCCGGCGAAGGGAGGTTTCAGTATACAAAGCCCTAGTTAAACCCCATTGTCAAAGTCACACGATTTGTCTTGCACCGAAATGGGTTCGTTGATTTGGACAATTGCTTTCTTTAATTAATCAAAATAAATAAAACTATGTCATTAGCATATTTTTTTATGGAAAATGGATTCAGTCATTCTGATTAAAATGGTTTCGTAAAATAAAAAGAAATTTCGTCAATCTAATCATTGGATGTTAGGTTCAGCATTTGATTCCATAAAATTTACTGGCAGATAATATTTTTATTTGATAAATTTTCTATTTAGTTTTGAGAAAAAAACTTTAATTTTGATAAGAATTTCCTTTCGCTCGATCGCATTTGGAAGATAAATGCTCGAATTAGACGTAATATCAGAGATGACAAGAGATATGTTACATATTTCGACTCTAATCGTATGCAAGCTATGGTGTCAAATGTCAATGACCAATTATTTCCTGTTTTGCGAGCATTTTAGACATTCAAATGGAAATAGTGATCTTCGGTTTTAATTTGTTTGTTCTATTATTACATGGAAAAGTTTTAAAAAATAAAGAAATCTTTGAATCTTGTGATCTTAAATCAAAAATATATCAAATGTACTTATATTTAATTTTGTATCTTAAATTAAAGATATATCAAATATACTTATATTTAATTTTGTGATCTTAAATATGTCATTGGAAATTTAGAATTAAAAAGTTGCTAATAAAGTAAAAGAAACATTCTTTTTTTAAATGGACTAAAAAGAAGAGTAGAACAAAACAAATTAAAACGGAGGGAGTGTAATCTTTAGGCTCATGTGTTGCCACATCTATGCCATCTCGTCCTTGTTTTGCCTTGTTCTAGTTTGCCACTTCATGTTGGTCATTGTCGTAGTCTCCGCCATTCCCATTCAACGTATTCTTTTTATTTTCTTTTGAAGTGGTTTAATTCGAAACCTAAAGATGGGTCCTTAAAGTTCCATCTCTGCCTTTGACATCATTTTATCCATTTTTTCCTCCTTAGCTAGTATAGTATATTGGATTTAAGTTGCATACAGTAGATGTGTCCAAGAAAGAGTAGATGCCTTTTATGATCAACTCTGCCAAAGTGGAGGATAGTTTTGGAAACTTAGCAAACTATTTGTGGGACTCGGGTTAGGAATACTAGTTAAATACCAGTAGGTTAGGGGAAAATAGGTATTGAATGTTGTTGAGTTATCTTTGTATCTCTCATTTCTATTTCTTCTGCCTTCTCACCCCCTTTTCTGTATCAGTCTTTCATCTTCTTCTTCTATATTTTCTATCCCGTCCCTGCTTTATCTTCGAGTACTCTTATCTCTTCTCTTGTAATAGTTTTTAGTTCTATCAATATATATATACATGTTTCATATTGTATTATATTGTTGAAGTAGCGTTAGTTAAACCTTTGTGTGTCTATATGTAGAACAACAATTTGAGCAAATGAGAGAAAACACTTGATGGAGATATGTCATATAAGCAGCCGAAAACGACTAGTAATCTTCAAGAAGTTTAAATATAATGGCACAATAATATTACCAAAGTCACAAGTACTTGTGTTAATTTGTTTGTACAGGTTCTAAGTTTTTTAATTACCAGAACTATTAAGTTTGTACTGAAGCCAATTATATAGAATTGCCTGAGATACATTTAGATTTTGGAGCAGAACATTAATTCTAAACTGTTGGTAGCTCCACTCAATGAAGTATCTGTTCCTACAAACACAATTTGAGCTAAACAGCTTATGAGAGGAACATTAAACATTGAGCAACAATTGCTTGCTATAATTGTAAGTGCATGCTGTCTATACTTTAAAAGCTTTCTTCATACACTTCTTGTTAGAACAAGAATGATACTCCGTCTATTTCATTTTACTTGGCTCGTATACTAAAAATAGATATTTCATTTTACTCTCTACAACACAAAGTTCAAGATGAATCACCATCTATTGCAGTAGAACATGAACAAACTCTAATTTGCTTTTAATCGTCAATAAAGATATATAGATCTCAAATTAAGCATATGTAAAAGATAACTCATGTGCACCGGTTCCTTATTAGCATACATGAAAGACTATTCGCCTAAGCCATGCCTGTCACTAGGGGCTGATTTATCATAACGATATCTGATTCATTTGAACCTAGTATTTTTATGTAGAGCATAAATTAATTTATTATGTAAAATTCAAAAAAAAAAAGATTAATTAATATGAATCCATATTTAAAAATATAATAAATTCAATACAAAATCTTAAAAATTCAATCCACAAAATTTAAATCTTTAATCCGCTCATCGCACGCATGTCTCAGTAAAACCAAGGTCGGAGAAAACCAAAAGACGCAGCTGAGACGACACTGTCTCATCCATATAATTAAAATGAATTATGCGCCTAATTTACATTCATATCTAAGTTTCTCGAAATGTTTTTTTAATTATCAGCATATATCTTACAGTGATTTGGTATTATATAGTACTCTGTCTGCTGTCTTAATTTATGTAGCAACACTTTAATTAAAATATTACTCGTAATACAGTAATACACGCTAGTAGTAATAATAAAGTTATATACCTAATGTTTTTATCATATACAAAATTATGAAGGAATAAGATTACATACAATTATATAGTACTACTACTCCATGTGAATTGCAGTACATATCCACAATAATTTCAATTTTTTTAGGAGTTCTTGTGATATTTAACTCCGACCAGATACCAGACAATAAGTGTCTATATCATGAAAATAACGTCACATAGCATATACATGTGCTCTTCCCTGTCATTATTGCGTAGCCAAACTGATAGAATAATTGCTGCTAACGTGGAACACCAAGCACCAATTGGCTGCTTTCTGTTGATCAAACCAATACGTGGCTTCATTTGAATGCTGTACAAGCGTACCCACTGCACAAACCTGTGGTGCTGCTGTACGGGAACAAACAAACGGGTCGACCCGGTGGAAACTCCGGAATCGGTTTCTCCATATTCAGGAACTCCACCACTTCTTCCATCGTTGGCCTTCCTTTGTTCTCGTTTAACGTGCAGAGTAACCCGATATCCAAAGCCCGAATAGCCTGCTCCAGGTTCACGACCGCGCCCATTCTCCGATCCACCAGAGTTTCTTTCTGTTGTACCTCATGCATTGCCCATGCAAGATCCAGTAAGTCTCGTTCACCCGGGTTGGACTTCCTGCTCCGACCCGCAACGATCTCTAGCACGACTACTCCGAATTCGAACACATCAGCTGTCTGACTCACCATGGACTCAAACCGGGTCGACCCGGTTGAAGTGAGCACGAACCCGAAATCACCCACTACTGCTCTGAAGCTCACGTCGAGAAACACACTGCTACTTTTAACATTTTTATGAGCGAGTTGCTTTGAGTGAAGATATACAAGAGAATCTGCTAAATCTTTAACCACCTTAAAACGCCTCGACCAAGGCAAGACACCAACACCAAACAGCCATTTATCGTGGCTTCCATTCGGGATGAAGTCGTACACAACTATTGTTTCTTGGTTGTCATAGCACCATCCTCTAATCGGGACCAAATTCGGGTGACGAATTCTGCTGATGGCCTTGATCTCTTTGTGAAATTGACGCTTTTCAAACCCGTGCGTGTTGAAAAACTGAGTTAAAAATCGCTTTACAACAACGTTGCACCCGTTCAGCATAGTGGCCTTATACGTAACGCTCTTTTCATCACTGCCCAATATTTGTAACTCGCTGAAATTCCGAGTTGCGATGGAGACCTCGGCTATTGTGAAGCGACGCGCCTTGTTTGGTGGCCGAGGTCTCTGTTTTTTCTCGGGTAGAGTGATTGCTTCCATGGAATCGTTATCTCGCTTGTAGCTAAAGCAACAGAGGTTAATAAGAACAACTACCAGAAGAATGACCACAGCAAGGAAAATGAAGAAACTGTTAGGCGTTTTACGATGTGCAATTTCAGACTGCGTGCTATTTTGAAGCATGATTTTGTTCTGGCACGTCTCTGTCAAAGGAAGACGAAGCGAAGCTTGACTAATTGAAGTGAAATTCCAGGACAGGATGTTGTGGATTTGGGTATGGTTACCAGTCGCAGCTGAAAATCCAACAAACATGTACTCATTTAAGTAAGGAGAAAGATCAAGTGAACCAGAGTAGACTGATTTAGAAGGATATCCTCTGCCATCAGGTGCAAGACGAATTTCCATAAAACGTTTTCGTCCATCGTAAGATATCCAAACTCTGTGAATTGATCCGTCATTCAATTGAACCCCGACATCTGAAGCATTAATCGCTGCAGTTGAAACTATACTTCCCAAATTGATGCCTAAGTGATTGTCATTCGGGTCACCAAATTCGGGATTCTGGCGAGTATCAATCTCAATAGCTACTGTTTTATAATCATCATCACACAAGTCGTTCAGCATGCCAAGCCACGGACCAGCACGGCCAACTGTTAATTCATCTGGGACGATTATAAAAGTAAGGCCACTACCACCAACAGATTTACCAAGACCTGACGTCTCATTGCTCGAATTGGACTTCACTTCGAATTGAAACGAGAAGGTTGTTTCAAAAGAAGCCGGTGTTTGAGTCCGTGGATCGAGGAAACGGATAGGTGATGAATATATAGCTCGTCCTGCTAGATGCTTAAGATCATCGCCTTCTCTCTCGGGGTCAGGAATTTGGACGGATGTTTTCTCATCCGAGACCATAGCACTGCCTAGAAGCGTAAGATCTTGCTTCAATCTGGGATTATTTGAACTGAAATCTTGAAATGAGATATGCTTCGTCACGTTAATTAAAGGTCCGATAGGACCTTTATCGTCCGAGGACAACCCCAAATTACTACTAACAAGTATGGCAAACAGGAAAAAGACCCAGCAAAGGTATTCCATGATGAGCTGATTTTTGGCTAGTGAAGAAGATAGGGATTTTGATTTTGCTCAGTTGCAAATTAGCAATTGCCAAGGTTGTATCTAAGCTTAGCTAAAAGCATGTGGTCTACACAAAACTTCATTTCACTTTCTTCCAAAAAACAAGAGAAGTAAAGTCTTCCAACTTACATAATGGTACGTTTTTGTCCTATTTCAATTTGAGTAAACAAAGGTACTAATAATTCTAGTGGAATTTAAATTCTGATGCTTTAATGATTGGAATTTGGGATTAACTAAATTGGCTCTATTCTTGATAATGACACAGACCTTACCCAACCATCACATCTTAAAGTAAAGCTCCTAATATCACCCTCCACAGACCACAATCTCAGATGAAGATTATCCACATTTTTAAACTCAAATTATTAGTGCCACTAATAATTGTTAATTACATTATTGATGATTTGTTGTACCAATAATTGACAAGCTCCTGATTCATCTTATGGAGCAAAACAAAATTATGAAGTGGTCACTGATGTGTTGATCAAAATTAGTGAGCCAATTTATGGACAAGGAAAATAGAACAAATTTAATGAAGCAGATTGAAACAGGAAAAAAAATCCTACCCAACTATTTGAAGGAAAAAAGTATCCAACCAAACTAAGTAAACTTGCAACAAATGGTCAAACCGATTACAAAAATAAGGTTTAAAACAATTTTCTGAATGAGGTTTATAGCATGTTTGATCAAACTTATAAAATCAGCTTCTTTTGAAAAAAAACACTTTGGTGAGAATCAATTTGTACATGTTTGACTAATAAATTCAATAAAACACTATTGAAAAACAATTAGTGTGGTGGGACTACGAACACCTCTCCCCTCCACCCGCATAGCAATTGGAGCATGAACAAGATAATATAAAAACCCAACATCGAATGAAACAAGAATTGGGTGAGTATGACTTGATACAATGATAAGTAAACGAATTTTGGACCTAATTTAACGTTAATTTTTTTTTACACTATCGATGTATAATTTGAATATAAACATACACTCTACCTCCATCTTAATATTTCATGGTCTTGGTTTTACTAATCTCAAGCTTTAAAGCGAGAGTTAAATCTTGTACTTTTATGTCTAAATAAAACTAAATTCAAATGTTTTAAACTTCCATTGTAGTAGAAGCGGGTAGAATGATAATTTTTTGTATGATATTTTAAATAGGACTTAAGTTATACTATATACTGACAATTTATAAAATGTTTGTTATCATATTTATCGTACAAATTTACTTTTAATTATTTAATGTCACTTGCTTGTGTAAAATTTTGTATATGTTCGGTGGATAGAACTTAAAAACTTTTAAAAATATTGTAGCTCAAGAAAAAACGTTCTTTATAAGGAAATATACGAAGCGTTCAGACAATTGAAAATACTTCAGATATCACTAAACGATGTGGTGCAGTAGATGTATTGCTTCTCTCTTAATTAGAAATCTATGTTTGGAGCTTTGAACATGAAAAAATTCTTAGCAAAGAGTGATTCCTCCAAATAGGTTTTATGCAACGCGAATTAAGTTTCAATACGGATAAATATCGAACATCGAAATGGGAAAGATAAAACTCATTGCGTTTGGATTTTTTCTTGTTTGGATCATTGGTGGCAGCGGTTTTAAAAGGTCGGAAGTGGGAAAAATAAATCCCATTGTTCTGTTGTGGGCCTAGATGATATATGGTGAAGAGACTTTAATATTACGCAATATATTAAGGAAAAATTACTTAAATAATCAAACATTCTTACTGTATCTACTAAATTTTTTATACTTAAAAAAAATTATATATTTTTTTATCACTTAATAATTTTCTATCAAATTTCAACTCAAATACTCCTCCTTTTTCTCTTGATTTCTTCCTCTCCTTCCTCCCATATCTCTTCTATTAACAATTTTCTCATTTTCTCCCTTGATGACCGGATCATAACAAAAATTCAGAGTGAAAGAGAAGTTACCGACTTCAGAATTTCAAGATGGAGTGAAAAAGCAAGGGATAAAGTTAAAGATTTGATCAAAATTGTGAAAAAAGTATGTGAGGGTAACGAATAACTAGCTCCGGTGAAATCTTTATTCTCTATTTTGCTTCTCCGTGGAGGAATAAAATTGTGAAATCGTTTATTCTCCGGACTTTTTCATTGTTTCTGCTCACCGGAGCAAACCAACAATCACCACCACAATAAATTTTGGTATTCTATAATTTTTTGAGCACTGATCTAATTATATTTACATTGTTTCGTGAATTTCGATGCTCTCATGATTTTTTAGGTATTGATCACCGCATTCTTAATGTTTTTGATCCCCTTTTGCTTTGAGTATATGCACAGATAGATGTATATATATATAAATCTATGCAAGAAGATGCCCTATCTAATTTTCAAGTTGGGGGAGTATTTATGTACGAATACATATATTTATACGCGGATACAATCTTGTCAATATCAAAAATATATATATATATATATATCTTTGATACCATATACATGTGTCTATGCGCGGATACACCAGATACATTATTCGAATTTGCTCCAGATACATTATATTCAATACAAAATACACTAAATATTTGATCCCGAATCACAGAGTGAAATTGATATCAAAATACACTAGATGAAATTGATATCAGATACACTGAATATGCAGTCACAGATACACAATGCACAAATATGTATCTATGTATAATGCACAAATACACTACATACTGAGAAATAAAGGGACGAGAAAAGGAAAGAGGCGAGCGAAAGAAGAGAGATGCGAAATACATTCATCGAATATATGTATCTAGACGCAAATACAATGTATCTGGTAAAATCTGTAACTTTATGAAAGTTATATTGTAGAGTTTAATCACATAAATAACATAACTTTTACATTTTCTCATAAATAACATAATAAATATCAATTTTAACATAATTTTTGTATTTTAATATTTTATTAACATAGTAATAATTAAAGGAGATCCCATAAAATCTGATTTTAAATTTATACCTTTTTTATTTATTCCAACTTCTCTCTCCTACAATTAATATCTATCCCATAATTTTAGCAAATATTTTAATAAATTTTTCTTCCCTTCTTCTTAACTATCATATACATCATTTATATTCATCATATATTAAATAATATAATATTATACACTATTAATTTTATATGATATAATATTATTATATATACTTCATAATATGTTGGTCTTTGTCTTTGAGATAAATATTCTTGTAGCCGATCATATAATGGTTCAAATAATTTTATACTATGTATTTCGATTATATTCATTGTATATAATAATACTACACATTATTAATATATATTTGTTAAATTAAAAATAATAATAGAATATAAATAAATATTATATTATATTTAAGATTTTTTTGGTAAAATTATACTTAATATATATGATTACTATGTCTTTGCATTTGTTGTATCATTAGAAATATACAATATATACATACAATAGTTAATATATAATCAATATTTATATTGTTATAATAACATTATATCTGTAATATTATTTTAAGTATACAATTTACTCACATAATATTTGATATATACTGTTAATAGATTTATTACATATACACAGTTGATATATTGAGTGTAGGAATTTGAAAAAGGAAAAACTACATAACTAGCAAATATTTTTAGTATAATTATTTGATCACACGGTACTTTAAAAAGTTACATATCTAAATATCATTTTTAGTTTTCTAGCTATGAACACCTAATTTTTGATCGAATCTAAAAAAATTATATTTTTTAGTGATTAAATATATATTTTAGGTCTAAATTAGATACTTTGATTTTATCTTATTTTTAGTAAGTTTATTTTAAAAGATTTAAAAAGCATAAACAAGAGTCATATTTTAGGATAAGTTTTTTTTTTTACTTTTCAAAAGAAAAGAAAATTTTCAAAAAATATAATTTTGTTTAATTTAGATTTTAATAAATAATCTAGTAATTTTAATATTTTCTTAATCATATTTTTAGGACTAGCTATATAACTTTTCTATATTTTTATTAATTCAAAATAATTACCTAATATTTTTATCATTATATTTTATTTATATCTTTAATTAAAAAAAAAAAAACCTTCCTACAACTACCCAACACCCTACTAATCCTAAAAATCTTCCCTTATTGTTTTTTCATGTCTTCACAGGGTACCACATTTTTTGGTTGCGTTTTTTAGGAAACAAAATCTCTAAAAAAAAAATCATGACTTCACAGGGTACGACATTTTCTGGTTGTATTTTAGGGCACAAAATTTTTATTTTCTTTTTTCATGTATGCACAAGGTACGACATTTCCTGGTTGTATTTTAGGGCACAAAATTTCTGTTTTTTTTTTCATGTCTTCACAGGGTATAACATTTTCTGGTTGCATTTTAGGGCACAATTTTTTTTTTTCTTTTAATATATCTTCACAGGTATCACATTCCTTAGTTGCATTTTAGGGACAAAATCTCTATTTTATTTTTTCATGTCTTCACAGTGTACGATGTTCCCTGATTGCATTTTAGGGCACATAATTTCTATTTTCTTTTTTCATGTCTTCATAGGGTACGATATTCCTTGATTGCATTGTAGGGCACAAACTCTCTGTTTCCTTTTTTATGACTTCACAGGGTACGATATCCTTTGATTGCATTATTGAAAATTAGAATCTTATTTTATTTTCATACTTATTTTAAATTTTCATCATTGTAGTCTTTACCATTAGAGTAGTTAGTTTTAGTTTTACTAATAACTCACAAAATTTTCTTAGTGCAAACTGGGGCAGATTTTTTTTTCCGTTTTTTTGCTTGTTTGTCTTCAATGACTTACAAGTTTTTTGCAAAGCACATGTTTGATGTTCAAGCATGGAATCTCATCTTTGGTTTAGAGCGAAGAAGAATGTTTAATCTCTAAGACAGTGAGAGTCAGCTTTGACACATATAGCGGCCCAACATCTCAAGAGTCATCTTCTTAGCTTCTGATCAAGAAATCAAGCATCCAAGAATATTCTACGAACTGTACTTGGGAGGAGCGTCAACGACTCAATCCAAGTTATAAGTTCAAGTATCAAATTCTAACTTCAAGATTGAATTTTGAGATCAAGGTACCCATCGAAATAAGGTGAGGTGACAAGTGAAGATCCAAGAGGAAGAGCTGAAGGAAGAGAAACATGACAAGTAGAATAGATAGGATCTTGTATATTTTCCTTTCTCTTTTATTGTATTTTTCATTTCTTGATGTAATAATAGGAGCCACGGACCGGAACCTCGATCGAACCTCTTGGCGTCAGAAACGCATCATTGCAGCTGCTTGGCGCCCAGGTAGGCTAGGTTTTCATTTGAGTAGCTAGACCTGCTTACATTCTGTACTTATCGTATAGTGAAAATGGAGAATCCATGATTAAGCCTCCGGGCACGGAGTCTGGTGGATTCGCTATTGGTTATATGCGAACTAGGAATTGGTTGGATTGAATTGTGGGATATTGATAATTATTTGGGGCTGTTTATGTTGTCTTGGTATAATAAAATTATAGGACTCAGGGACTGGGATGTCGGAAAGGTTTGGAGAACCGGTAATTTCTTGGATAACTAAATAAGAATGAAAATGAAAAAAAACTAGGTGAGGTTTCGGGAATGCGAAGGACATGATAAGTAGTTGTTGGTTTTATTAAGGGCTAAGGGGTAGTGATTCACATTGTTATTATCTATGTAAAGTCCCGGAATCGATGTGGTTGTTAATTTACGCTAAAAAGGGGAACCACTCTTTATATGTTAATAAAGGGTGAGTGGGCTTAGTCTTCAGATGGAGGTCAGGGCTAATTTATATACCCGGGAAAAAGGGTAGGTGATGATTTGCTTTTTGTATGCCTTGTATGTTTAAGTACTCTTATCTAAGTATTTGTATGAGATGCATTGCTTAGGGAATGGTCATAAATGTCTAATAGTCCTGTTTAATAGTATGGTAAATTGAACGTTGTATTGTGCTTGTTGGTTTACAAGTTGATTGTTTATTTTTGTGACTGTGGATTGTTTGACATTTGATTGGATCGGGTACCACGCCTGGTACGGGATAATACTAATAGTTGGCTCGAATACCACGCCTGGTACGGGATAATACTAACGGTTGGCTCGGGTACCACACCTGGTACGGGTTTACCTTATTATGTTGTTGCATCTTTATTTAATGGTCCCCTGAGTGGATCAGATTGTGAACTTGAATTGTGACTTTATATTTTTGGTCCATGAGAGGCCGGACTGTTACATTGCTTTATGAGTTTGGTCTTGGTGTAGACCGGGTTGTGTGTCTGAAACTTAGGTGTTGTATAGAAGGGATCCAGGGTAGGTCCGAAATATGTAATGGAGTATAGTGGTTGTTTGTTGTGGATTATTGATCATGGTTGTGGAGTGGTTTACATGTGGTTGATAAACTAGGGGAATGACTGGGAGTCTGACATTGTGTGACTAGCGGGTGATATCCTGGGAAGAATTGTCTAGGGATCCGGGATGGGTCCGGGTATTTGTGTGTAGTGTCCTGGGTGTAGTGGGTCTGGAATCCTCAATTTTTCTTTTATAATGTAATTTCGTGATTATACTAGATTTGACTCTAATTTCATGAAGTTGCTCAAATTGCTTACGTAATTCACTTGTTATTATTTGTTGTCGTTATAATTTAAAATATGTTTAGACTTTGCATCGTCAAATCTAAAATAAGATTTGTATAACATGTGGTTATTTCTTAAACGCTTAAAAGATCAATGTTTATTTTATTCTTGGCTAATACACAAAATTTGATGTCCTACGCTATATAATCAATTAATGTTTGGTGGGATTCGGTTCTAAGGAATTGAGTTAATTTTCATATTCATATGCTTAATAATATTATTTTATTTTCTAAAATAAATAAATAAAATAAAATTTATTGCCTCATGTACATTTCTTTTCAGTGATGAATCTCCTTTTGACTATTAAATTAAAGGCATGGTGTGTATTTGAAATTCTAAATTTAAAGAGTAGATAGGCTCAAATGGGCGGTTGGGCAGAAATTGAAGAGATTAAAGAGAATAGATTGAATTATAATTAGGTTGGGTCATGACTCGCTCAAATTTACTTTGGGTTGAATTGAGTTGGGTTATATTGGGTTAGAAATTGGATTGGGTCATGACCCTTCTAATTTGTCCCGTTTAATCTAAACAATACTATTATTATATAGACATAATTTTATACTATTATACTACTATCCACACACACTGACACACACCAAAAAAATGATTTTTTAAAATATTTCTACACCACCCTACCCCACCTCCACTCCCCACCCCAACCCACACACCCAATTTTTTTAAATTTCTTTTAAAAACAATTTTTTTAAAAAGATCAAAATAAATAAATAAATTTTTTTACCCCTCTCCCACAATCATTTTCCATTTGCATACCGAACACAAGAAAATAAGTGAGAAAAAATATATTTTTCTAAAAAATATTTTTGATTGGAGGTGGGATAAGGTGAGGGTAGGGGGTGGGGAAGGGGTGAAAGTAGGCGAGTTGGTGGATGTAGGTGGAGTAGAAAAATAAAATTGAGGGTGGGAGGGGAGAGGAATGGGGTGGAGGTAAGGGGTGGGGGTGGTAGAGGGTGAGAGTGGGGTAGAAAAGAAATAAATTTTTGGCAGATGAAGTGGAGGTGAGCTTGGGGGATTGGGGTGGAACTTGGAAGTTGGGTAGGAAAGAATTTTTTTCAAAAAAACTAAAAAAAAATGGGGTGGGGTGTGGTGGGGTGGGGTGGGGTAAGATGGGTGTGGGTGATTTTCCTTCGTCAAGGAAATCATTTTATTTATTTTCAAGGAGCTTATTTTCTTATTGAAAATATTAAGCATTAAAGAAGCGGGTTGAAGTGGAGATATAATTGGCCTCAACTCAAGATTATTTTAAATGGATTAAGCTAAAATGAATTGAAAGTTGACCCAATATTAAATTATCATGAATCTAACCCATAAAATTTTGAACAAGTTTTTATGTTTGGGTTCATTTTTACACCCGTAAGCAGAAGGTTTAGTCTCTTGTGTATGTATATATGCGTATGTTTGGGTTCATTTTTACACCCGTAAGCAGAAGGTTTAGTCTCTTGTGTATATATATATGCGTCTCTTTATATGTGATTTGCGCTTAAATAAATAAATTTATTTTGAGAAGATTCTTGTAATTAAAAGTGTCGATTCTAGCCTTTGTTTGTAAGAATTCAAAATTTGATATTTTAATAAATAAATAATTTAATTGCGATAGACATTTTCAAATAAATTGTTCATTTCGTGAAAACTTGTTTTCTGTTTAGTTCTTTGGTAATACTTGTAGATTTTACTCACATTTGAATTTTAATTAATTTATTATTTTGAGTTGTGAACGTTTTAAATATGCAAAAAAGCGAAAGAAATTGCTAAATTATTTCAATGTCTTTGTCAAAATATAAAAATGAATAATTCGTAAAAGAATGAGTTTAAGTTATTAACTCAAGAAAATTAGAAGTTTAATATAAGTGATAATTAACTATAAAGTTGGAAAGCACTGCTATCAATAATTCATTTTTACTAAAATTAACGTATTATTTTGAAGCTGATTTAATTGGGTCGGATAGACTTTAGGGATGTTAGATACTTATTTAGACTCGGGGAATATGGGAACTATCCATAAATGCCTCAAAAGGCACGAAAAACATATCAAAATCTGTAATAAGACTGAAAAGCACTGTTATCGATAAGCCACGCATTAATATAAATAAAATAGTTTAAATCAATTTTAAAATAAATCAAAGAAGGGGGGAAATAAATATTTTTTTTGTTAAGCTACTAATCATAATATATCCAAAAAAAAAACATTTATAAGTTAATGAAGCGACCGTGCTAGAACTACGAGACTCGAGGGGTGCCTCACACCTTCCCCTTGATCAACATAATTCCTTACCCGAATTTCTAGTTCCATGCCACTATTAAAGAGTCAAACTTTCCTTTTTATTAGGAATCCAAAAAAGATGACTTGAAACACCAAAACTCAATTTCAAGTACCACTCTGTAAATAAATAATTCCTTTTTAAAACGACACTTTAATTGGAAAAATCTTTTTTCAAAACACCACTTTCTTTAAACGGGGTGGGTGAAAAAATAGGAATGTAACACTAGCGAGTTGCCATAAGATGCACATTTCTTATTTTTGGCCTAAAATTGCTCCATCATATAATCATCACTCAATCTCTCCCCCTATTTCCAATTGTTTCAATTGCTAGATCTTTAGTAATAAATAGACAAAGAGTTCGTTATAAGTTTACTTTTGTTTATATTCAGCTTTTTCTCTCAACTAATGATACCAAGAATTTAAATGTTAATCTTAATAATCTAATTAATTGATTACATAAATTTTAATTTTTTAAAATGATAATTATTTAAATCATCTATTTTTAGTAAAGACGGCAAGTAAATGATCCGAGGGAAATATTACTTAACTATGATTGATAAATTGAGTTAATTTGGTATAAAACTATAAATATGTTTACGAATAATTATTTACTCTTCTTCTAGACTTCTACCCTTTCCTTCTCCATCCATCGTGAATTAATAAATGACTTCTTTAGTTCTAAGGCTCTTAGCATACGCACGTTCTAAATGTGTACTGATTTGAGTAATTTTAATTTTTTTTTAAAAAGGCCATATAGAAATTAACAAATAACTAATTAATTATGTCTTGATTTTCTGAAATGACAGTAATTTTTTTAGCTGGGGAGCACCAAAAATTTTATGCTCTCTCTATTTGGAGTTCATTCATGGCAGTTTTTCTTTACTCTTCCCCAATGTCTCTTTCCATAATTAACTTGGTGATGATTTCTTTTGCTCTTGGAGATAATTTATCGTCGTTCCATTTAAAGAAATTGCAGTCACCTTTGTTCTAAGAAGAACAAAACCTTTCTTTAAAGTTGCAAAAGAATTGAAATCAGTTTTATCAAGCAAAGACCAAAAATACAAAGATGAAAATTTTATCAATTATGTTTTTAGAAAAAATACACTTGAAATAATGTAATTCTGGTGCTCCTGCTAAAAAATCAATTTATTTTGCCAAGTCAATTTTTTTTTGATGACCTGAAGTGGCAAATCAGATTAGAGCGACTTTATAAGAAAAAAAATCGTAAATTGAGTGATTTTATTGATACCAAATCAAGTTAAGTAATGTTGTTAAATAATTTTACATACTTAAATGACATTTTGAGAAATTTACAAATAATAAAAAAATTCTTGGATCACGCGTGAAGAAGAACCAAAACAGAATGACACCCTGCACACACACTCACAATATCTATATACGTCAAACTTTTTCTTCGAAAAAACTCCTCTCCTTACAGTCAAGTGGCTGAACCAATTTTTTGCTAATGATCTGCTATTAAGCCTAATACATTTACATACTTTAGAATGTGTGTTATGAATAAGAACCAGGCCAATACGGTTGCCCACAAGGGTGTCACACAAATGGATATTGGACTGAGAAGTAGCAATTGGGCCGGGCCCTCACAAAGGCTAATTTGGGATTCAGGCTAATGACACAATAAGTAGTAAAAGGTATCATCACTATCCGTAGCTATGCCAATTATGTTGAAGCTTTGGCTTAGTCTGTTATCATCTCATATCCCTTTTATGTTATAGTATGTCATCCTCTTCTAGTAACTTTCTTATCTTATTCTACGATTTCTTCGTTAGTATTGTTCACTATTACTTTGTTGTTCTAATTCTCAGTACTAATTACTTTGTTGTTCTAATTCTCAGTTGTAATTTGGATTCTGAAAGTATAATATACATTAGTATTGAGTTGAGAAATTCGAATTGTTACAATATGGTTCATTTGTAGTTACTGTGGAGTTGTTGCGCTATACATGTTGGTCCAGTAATCAATAAATGACCAGAAGGATTTTTGAAATAACGGTTCAAATTCAGAAGATGAAAATATGGAGAAGGATAAAAAATGTCTTCAACATATTAAAAATGTTTTTAAAATGCCCTCCTTCCACCTATTGCATTAAATTTGCCTTTCCTTTCACCTATTGGATAAAAAATGCCCTTAACCTATTAGAAATGGTTCAAATTTTTCCCTCCCTCTACCTATTGAATCAAAAATGTCCTTAACATATTAGAAATGACTGAAATATTTCCTATTATATATGTCACTCCAAAAAGTATCGACTTCGTTTATCGATTTGATTAGATTTTTTCGTGAATACCACTGACAACTCCCTCCGTCCCATTTTATTTGCACACTTTTCTTTTACACGCATATTAAGAAATAATAAATAAGAAGTTTGTTTTACTAATTTACCCTTTAAAAAAATTATTTGGGAACTTTACAAACAAATGTGAACACTTTCAAAAAGAATTAATTGCAAGGGTAATATAGGGAAATTTTAATTAATGCTTTTTTTATTTAGTAAAGTGGTCAATTAATATTGGACAACTATTTTTAGTATAGTGAGCAACTATTATGGAGGACAAAGGGAGTAATAAATACAAGCCGACTCAGATACCGTTGTTATAAAAAAAATTTAAAAAGAAGGAACACGACACACGGACTTGTCATTAAGGCAAATCTTAACAAGAGGTGACACCGCCAACCATCCGTAATATTTGGTCCGGTTAGACTAATTAGTAGATAATCTATCATTTATTAGGGCATAAATTGAGGCTCTATATATGTATGTGAAACAATATATACTAATGCATGTCTATAACAGAAAGAATTTTAAGTTAATTGGCAAATTTTATTGCGTTAGACAAAGCACTTTGGATTTTTGTTCCCCTCAATATTCTTGTTCACGGTGCTAAAGAAGAGTTGCACGTAGTGTGTGGGATTGAAACTTTGTGTTGGTCAAATAGGAGTTGAAGGTAAATGATTCTTTTATTTCAGTTTTTCATGCATATATATATATATATATTATATTTTTTATTTTTATGCACTGAGTGTTTTTATTGAAATGCAATTTTTTTCCCTAGATCAACAGGAACTTGACTATCCTTAAAAAAGAGAGAGAGATAATTGTTCGTAAATAGCTACTCCTATAATTTAGATTATAATTATGAATAATGACTATGTTTTGTCTAATTATGAATTATAGTAATATTTGAGAGAGGAGAGAGTCGAGCGAGAGATTGAAGAAAGAGAAGAGATGTTAGATACAACTGTATCTCAAATATAGGTTGTATCAACATAAAGACTGTACCAATATGTATTTATATAGAGTTTGTATTTCAGATACATATTGTATGAATATGGAGTCAGTATCAATATGTTGTATCAAATACAACCACGACTAAAAATGCTAAAAACTAGGGAAGGTTTAAATTTGAAACTGTGAAACATAGATACATATATTTGCTATGAAACTAAAACATAGATACACATATGTATCAATCATCAATCAAACACAAATACACATATATACATGTGTATATGATACACGTATGATACTAAAAATTGATACATGTATGCTAATAAATACACAGACGTTGCTATGTTAAGGTAATATTTTAAAATTATAACTATATATTATAAATATAGTAGCTATGTTTGCTTAGATAAGTAAATTTTCCAAAAATGATACCGTACGAATTGCAATTATAAAATGCAAATGCTTTTTGGATTTTGATGAATTGTAAGATAAAAAAAACCTTTTTTTCTCTATTATTTGATAATTATTAACATTAATTTTAGTATTTGAATTACTATTGATATGAGGTATTTATCTTAATCGAGGCCTCACTATCTCCTTTTTGCCTAAGAAAAAATGGAAAAAATTTCAAATAAAATATTTTCTATCTAGGTTTCTTTCTATATATAGAATATTGCTCTTTCTTAGATAATTATCGATATGAAGCTTTCGGGCATACAAAGAATGTTGAGCTTGGATGTGTTGAAATTATAAGAAATTTTGAGATTCTTAATTACTTGAAAGAATAATTTAAAAATAAATAAGTCACTTTTATTTGCATAATTAATCGATTTATTTATATCTATAGCATTCTAAAATAGTGAGTAGTCATAAGGAAACGCGTAAGTGTTTTTTTAAAACCTATTTTCACATTTCGAGGGCGTCTTTTTTATTTTTTTCTAGTGGTCAAACGAGATTAGTTTCACTTAGAAAACTTTTTTTTCCTCCGTAGTTCGATGATAAGCTTCACATTTTGAGTTAATAATATTTACACCAAATAAATTTAGAGCAATAAAAGTAGACATGATAAATAATTAACTATTTTTTCCCCAAAAAATTGGGGCCAGGGGAAATAGGGTAGGGGATAACAAGGTGGGAAATCGAACCCTCATCAACAAATTGAAAGTTCAGGTAGCCAATCAATTGAGCACCCAAGGGTGTGGCCTGGTGGTCAATGAAGTGGTTTAAAGACCTATGGGCCTGATGTCTCAGGTTCAAATCTCCAGTGGAGACATAAAAACACTAAGTGATTCTTCCCATCTGTTCTAGCCTTGGTGGACAGAGTTACCTGGTACCTGTTGCTGGTGGGAGGTGACAGGTATCCCGTGAATTTAGTCGAGGTGCGAGAAAGCTGACTCGGACACCACGATCATAAAAAAAAGATAGCCAATCAATTGAGATGCTAAGATTTCCTCGTCACTTTTACTTCAGCCAAATTATGGTCAAACTGCACTAATTTAATGAATTGAACAATGAGAAAGGCACATGAAAAAGAAATCTTGGGTGCAAATGTTGTGATCAACAGATGGTCTAAAAATAGAAAGAAAACCAAGTTCCGCCGATTAAGCTTACGTCTCCAATATGTAATTTCCTAATATACGGGTTTGTTATGGACTGAAAACTACTATAACTTGTCTCTTTGACCAAAATTCCAAAATTTACTTATTTTAAATAAGCAAAAAAAAATTCTTGTAATTTTTTCTTTAAAAAGGTATTTTGAAGAGCAGTCGTTTGTGTTTTGCTAATCAATTTCAAAAGTACATTTTGCTGATATCTTTGCAGTAATTTATTTTTGGTCAAGATTCTAAATGGTCTTTTGCGAAAACTATATATTTTAGATTTGGAAATAGTTTATGCTACTATACAAAAACACTTTGTGGGCGTTTGGCCGTGAAAAAAAAAGTTTACTTTATTTGAAATTTTCAAAGTTTAAGTTGGAGTCGAAATTATATTTTGTCATACTTTTTGCAATAAATATTTAAAATTTAAATATATTTTTTAAAAACATGAAATATGTTTAAACATGAATACAATTTAAATAAAATTATTTTAATAGTAAATAAAAAAAAAGAATTGAAAAAAGTGAAAATATGATTTTATGAACAACACTGATTTTGAAATAAAGTGATTTTTTTTTTTAAAAAAAGTAAAAATTCTCATGATCAAACTTTTTTTTTAAAACCTTTGATTAAACGTCTCAGTATTATCAAATAAGCACTTTTGACTCCTTAAAAACTTGGCCAAATAAACTACGATTAAATAAAAGGACTTATAAGCAATATTGACAAGTACCACTTTACAACATAAAGGATTTAAATTACAAATTCGAACATGTAAAAGTTAATTAGTACTATTTTTAGTTATTAATTTATGCTTGTCGTAGAGATTTACCTTACAAACGACCGAATTTGTAGGAATATTTTTTATGTCAATGATAACATAGACATCATTAAACTCAAAAATAAAAAGACACACGTTTGTTTGGGTGCCCCTAAAGAGTTAAGTCATTACTCATTAGCGTTACTTAAGTGTTTGAAATTGTCTTATTAGTGAATATAACTTGTACCAGAATTCTGTTACACATATTTAATTGGTGTTTATCTGAATTTAAGGAGACGTACATAAAACTAAATTGGATACAACCTAGTTAATTATATTCGAAGTAGAGAACGCCAAGGACTCATAATTTCTTATACAACTAATGTCTAATGACTCTTTTGTCGAAACATTATAAATGTAATTATTATTATTTTTTATTATTACTCTCTCTATCTCAAAATTCTTGTTCATAATTATTTTTTTAAAATTATTTTGACTCATGAATAGAGAAATTGTTTCTTAAGATATAACCATTTTACTTGTCACATTTTTTGTGTACATGCTTCTTAAGAAAAATATTAATTAAAATAAAATTTAATTGAACTATTTTTATTTATTACTCCTCAATATTTAATACTTCTCTACATTATATTAATATCTCTTCATATTTATGATTAAGGGTAAAGATGAAAATAAACAACTAATTATACCTTAATTTTATAAAATAACAACTATTTTGAATCATCTATTTTTAGTAAGGACGATAAGTAAACTAATCCGAAAAAAGTAAATAAGGTAAAGTAATCAAAAATCTTTCCTAATTAACTTTTTACATGTAAGCGAAAAATAGGACACAAATATTTTGAGACAGAGGGAGTTAGTTATTCACATGACAGAAGTAATATTTATATGTTCACTTATCTGTCCACTGTACTACAAATAAAAAAATTCAGTTTTTCTTGTTTAATTACTTTAATAAAAAAATATTTTTTTCTTATTTTATCCTCAATATTAATTACTCATATTTTCAAGTTCATTGAGATTGTACACCTTTTAATATGAATATTATAATAAAATGTATACATTTTATTTATTACTTCAAGTACTCTCTGCATCTCAAAATAAGTGTCACCGTATCAAAAAAAGAATATTGGCTTAAGAATTCAAGATAATAATTAATAGTTATACTCTATCTATCTTTTTGATAAGGTGACACTTATTTTGAGACGAAGAGCGTATTTATTTAAGATATCGAGAGGTGTAAATTCTTAATGAACAAGTAAAAATGGACAGAGAAAATAATAATTAAACTTTTGATAATATTAATTTACCTACGTGGCGAGGAATAAAGTGCATGTATCAATATAATATAGGAGATTATTTTCCCCAAAAAGTTTTGATATATACACGTGGTTATTTTTAAACAGAAATAGAAAATTGTAGAGTAATATGAATCCTCACACAAAGAAGCCACTCGGCATTCAAGTGGTTGCTGGGATCCAGGAGATCACTCTCCTTTGCTGATATTTATAATTTCTTTCTTATTTTCCCCTTAAAAACATGGAGAAGAAGAAAGAAAAAAGTAACACACCAAAGATTGTGTACGTTTTTTCATCTCTGTTTCTAATCTTTCTCTATATATAATTACTTTGTGTTAAGAAGAAAAGCATGAAGATGAAGATGAAGATGAAGATGAAGGGATCAAATGTATTGATAGGAATGTTAACAGTTCAAGTAATAGCTACTGGATTACAACTTCTTTCAAAAGTGATATTAAGTCACGGGACGTTTGTTTTCGCCCTCATGACTTATCGTCATGTCGTTGCTACTCTTTGCATCGCTCCTTTTGCTTTTATTTGGGAGAGGTTTGTTTGTTATCTTCTTCTTCTACGTTTTTTCTTTCTTTTTTTTCTTCCAGATTTTTAATGTATGTATCTTCTTATTTGCTTTGTTTGTAGGGAGAGTTTGATGAAGAAAGTGACGTGGTCAGTATTTTTCTGGCTGTTCATGATCGCATTAACCGGGTAAGTCATTGTTTGTTAGTAAGACTTATGACAGTAGAAGAGCATGGTGGTTATTTATGGATCATTCTATAACTAATAATAATAAAAAGGGATTTAACAACCACGTACGGGAACTTGAGCCATTTCATGACGACACCCCTTCATATCCTGCCACCTTTCATACTATAGTTCATGACATATGTCTCCCTTTTTTCCTTTTTACGCTACCGTTTAGTCATTGATTTTGAAAATTTATAAACTTTAGTTTTTCTCCAAGTAAAATGTAAGTCCAAATCAAAATTTCAAAAACTTAAATTTTCAAGTTTTTAAATTTCAACTTCAAAATCTATTACCAAACGGGAGTTTTGTTTTTTTGCTGATTGAGTGGGAATTGAGATAATTACCACAAATTAAGTCGCTTCACGGAGTTCTATGAAAGTGGACTTTGCGCATAATTTTCGACAATGGTTATAATCCTGGGCACTAATTAAACCCATTCTTTAATTTGTAGTTGGTTTTGATGCTTTTTCGATTTGCACCTTCTGATTTTTTTCTACTTATGGACCATGCATTAAATTGTATGAGCTCCAATTCTGAGCACGTTCATGTTTCATACAAATTAAACAAGTTTCTTGTAAAGTTGGGTTAATATTTGGAAACGGAAATATATACTATGTATCAATGCAATGAAGTTACAAGTTATAACTATTCACTTAATTCTTTCTGGGATGCCTGAATTTACAAGTTTTCTACTAGTGTTCATAATTTCTTTTGTTGTTTAGCATAGTAAACCTTGTTATAGACATTTATTATAGTAGACTTTCACTTTGCTTGCTACAGTATTACTATCTTGTTAGCTGTCATAGTCAATGCAATGATATCCTGAATTTATTAAATATTAACTGTGCCCTTTGATGTGAGAATAATTTAGTTAGGCTTGCATTGGATTCTATTGGCCATGGATTAGCACTAACTAACTACTGCATCATATCTTAATTTCCATGAAAAGGTGTGGTGATGTATTATCCCAACTTGACATCTTTCATATTTGGTAAAACCTATCTCACGTAAGACTTGCATTACGGTACCAAACCTATCTCACGTAAGACTTGCATTACATACCATAAGATATACTTTTGCCAATTAGGATTTGGTATTAATCACCATCTTTATGATTAGGTTGGCATTCAGGTAAGCATCTTTTCAAGTATCAACTTGAATTATCAAAGCCTCCTCATTGCCAAGCTACGAGTTCACGTGAACTCAATAGCTTCTATCAATCCTTGTATATGTACATTTTATTGTGTATATTGTAGTTTGAGGTGTTCATATAGGCTTACTCACAGGGATTTAGGTGAAGGATTAATTAATGGGCCAATTAAGTAACTAAAGTAGCACCCCGTAATGGATGGACTAGGCCCAATAATATTTTCAAACAGAGTCCAAAAATATTTTCTTGATTGATCAGTATTCCTCCTCTATATTTCATTGTTACCATATATTACTTAAAACACTACACGTGTTACTTAATTATGTATTTTAAAACATCCAATGTAACAGGATCATCATGGCTATGGGACTTTTCTATTATGGCCTCAAAAACACAACTGCAACATATGCTACTAACTTCCTCAATCTGATTCCAATAGTAACATTCATCTTCTCAACTATGTTACGGTATGAAATTAATCGAGTTTGGACATGGAATTTATATCGATCGAGCTTATTCATATCGTTAATTTGTTTTAATTATGTGTTGTATACATATGTTGTAGTGTGGAAAAGCTAAGATTGAAGACGAAGGTTGGTAAAATTAAACTTTTTGGTGCAATGTTGTGCTTGGCTGGAGCATTGACGATTACTCTTTACAAAGGGAAAGTTTTCTATATCAGTCATCACCACAAGGATCAAAATAGTTCCAAGGCTCAAGAGAATATGCTTCGTGGGACGATATGTTTGATTTTTAGCTGTATGTCTTACGGTTGTTGGTTCCTTATACAGGTAAACTTGTAGTTAACCAAGGTTTATTTAGTTCAAAATCAACTAATAAGACGAGTAATTTATGATATTATACCTTTGTGTGACAGGTCAAGGTGTCCAAAGTGTTCCCGTACAAATATTCTGCTACATTTATTATATGTGTGATTGCAACTATCCAGAGCGCGATTGTTGGAGTATGCATAGATAGAAGAAAGGCCTCTTGGAAGCTGGGATTAAATTTGCAGCTAATTACTATCTTTTACTCAGTAAGAATACTTAAGTAGCTACACTGGGCCTATCATATTTCCCATTGTCTATTACATTGTTCATGTTTTGCAAATTTGAATCAGTTAGTGAACTGGGATTGTGGTAGAATTCCTAACTTGACTTTGGTTGGAAAACATTTAATTTGGAGAGAAACCTATACTAATAGTGCCTGTAAATTATTGCAGGGAGCATTGGCAACTGCAGCAACATTCTGCCTCATATCATGGGCAATTTCAAAAAGAGGACCAACTTACCCCTCTATGTTCAATCCTCTGTCTTTGATTTTTGTAGCTATCGCGGAAGCTGTCTTCCTTGGTCAAGAGATGAGTATCGGAAGGTAAAAATTACGATCTTTCATTTAATTCAAGTTATGTGTAACTAATTTGCTAGTCAAAACTTATAAAATGCAAAAACTAAGTACTACTAGCTATCTTGTTTATCTTCATTTCATTAACTTTATTCTTTCAGCTTGCTTGGCATGTTTCTGATCATAGTGGGATTGTACTCGTTCCTCCGGGCAAAAAGCAAAGAGCTCACACAAATTGGATCACCAAACGTAGCGAATGCTGAAGCACCACCACCACCTGAAAGTGAAGTAATAACGCGTCCTACTAACATGGAATTACTAATTTTAGCACGCGAAAGTGCTAGATTTCAATCAACAGCAGTAGTAGACGTTGCTACACCTATTCAAAAACAACAAGAAGAAGACAACGACGAAGAAAAACAACGCATATGATATGGTCGGATTTTGGTTCCTAAGTTGTCGCTGCCAATGCAGGGCCAAAAGGGGTACCATTTTTGTGCAACAACATATATTAACAGAACAGAGAGCACTAAAAGGGAAAAACATTTGTCGATGGTGATGCTATAATTTCTTTTTAAATTAAAATAGGAGTGTGGTGTTCAGATTACAGAGGGACCAGTTTTGTCCTTTGAGATACTTGAAGAGACACTAACCCTCAGGTGTTTGTATAAAAGTACTAAAATTAATTAAAGAAGAAAAAGCCATTCAATCTAGAGAGTCAACTTGGTTCGGACTTGCATCCTACTATGTAAGCCTGTCAAACTTCTTTTACTTAATTTGTTTTTTAACTTTCTCAAATGACAATACTATTAAGACTTTGATTAATTAATTAGTTAAATAAACATGATAAGTATCAATTATCATGTAATCACATACTGAATTCTTGATTTAAGTTGACCTTTTTTTTATGGCTTTGAACTACGAGAAAAGCAGATTTTTATAAGGGAAAATCAGACAAAATGACCATTGTGTTAAAAAATTTACACAAAAAATAGTCCACTTATAAATTGCTACCTAAAATGGTCATTCGGTCAAAGTTCTTACCCGAAATGGCCATTGGTAAACATGTGGTATACATGCGGCTATTTTTTTGAGTTTTTTTTGGCAGTATACATGCATATACATGTGGCTATTTTTTTTGAAAAAACTTTTGATAGTGGTACATTTTCGTAAAAACCCCATTTTATAACTATTATCCACTTAATAAGTGCCCCACTATGGGTGACAAAATTAGTCCATGAAAATATGATTCGTCCAATCCGTTTAAGTTTTGGCAGATTATTGATTGACCTGCCAATTTATTAGCTCAGTCAATTTTAATTAGTCCAAATTTTGGCTTGTATGTTACCCAAATTGATCGAGCAACCTTATCCAAATATTTTAAAATAGATTTTTTTGTTTGATGTGTTATATATAACAATAATAAAGAAGAAGAAAAACTTATTATGTACTTTAAAACTTATTAAAAAAACAAACAAAGAAATTAAAACTTGATAAAAATTTACGAGTTGGGTTATGACTTGTTTTTTTTTACCTCATTTCAATTCAATTAACTTTTGGGCCCATATATCAGTACCATCGTCAAACTTCAGCCCAAATCGCCCATTTGATAGCCGTTTAGGAGGGAATATCTATTTGTGGTCTAGCATAGTGAGCAATCGTTGAGGTCTCATTGTCATTTGAGACTTGAGAGGGCTAATCAGAAAATAGAGAAAGATTTTATAATAATACTCAACAAAGTGGAATTCCTTTAAGGTCAATACTAGAAGTATTCATAAGTACAGTGAACAATATGAGTCTCTATCTCTATTAATATTTTGTTAAATCTATTTCATAGAAAGGACTTTTTAAAGTGGGAGATTGTGTTTGCTTGACGTAGTCATTAAACTACTTTTGATAAATTAATTATAGACTTGATTTTGTTGTTGGACTTTGGTCGACAAGAAGAGACAATTTGGCTTCTGATCAGCTTGGAAAAAAAAAGAAGGAAAGCCAAAGTCAAAACTCAAAAGAGAGCTTAGGTGGTGCCAAATGGATTTTGTATAGTGATCCTGTTTGTGTGTCAATCTTATCTAACATTTGATCTTAGATAAATAACCTTACAAAAAAATTGATTCAGTGAACACGATATGGGTTATGACAAATTAGTCATTCTTTTTGTTTTTTGTCATTTCATGCTTGGTAGTATCTAGTTGTCTTGGATTGGACACATTAAACGAGTTCATAAATATTATCTGTCGGTGCTCCTAATGCTTACGATTCATTTTCTTAGTTAACTTTCGCATTAAATACTCAAACGTAGAAGATTTTTATTTTTACACAAGATAAAATTATTATTTTATATATTAATTTTGTTGTATCAAGTCCAAAGATAATCTTATTATGGTGTGATATTATCTGTTATAAGACAAACTCGTACGATTTCCTCAAAAAGCCTCACACTATTAAAAAAATCACCACCTTATGTGTAATTCTTTTTCCTACTACTCCATTAACTTTTTATATAAGATTTTATTCGCATGTCCAATAATCTTTGCGTCAAACTAATTTTCACATGACCCATCAATCATCATTACAATTCTTTGATTTGTCTACAAATTCACTGGGTGTCACTTACATTATGTAAATATTTATGACCACCATATCACTTCTTTTGTGTCTATTCTCTAAGCTACAGGTAGTAAACCGGCTCGTAGATGGGCAAAGACGGTAAGCCAAGCCCCATCCCACGACATTGGGACGTCATCCCTACACTCATTTTGTCCACTATTGGGTCTAATACCAATTGTTGGGTTAAATAAATCAATACAAACATGGTGTATATCATCCTAAGTCGAGACAAATTTTCCCAAAAAGCTTCGTAACACTAAGACTATCACTCCGTGTTATAATATGTAGTTTCTTTAATAATAATTACTTCAAAAGCGAGAACATCTGGCAGATTTCTATTTGCTTTAACAATAAATAATACTCCTGAAAAAGCAAATTATAATAACTAGAGCATTATGAATATTCAAATGAGAAAACTCTATTTTTTTTAAATTTGCCAGAGGGTGGTTAGGTTTCTGTAGATATAAGTGGTCTATTGGTCCTGGATTCTTGGCTGTGAATCCACCTGTCCATGAAAAAGCTCCAGCTTAGCTCACCGACGCACCAATAAAAAGTCTCCTTTTGCATTTTAAAATTTTTTTTAAAAAATAAGTGTGTAGTTTATTGTTTTTTTATTTCCAGTAGAATAATAGTCATGGGAACAATCATTAGAATCAACCGACAGAATCTACCAATGTTCACATTTTTCTTTATTAACCTTTGTACTACTTTTCGGACAAAATTTCTTCTGCTCTATATATAACTATTCCAATTGAATTTTCACTTTTACGTGTTATTTTTGACATATTAAGAAATATTAATTTATTTTTATTTTACTCTTAATATTAATTATTTAATCTTCAAATTAATTTTAAGATACAATAGTAACTATCAATTAATAAGAGTACTATGATAAAATAGTTATGTTAATAATTATTTTCTTAATGGGTGTCCCAAGTCAAAAAGTGACAAGTAAAAATGAACGAAAGGAGCATTAATTAATTGTCTAATTGTCTATTTTACCTACACCATAAATTTCCTTTTTGGTCTAAAACAATTATTATCATCGTAATTCTAGAACATCTACCTTTTACTAGAGAAAGCGATTCTTCTTATTATTCTATCTAGAGTCTGTTTGAATAGGCTTATTTTAAGTTATTTCTTTTAATTTGAAAATTTTATATTTTTACTTTTAACTTTTTCTTTTGGTTATTTTGATTTAAAAATTAAGTCTTCAAAAGCACTTTTTTAATCTTATCCAAACATTATAAAAAAAACTTAAAAGCTAGTTCGATTTAAAAAATACTTAAAATAAATCAATTCAACCGGACTCCAAATGGCATAAAAAAAGTGAAATCTAGCCTGGTTGTTTCGTCAAACTTGGGAGAGATTAAAAAAAAACATTAAGTATTTCTAACGAAAAGAATTTAATTTGGAGAGTTGATGGTATTGGCCAACCTATTAAAAAACATAAAATGATTTTGAATGATAAAAGACGTAATTTTTTTTAGAGAAAACAGAAATTTATAGCTTTTCTTGGAAATGGAAAAAGAAAAAAAAAAAGAAATTATCAAGACCAAAATTATACTTTTAGAATTTTATGATTTACCTATGTTGAGGTCCACATGGTGGTGGTGGTGGATCGACACACAATGATTTTGGACAATATTGTTCATCTCATTAGTTAATTTTTATAGTTGAGTTAAGCCTAAAAAAGAAAAAGAATTATACAAATATTATCCTTTTATATTATTATTTAGATTTTGTCTTTATTTTTAAAAGTTTTGTAAATATCTCCCACGAGATTGACAAATTATTAGTTTATCATCTAACGTCTATAAGATTTAAGGTTATGATTTAATATTTTCTCATAATTTTTTTAGTTTGCTCAAAAGAAATCTATAGATCACAATTTAAAGAGTTTATAAATTGCAAAAGAAGATTTTTAAAAAGGGACATTTACTAAAAGTTATTCAAAAAGGGACAATCGACAAATAATTTTGATCTCTATCATAATATCAAAGTAGAAATTGATATAATTCTTAATATATTCAATAATACGATATCGGGGGCGAAGTGCACAAATACCCAATTTCCGAATCGGCGATTAAGTTGTAATAGAATTTGTTATTTTCTTGCAAAATTGGATTTAGACATTGATAATTATAGAAAATTGGATTTCACTTTTTTTTTTTTTTGAAATGAGCCTTTCTAATATCAAATATTAGATGTTTTTGCATGAAAGTTGGTCATACTCGCCAAGACCAATTTAAGATATTATAGTGAATTATAATTTTGATAATATCATACTTTAGATATTTTTATTGAAGTTATGATCTTGATAAGATCAAACTTTTTATATATCATATGACAGAATTTCAGACATTTCAATAGAGTCCACGCTTATAAGTGACTACATTTCATACATTCTAGCATGAAGTTGATTAAGTGAATAAATTTTTGCTTAGAAACGATAATTTATTATTTGAATTTCAACAACTCAATATATGATTTAAAATTCAAAAATATCTCAAATAAGCTCAAATTTAAAACATAAGTTCCATATATCATAAAGAACAAACTTTATTTTTTATTGTCAAAACAATAACAAATTTAATTGATCTGGCCCAGTTATAAAATAAAATTGAATCACATTCTAAGTGAACTACTCTAAGTTGAATGAATTTTTAAGTGGACTATTAAAAATTGAATGATTATATGAGATATTATTAGTCGGCAATTGATTCTATTTTTCAAATGTCAATTGTCAAATATCTATCTTAATTGTATCCAGAAAATGTTTCAACAAGAGTCCAAATACATGTGTCCAAGTGGCTGCAATCTCCAAGTTGTCCTTAAGATAACTAATAAATGGACATTAGCAGAAGACGTTATGTAAATCTGCCGCTGAGATTTTCAGTACTAAAATGAATTTGCGTGGTTACCCACAGTGTACAACAGATATTAACAATCCGTGGATCAACATGGCTTGTGATGAAATGGTTCGAATTTTTTCATTCTTAATTATAAATTTAGAATTCGAGTTTTAAGAATGAATTTTTTTTACTCGAGTCTCAGAAGTGAGTCACGCAATGCATAAATTCGAATTTAGTGGGCTCTTCCTCCTAGGGTGTGTTAGGTATGGAGGAAAATATTTGTTAATTTTTTCATGTTTGATTTTTCAAAATATTTCAAAAAATGTTTTCCCTAGGAAAATAAGCTCCTTAACAAAATAAGGAAAATGACTTTTCTGATGAAAGTAGGGAAAATAAGTTTCGCAAGCAACTTTTAAGTTCATTATCTCCTCCCCACCCACCCAACGTCTCTAACCCCTATTTCTTGACCATTCCACCCCCTCCAATCCCGAACCCCCACTCTCTACCCAATCTCACTCTCATAACGTTTTGTTAGCTACTCCCTCTAGTCCATATATTAAGTAAATTGTTGAGGTTTGGCATACCTCTTAAGAAAAAAATATTTAAGGACATAAATTAAAGATTATTTTTCACTATTATCTTTTGATTATTTCTAAGCTGTTCTCCTAAAAAAATGTAAAGTAGTTAAAAACCTCATTAAAAGGAAGGGTAAATATAGAAAAATGTCTCAACAATTCTCTCGAACTTTAAAAAATTCAATTATTTTGAACTATGAAAAAAGTTTCAATAATTCACTTAATATGAACTAGAGGGAGTAACATATAAACTAGTGATCTTGACATATTTTTTTTTACTTACTTAACAACCAAATACTAGAAAATAAGTAATAATTTATTTTTCAAAAATATATCTTTTAGGAAAATATTTTTTGTGACACACTCCTAATACAAATGTCGAATATCGAGTGAATTTTTTTTTAAAAAATAATTGGTGTAAACAGTGGGCGCAGCTGTCTGTTTCAAGCACGGCGGAAACCGACATTTAACCGAAAGTATTGGCGATTGAGTAACCTTTAAAGCTAATCAAGAAACAAAGAATTAATAAAAAGAGAATAAAAGAGTCATGATTCGAGATTGAGCCAAAAGTAACCACACAAAAAAAATAATGTGAAAGTGATATGTTATAGCCGCAAACCCAAATGTAATACTGGCAATTTAAATATACTCCATTTCTTTTTATTATTGTCAAGAAAATAATAAATTGCTTGACTAGTACGACATCCGCATAGCCATAAAATGAGATTGAAGGAGCATTTCGTGAGTCGCACTTAAGGGTGTGACTTAATGATCAATAAAGTGGGTTAAAGAATCATAAGGTCAAAGATTTCAGGTTCAAAAAATTTCACCATAAACAAAAAAACACTAGGTGATTCTTCCCATTTATTCTAATCTTGGTGGACAGAGTTACCTGGTATCTGTTACTGGCTGGCCCGGATTTAACTGAGATGCGTGAAAGCTTCGCCCAGATATCACTGTTGTCGGTATCTCCTGGATTTAGTCGAAGTGAGTGAAAGCTGGCCCAGATTTAATCGAGGTGCTTGAAAGCTTCGCTTGGACATCACGGTTGTCGGTATTCCCTTAATTTAGTCGAAATGTATAAAACCTGGCTCGAATTTAATTGAGATGCGTGAAAACTTCGCCCAAACACCTTGATTGTCAAAAAAAAAGGAGCAGTTCGTGAGTCTAGTTCTAAATTTTTTTAATATATGTCTCACCCAATTTTTTTTTCGTGACCGAAAAAGGTACCTAACATCACTTTTTTGTCTCGTGAAGTCTCACACGATTAATGTCAATTTTTTTAAAAAATTCTACAATTGTCCCAAATGAAAGAAATCAACACGTGATGTACCTTTACAAAAGTGGAAATTTGCACATGCATAAAACCATTTGCTTTAGGCCATCTCCAATCACACTCTATTTTATTTTTTACTCTCTATAAATAGAGAGTAAAAATAGAGAGTGGCTTCTCCAACCACTCTCTATTTTACTCTCTACTCTCCATAAATAGAGAGGATGAATAGTAGCTCTCTAAATATAGAGAGTTAATATTCATCCTCTCTATTTCACTATTCATTATTTTATTATTATTTTTAATACTCAATATTTTTATTTTACATATTTTAAATTATATAAGACCATTAATTAAGTCCCTAATATTTGTAATTATTTTTTAATATAATTTTAAATTTATATTAATTTATGTTATTTTTAATATAATTTTCATAAATAATATTTTTATATTTAAGATATAAGTTAATTTTATTATAATTTATAGTTGTAAAAAAATATCATGAGCCACGTTCCCCAAAGAAAAACTATTTTGCGATGAAACAAGAATCATACCGAAAATATGTTGAACGTGCATTCGAGGTTTTGCAATTGTCGCTAGGCCATCACGTATTTGGAGAAAAAAAATGCTCCATGATATAATGACTACATGTATTATATTGCACAACATGATAATCAAGGATGAGCATGCTCTTAACGCACCAATTCAAGATATTCCGGAAGCTCCAACACCAACGGTAGAAATGGCCGTAGATGAAAATAATCTATTTGAACAATTTTTAGCCAGACATAAAAAAGTTAAGGACAAAAATGCTCATTTTGAACTTCGTAATGCATTAGTAAAGCATTTATGGGAGCAACGTAATAATCTTGAAAGTTGAATTTCTTTTAAGATGTAATATTTATTTAATTGTATTTCATTTATGATTTTACTTTTATTTGAATTGTCCATTAATATGTAATTTATATAATATTTGCTTAAAATTTATTTTATTTAAAAAATTGAGGTTAAAAATATTTTTATATTACATGAATATTTTGAAAAAAATATGAATAATATGTGGTGATTATGTAAACATAGAAGAAATGATTTATTTTAAAATATAAAAATGTAATTGAAATAGAAATAATAATATAATATCGAAGATAGAGAAAATAGAGAGCGGTTGGAATTGCTCCCTTTATTCTCTATATTTAGAGAGTAAAATAGAGTGTGATTGGAGCAGTAGGAGCAAAGCTTTATGGTTATTCGTACGTTAATTAGGTGTACGGTAGATCCTATATTTTCATTTTTATTAAAAGAAAGTAATCGTATAGAACTATATAGTCCGTCCTATATCACTGTTTTGTAAAAGTTTTCAGAGTAAACAGATTAACAAATTGTTTAGTTCAAATATTAGTACTTAATAAATTTAATATTCAAATTATTTATGCGATAAATGAATAATACATAATAGTAATTTTTTAATGAAATTATTCGCTCGATTAAACAAATAAGAACCTCACATATATACTCTATTCTATGAAAACCTAAAAAAGATCACCATCTTAAACGATTTTATTGAGTTAAATAGGACAAATTGTATTTATGATGATTATGTAATTGTATTAATTAGAGAAAAAAAATATTATAAACCTATAAAAAAAATTTAAAAAACCATTATTTTAAATTAAAACGAAGAATATCTTTGAATTTGTGAAAAATTGAAAACTCCGCGTCAATGTTACGTACGGAACAATAATTAAGCCAATGGATTCTGATATTGTGCCAGCCACTTGCCTGGCCTCTGCCTAAATGCATGATAAACACACCATATTCTAATTTTCTTTTTTTTTTCCCCTTTCTAATAACTGTGGTGCGCTAGCTTGCACGCACCTAGATTATTCTACGGAATATCTATCATTTTTTATTAGGGGTGGAGCCAGCTTAGGCCTAGACGCAAAATTATATTATTCATACATAGTTAAAATTATATTATGTGTATATATAGTAGAAGTGTAATCCACTCTTTTGACTAGTTCGTGTGTTTACTTATTTATATTTTGAACTTCTTAAGTGAAAATGATGACCCCGCCACTATTTCCCACGAGCAACAGATATTAGGTAACTCTGTCCTTCAAGGCGACACCGTACTTGTGTTGAATAACTCAATTCATTAACCAATAGGCGACACCGTTGGTTGCTTCCGTATTCTAATTCTTTCTTCATCGACATCACAACTTTCGGCGAAAACGAATTATTCTGGCGTACAGGCCCACCTTATGTTCATCTTTTCACTATTAATGATGCTACATGTACATACTGCTCTTGATCTTATCCCAATTTCTTTTCTTTTTTCTTTGTGCCTTTTGGGAAGATTTTAGGATCATTACAATCGAATTATTAGCCAAAAAAGATTACAATATGTTTATTTTGGCAAGAATTCTGCTAGATCAATAACATCTTAGATTTAGAGAAATTAAACTCATACAGAGACGAAGAAGATGAACGTAGAGAGAAAAGTTTAAAATATTACTCCCTCCGTTTTAATTAATTTGGCATACTTTTCTTTTTATACGTTTCAAAAAAAATATCTCTTTTCTTTTTTAGCAACTTTTCAATTTCAACTTTCCACATGACATATTTAAGACTACAAAATTAAAAGGTATTTTGGTACTTTTAACATATCTTTAATTTTTAACCACACGATTTAAAAGTCATTTTTATTTTTTAAACTCCGTGCCAAATTAAAATAGGTCAAATAAATTAAAACGGATGGAGTACTATTTTTGGAACTAACTAGTAAAGAAATAAAAAATGTCACATGAAATGAAACTGAAGTAATAATATTTTATATAGATCAGAGTAGTTAAATTAGGTGTTAATCTAAAATGTCACTAAATTCTTGTTTCACAATTAATAAATCTAAATTTATTTTCTAAGATTTAGGCAATAATATTTTTTTTATTGTTTGGGTCAAGTGATAAGAGGATTATCGGAGGATTTCTCTTATCAACTTTTATGCATCTACATTTAAGGTTCATCGTTTGTTCAGTCAAATGAATGTCATTCACATCAGAATTTTGGGGGTTTTATGAAAAAAATTATGTTTTACCTACAAGTATGCTCTAAAAGACTAAAAGTATTTCATAAAATCCATATTAACTTACAAGTTTTTAATTGTATTATGCTTCGAATGGATTTTTAAGCTGCACATTAATTAGAAACATACTTTGAAATACGCATGGCATAGTGTGTAACAGGATTTCTTTTTTAATTTTA
Source organism: Jaltomata sinuosa (assembly GCA_003996215.1). NCBI lineage: Eukaryota > Viridiplantae > Streptophyta > Magnoliopsida > Solanales > Solanaceae > Jaltomata > Jaltomata sinuosa. Next base: position 116,190 of record QJPP01001804.1, on the reverse strand, counting down.
ATGACTATTTTTCATGCTTTGCGTACATTGTACAACAAGTTATTATCTTGTAGGACAAAAAGAGAATTGTTGGAGAGATTAAGGTGCAAAAGTCATAAATATAAATTCTATTAAAGTCGAGATTTCTAGTTAAGAATGAATGGTATATACTTATCACCGTTAGTATGGAGTGGATTGAAGAAAGCTAACAAAATTTTTGATTGTAATAATGGTATAGTACAACATGAGTTTATTTCAATCCTAATCAAAGACGAAATCAAGATTTAGAGTTTATGAGTTCGAGATTTTAGTGCTTTAAAATTATTGGGTTCTAAATTTATTATTTGTACATATTCAATATTTTTTTTAATACAAATATAGAATTTGAACCAAAGCTAGTGGATTCGACCAAATCCACAATCAATGAGTTAGCTCCGCCCAAGAGAAATGCATCTTTTTATTCTATATTATAAATAATATAATTGCAGATTGGATTTGGAGTTGTGTTTGGCCAATGAATTGAAGCTGTTTTTGAATTTTTGTGAGAGAAGTGAAAATGAAAAAAGTGAAAACATATTTTACTTGCCAAATTTTTATAGTCAAACACCATTTTCAGAATTCAACTCCGGAGAAAAAAGCAAAAAAAATTGTGGCCAAACGCCCAATTAAAGAGACCAAATTAATGCAAAGAACAAAAGCACAAGAAGAAAATATTCTCAGAACATGCTATTTTTATCAGAAATTCATTTTCACAATAACATGATCTACCACATTTCTCCAGGTGCATGGACCAATAACCAATTGCACAATATATATTATTCCATATTGATGATGATGGAAAAAAAGTACATTAAGTAGGCGTTTCGCCATAAGAATTTTTCACTTTTTTCTAAAAATAGTGTTTGGTCATAAAAATTTCAAATACAATTTTGGAGTTGTATTTGGAAAAGTAAAAACACTATTTTCCAACTTACTTTCTTCACTTTTTAATTTTTTTTTGAAAAAATCCTAATTGTTTTTGAAAAAATCCTTTTTTTTTTTTGAAAAAATCCTATTTTTTTTTGAAAAAATCCTAATTTTTTTATTTTATAAAATAATCTCATTTAAATTATATTTTATGTTTCTTAAAAATAGATATTTAAGATCTAGATAATTATTGCAAAAGTTATGGCCAAACACAACTCCAACTCCAACTTTGAAAATTTCAAAAAAGTGATTTTTTTTTGTTCTCATGGCCAAAAAGGGCTATTGATTTTTTTTTTTTACATTCATAAAAGCATTAAACTAATTTTTTTTTGTCCTTTTGTTTATAACAGTTAAATGAGATCTAAACGAAAAATATCGGTATACATATATAACGACCCCTCACTATAACTTCATAAAATTTTCAGACAAATGTTGTCACTATAACGAGATTTGACTGTATATTTACACTATCTTAAAAGTATATTACCATCGGAGTAAAAATATAAATTTTACATAACATATTAGTAATTAAACACTAGGTGATTTCTTTTCATGCATCACAGCCTTGATAAAGTTACCCGATATATGTTATTGCCGGCAAAAAGTGTCATGTATCTCGTAAAATTAATCAAGGTCGTGCAAATTAATCCGAACACCACAATTATAAAAAAAGTATAAGTAATTAAAATAATAAATAATAAAAGAGTTAATAATTCCGAAAAGTTGTGACTATTGAAAAGCAAAAGAGATCAAAAAATGCTTAATTCAAATAATTAAATATTACGTAAATATATAAAATTAGAATTTATCAATAATCAGGGATCAAAAAAAAGCTTCACTCATGATGATCTAATTCTTCTCCTATTTTTAATTGGGCAGCTTTTAGTATTTTTGCAGAGTGGGACCCACGTACAATATTCTAGACAAATCAGATACTTACTACTTCATTTTTTTACAACCCTACAAATTAAAGGTACGAGAATATTGTATTGTATAATAAAAGAAAAAATTATATATTGTAAAGGAGAAATAGGAGAGGAGGAGAAACATTCAGTGGCACCCATAAAAAACAATTTATATCCTCCAACTTCCCCACTTCTCTCCCATTGAATTGATAATAATAATAATACCCATTGCTTCTTTCTTTTTTCATCTCTCTAAAAATCTCTCTTGTGCCAATAATTGTTGCCCACATTGGTTCTTCTTCTGTAGAGTTTTCCATAAAAATCTTCTCTTTATTTGCTTGGGAATTTATATCAGGCTCTTTCTGTTGTTTATTAATCACCTTTGGGTTTAATAGAGGGTTGTTTGGTTTATTGTACATTGGGTTTGTGTACGGTACATCGGAAAATTTATATGTTGTAATAGTTGAATTATGGGAAGGAAGAATAGAGGAACAACGAAAGGGAGGGTCTCAAGAATTGGAAGCTATGCGATTGCTTCGTCAATTGATGAACCCAATTCTATTTCTTGTACCACCTTCAATATCCTTGCACCCATTTATAAAAGACTCAATCATGAGGTACTTTTTTGCTTTGTTTCAAATTGCCATTATAAAAAAAAAAAATTGTTTGTTTTTAGTGACAAGGGAACGGGCAGCCGCTGCCCTTGGGTGCGCACAAGGTAAACCCGCTCCGAGTTTGGAACTTGAGACCTCCATTATGGAAGTCCTAAGCCAAACCCATTTGAGCCACCCTGAAGGGTAGTTTGGTCTCTTTTTTTTTCGTGAGGGATCTGTTAATGAGATTTTTTTTCTCTGTTTTTTGCTGTTTTGATGGGGATTTTAGGACCAGAGTTGCAGAGAAAGCGATTACAAGGCGAATTGGTTGAGCAGGAACAATAGGATATTGGATTGGTTGCTGTTTGAGAGGTCTTCCATTATTTGTCTTCAGGTTACAAGTTTTAATCTTTTTTCTTTTTTGAATTTGGCTCTTAATATGTCTTTAGGCATTATTTCATTATTGTTTATAAAGTAAAGTCCTTGATGATATTGAAGAATTTTAAATTGGTTATAGGAATTCTGGGTTGGGAATGAAGAACTTGTTGGTATGTATGACAAGAGGCTAGGAGATGCAGGATACATTAATTTCAAGCTTGCACGTACCAATAATCGCGGTGATGGTACGCCTCCTTTGTTGTTCCTTCCCTTGTATTCTATTGTATTGACACCTCCAGAAAGGAAGTACTCAGTTTGAGGACCCCCACCCCAGGGGCGGTTAGCTTTGACTCAAACCCCATATTTATACTAAAATCACTTAATAAGTACAAATAATTTGTCAAGAACCCAGTAATTTGCATTTTCTAGAATTCAGAACCTATAAACTAACTGGTATTTTTGTAATCGGTTTAATAGGTATTGTCTTTTATGATTCATATTCCGGACTGGGTTTATCCCTGTTTGTAGAGTAGGAAAGGTTATACTGAACTCTTGGAACTTGTAACTTTGGTGGCCTGTTCCTTGATGGATAAGTGAAATTGTCTAATATCTTTTTCTCCCACATTTTAATTGCTTTCCCAGACCAAGCAAGCAAATGAAAGAGCTTCTTTTTAAAGAAATAAATTGTAGTTTTAAGTTCTTGTCAATAATGTATTGAACAAGTCAGAATTTGTTGAACTGCCTGAAGAAATGTAGTTGATGCATTTGCAAATATTGAAAGACGTCTTAAAGTCTTCTCTCTTCTTAAAGGAAACTTGGTACCAGATCAAGTCGTTTACCTGAGAGAAAGCAGCAGCAGCTATCTCTGACTTTTCACTAAATCAATACTCCCTCTGTCCTAATTTACGTGACATGCTTTTCTTTTTTGTTCGTCCTAAAAAGAATGTCATCTTTCTATAAATCGAAACAAGTTAACTTTAAAATTTCCCTTTTACCCTCAATGAAATGATTTATAGCCACACAAATGTCTAAGGTTCGTTTTAGACCACAAATTTTAATTGCCTTCCTTTCTTTCTTAAACTTTGTGCTAAGTCAAACGGTGCCACATAAATTGGGATGGAGGGGTACTTTTCTGTAGGGAGGCTGTTTGCTAATTCATTGATATAAATATTTACTGACCTCTATGCAAAGTGCACAGTATTGCCTTAGGTCTTAGCTATGTTGGGTGGTTCCTTAATTCATAATGATTCATTGTTGAATTGCTTCATGTCTTCACTTGATTTAGGTCTGCTGACCGCTGTTCACAAGGACTACTTCAGGGTTATAGCCCACAGAGAGTTGCTTTTCAATGATTTTGGAGACCGTGTTGCTCAGCTATTGCATGTTGAACTAATTGCACCTTTCGCACAATGTCGAACCAATAACGTTAGGCAAGAAATGTTGATAGTGAACACGCACCTTTTGTTTCCTCATGATTCAAGTTTCTCTATGGAACGACTGCGACAGGTACATCAATCTTTATATGGTCATCTTGCTCCGCAGCAGATCGAAAATCTACTGCAAATTATTCTTGTACCTTTGTCTTGATTTAACCTTTCACCTGTATCATGGTGCACTTGCACAGGTCTACAAGATATTGCAATATGTGGAATCATATCAGAAAGAAAATAAGCTTAACCCCTTGCCAATCATTCTGTGCGGGTAATTCTTCAACTACCTTTCCTTTTTTTCGTTTTTTGGATATCTACATCATTGGTAGATTTTGCTAAAATCCTTTGTAATTTTGAAGTGACTGGAATGGGAGCAAGCGTGGCCATATTTACAAGTTCCTCAGATCCCAAGGATTTGTATCATCATATGATACTGCTCACCAGTACACTGATACTGATGCTCAAAAGGTCCCTTACCTTTCATTGTTTATGCTACTCTTGCCCCCCGACACTGCAAATTTCCTTTGATGCTGATGCCTTTTCTATTTTGCAGTGGGTGAGTCACCGTAATCACCGTGGAAACATCTGTGGTGTGGATTTTATATGGCTTTTAAATCCAAATAGCTACAGGAAATTGTTGAAAACAAGTTGGAGAAATGCAATTTTCAGTATGTTCAAGGTAAAGATAATATTCTCTTTTCCTTTAGTAGCTGGTCGTTGTGCATTCTCTGTTTATATGTTGACATCATGTTTGCATAGAATTTAACTTCGGTCACAATAGGAAGCTGAAACTTGATACAGATTCCTTTTATTCAAACTTGTTGCTCTATGATGTTGCTAAGGCAGTTGCCAATTTTGAGATTTTGTTTTGGTTTTGTTGTTGCTTACAATTACTATGATGACATATCTCCATTCCATAGTAATTCCAGTTTTATGTGAAATATTGTTGTGAAGGCTTTGAATCTGGTGGTTTTTCTCTGAATTCTATAATTAGCCAAGAGTGCAAGAAGTAAAATTAGTTCCTGGTCCTTGTCCACTTTATTTTGCACATGAACTTGTGTATGACATGTTTGAGTTTGTTCCTCATAGTAAAAGAATGAAATTTTCTGTTCAGAGGGTTACTATATCTAACTATTGCTTCAATTTCAGTATCAACTTCGTCGAGCCTCGTTGACTGAGAAAGATGCATTTGCTTTCCTTAAAGCTGACAGTGATGGTGATTACATTACATATGCTGGGTTTTGTGAAGCACTTCGGCAGGTACTTTCAAGTCATGAACTCATACAATCTCTACCTTTGTACATGTGCTGCACACGTGGATTGAACTTCCAGAGGATTTTCTGTTCTTTCTATCTCCTATTCAATCTTGTGAAACGATGCTAAACATTTGTACCCTGACCCACAGCTTAACTTGATTGGACATTGCTATGGGCTGAGTGCCGAGGAGATAAAGGACTTGTGGTTGCAAGCAGATATAGATGGAAATGGAGTTCTTGATTACAATGAATTTCAGGTATTGATTCTCAGTGATTTAGAGAACTTTTACTCTTCTCTTCTGTGATTGAGTTATTTCTTATCTGTTTATCTATTCACATAATTCACAAGTTGGTTTATTGTAAAACTGCAATGAGATTGTTTTAAACTTGAAGGTGCTTTGGCTGATATCATGGGTTATTTAAGAGCGTAGCAATCCTACTAGTTACTATATCTGATTTATTGGTGTAACCTATATTGGTTTTAGCATCAAATAGTCTACATTTGACTTAACTTTCTTAGATTTAGAAGCAATTTATCTTCACGTAGGAATAAAATGTATCTAGTCAAGTGACTTTCAGAAACTTACTATTGAATCATATTTCTGTAATCAAATAGCAGCATCGCGTATGGAATCCCTCACGGTCAGAACCAAGAGATGGAATAAACGATGAGTCATGGGACGACGTTGTTAGTGATACAGAGGAAACAATTGGTTTTAGTGTCAAGAATGCAGTTCTCTTCCCCACAGAGGCTGAGAAAGGAACATGGCCCGAAGATTATTCACTTTCTGATCACGCCAAACTTACTGTGGTATTTTCACCTGTAAGAATGTTATGCTGTCAATTGTCCAGATAGTTTCTTGAATGTTGATTGCCTTGGAACTGAACTTTAAGTAAAAAAGACTTGAGGGTTGTAGCCGGACTACAGGATTCTCAAACTGCTTGCCTGAGTTCTCGAACTGGATGACTTATGCTTGGTTCTAACTGAGCTCTGCTGAAGATTATATTACCATCTTGGGGTACATATAGGGTTGCTAAGTATTATAGTACAAGAGGTACCCACTCCTTCAGAAGAGTATATGGCAAAGTGGAGGCACGCCTGTATCTTGAAGTTCATTCGAAGTGGCTATCCATGTCGATCAAGACCTACTCTAGCTTTCAAGTATAATGCCATAACGGGGTTCATGTCGTCATTTCCTCTTCTTACTGTCTACATGTTTCATGCTCGTAGGTGGAAGTATATAGAGGAAGCAGGACATGTAAATATTTAGTTTTAATGAAAGATGTAGTAGCTTAGAGTCGATCCTCTTTGTAGTCGACTGAGCATTTTGACTGCTGCAATGTTCAGTCTGATAATATCATTTTGTAATATATTACAGTTGCAACAACTATTAAAGTTGTTGCTTAAACATTGTCAAAGTATAAATGATGTTTGTGCACTGGGTTTGTTTTATTGATGCATTTCCTCCTAGAAGAAGTTTTACTTCTGCACATAAGTAGCATTTTTTGTAATGTAATTCTGGTCATGACAAATAAGTCTTAGATTGGCAGATCTCCGGAGGGGAACCATTTTGATTGATGAATTCATTAGCTCATTAGTCGTTTTGAGTAGCATGTGAGTTTACTGCTTTATTCCGTCACCTGAGATCTAAGTCAGCATCGGCAAACATCTCTTGATTCCTGGTGGCCGGGCCTGGCTTCCCCCCTAAGGCATGCTCTTTGTACAAGCAAGCAAAGAGCGTATGTAGTGTGGAATCCAATTGGAAGCTCTTTTGAACAAGCGAGCTTGCCTTCCGCACCTTCATCTGTCAAGTTCTATTTTGACTAATCCGAATCTGTGTACATTACCTCTAACTTTTGGAGAAGACTAGTTATCATGCAGTGCATAAGACTAGTACTCTGTTAAATGACGATTAATCATTTCTCTAGATATATATGAAGTCAAAATAATAAAAACATAGGCGTTTAATCAAAACAGCTCGATAATTTTTTATTTTTTTGATATTCTACTTTCCAGAGTAATAGATGTCTTGTAATTGAAAATAATAACTTAAAAACAGGACAGCGTGGTGCACTATTATTGTATACCTTACTTGCATTCCTGCACCGCAAGAAGCTATTCGTACAACTTAAACCGTGATCTCCTAATTACAGGACAACTGTTCTACTGTTGCACCACTCTTCTTCTGTAAGGGGTCGTTTGGTAGCTGGTTTGGAGGTGAGTTATAAATGTATTAAATCCTGCATAAGTAATACCACGTTTGATAGCTGGTTAAAATGTAAATTATTCATGTATAAAATTAATACGGTGTTTGGTTTGCATTTAGAAACCCGCATAACTAATACATGTAAAAGTGACGAGGGAATCTATGTATTATATTATGCAGAATAGAAGGTGGAATAAGTAATACACGTATAACTAATACATGAATAACTAATCACTGCATAAATAATACATAGAATCCCTCATAATTAATCTTTATATTACTAATACCTGCATAACTCTAATCAGCTACTAAACGACCCCTAACTAAATAATTTCCAAGTGAAAATCAGCTTACTTAGGGGTGGAACTACAAATAAAATAGAGAAGCATTTGTGTATGGATCGTATTGGTAAGATATGAAAAGAAAAGAGTTGTGATTATCATAGTCCAGGTACAATCATTGAGCCCCAAACATATAGTACGAAAGCCGGTGGAGAATCTTTTTAAGAGTAGTAGTACTAGTGAACTTTGGGGCTTGTCACACCTTTTAATACTTTGAACTTTTGAGTAAAGAACCCATTGGCCTACAATCACATCTTACTTTTTCCCATACGTTAAAGAATACTCAGTAACATTAAGAGCAAAAAGTTCAATAATAAAACAATTTCTCAATTCTAGACTTAATTAAAGTTATAAAGATCATTGCATATCCACTTTTAGCCGAATTAGTAAGAAAATCAATTAAAAAAAACGCTGGAAGACATGAAGAATATCTAGAATGGCGGGTGCTGACTAGAAGATTACTATTGATTTTTAAAACAGCAACAACACAAAAAAACCGTTGATTAAGAAGTAATCATCGCATAACTAAGCACTGTTTAGTTGATTATATTAAATAATAGTGACATTAAGTTATGTGGGTATTCTACATTTTATTTTATGCGAATATGGCGTGAAATAAAAATATATGGTGTGCGGGGATAAGATTTTCAAAAAAATAAAATATCCGTAGACAAATTCATGTATAACAATCTTTTCATTGTTAATCACAATATAATAGTAGTAATATCTTTGTTATCAATCACTGCATTAATAACAGTTCTAGCTATGATGTAAGATAAGTCCCAAGTTCAAAATTTTGTGGAGGCAAAAATATTATTTTTAGGTAATTTCTTCTCATTTGTGAATTAAATTATTCGTAGCAAGAGATATAAAATTAATCGAGATACGTATAAACTAACCTCGCACAACAATTATAAGAACATGTTTACTTAAAATAAGGGTGTCTTCAGCCAAAAAGGGGTGTCATTTTCTTTGCTTATGTAGGTAGCACTATAGCTAGAAGCCATAAAATTAATTAGAAGAAAAAGGATTGAAAATGACAACACCTAGTGCTTCCACCGTCGATTGTCCATAATAATAATAATCCTATTCCCATATGTATTTATAAAGTAAAAAGAGTAAATACTTATTCAGGATGTTTACGTTACAAGTGATTTGTTTCCTCTTCATTTTTCATGGAGCAGCCTAGTAGATACTGCACCAATTCTTGGTAGATCTCTTCCAATAAACTTATACTAAATACTTACACTTTGGTTGGATGGTTATTACGTATTGTTTCATAAGACATCTTATTGTATTGTATTGTCTTGTATTATATTATTTTGATGAATATTACTAATATTTAAATAGATTGAATTTTTTTCTGTCATTACATAATGGTACACATATGTAGTTTGAAGAATAAACCTAGAAGAAAAGTAGGATACGGAATAGAGCTATTATAAAAAGATAGAGTGAATGATAAAATGAGATTATTAGATAATAAGTAAAGATAAAATGAGAAGAAAAAGAAAAAGGTAACGATGTGATCATACCAAATTTGTCGTTACATAAAATGAGACATTTCATCATTACGCGACAATGAATTTAATAGCATGATGCAATACAATTTAAGTAACAATAAAAACAAATACTCCCTCTGTCCCACTTTATATGACTCACTTTTCTTTTTAGTCAGTGCCAAAAAGAATGACACATTTCTACATTTAGTAACAATTTAACTTTAAAATGTCCATTTTACCCTTAATGAAATGATTTACAACCACACAAACATCTAAGACTCATTTTAGACCACAAGTTTCAAAAGTCTTCCTTTCTTTCTTAAAGTCTGTGCCAAGTCAAAGTAACTCATATAAAATGGGACGGAGGGAGTATTATGTTCAAACTAATAATACGATACAATAGGTAACAACCATCCAAACAAGTTGTTATAACGAAAATCTATACATTATTTTATGTAGAATATATATAAAGTGTAGTATAATAATAAGTATATTATCAATTAGGGGTGGATCTAATGTATCGCTAGTGGGTTCATCTAAATCGGTACTTTCAACGCAGAACATAAATTTATGCGTAAAAAAATCACAAATACGGAAAATTTAAAAAATATACAGTTTTTCAAAATATTATATAATATTATCTTGGGAAAATCATTATATATAATGTATAACCTTGTATAAAATGTATAATAATGTATAAATATCATTTATACATAAATGCAAAAAGTTTATTTATTTCTCAAATACATTTGTATACCTCTCATGAAGTTAAAATTAAATAGAAGAAGAGGTGGGATAGAAGAAAAGGATTGAAAATGACAACACATATTGCTTCCACCATCCTCTTGTTTCAATACCAATAGATCATAAGCCCCATTATATATGTACCTATTATTTCTAAAGTATAAGACTAAAAGAGGAAATCCATATATCCTGGTTTATCTTGGGGACAATGAGTCGTATACTATGGTGGAGCTAAAAACTTTATTTAAAAAATTCAAAATACCAAAAAGTAAATACATAAAGCAATCAAAATAAATACAATGTAATTTTTCACTGAAGGGGCAATAGGGCAGAGCAAGGCAGGTTAAGTACTCTTCTCGTACTAAGATTTTGCTCTGCCTAATCAGCTCGAATGTGTTAAGGGAGTACAAAATTAAATATACATTTATAATAATTACTCATTTAACATCTATACACCACAACACCCCACCACCCTTCGCCTAAAGTAATCCACCCATAACTTGCCCTGTTTAGCCCTACTCTGTCCCATCCCATTTATCCCCCATCCCCCTTCAACTTCTTTATTAGTACTCCCTTCATTTCAATTTGTTTGACCTACCTTTTTTTTTAATTCGTTTTAAAAAGAATGTCTCTTTCTTTTTTTAGAAACCCTTTAATTCTAACTTTTCACATGTCATATTCAAGACCATAAGATTAAAAGATATTTTAATACAATTGACATATCATTAATTTAACACCACAAGTTTTAAAAGTCTTCTTTACTTTCTTAAACTCCGTACTAAATCAAAATAAACCAAACAAATTGAAACGGAGAGCATAGTAGTTTTTTTCCTTCAAATTTCTAATTTATTAATTTTATTTTTAATGTTAATCCATTTTGATTTTGTAATTATCCTCACATGGATTGGCAGATTGCTTTATAAATAAAAATCATTTTTATCTAATTTTAGATTACTACAACTCTACAAGTAGTATTAATTATTTTCAAAGTGGTGTACTGGTACTTGCTAGGTCCATTGTTGCTCGTATTAATGAAAGATTCCTTCCCCACCCAACTCCCTTTTCCCTTTTTCACTTTCCCACATCCTCCTCTTTCCTGTTATCACGTGTGAATTGTGATAGAGATGATATGATAAGAGTTTCATTTAGCATTAATTTAAAATCTCTTTTACACTATCAGATTAATATGGAAATGATTTCTATTTTCTACAATATGTTAAACTACAATTATGGGGCAATTAATCTCTTTTTACACACATCCACAGTAAACAGAATATTCCCCCTCCGTTCACTTTTACGAGTCAATTTTAAATTTTGCACCTCTCTTAAAAATAATAATTGATATAAATATTATATTATAATATTTATAACAATTAATGTTTAATAGTAGGTCTTGAAATATAATTTGGGGATTATAAGCAATTAATTGTTAGAGTAAAACATAAAATATAATAATTATTTTTTCTTAATATGTTAAAAGTGACAAGAGTAAAAATAAAAATCTATTTTTGGAATAGCATAAGAAAAAGTGAACGGAGGGACTAGGGAGTATAAGAAACAAATAAATAAGGGAATATGGGTCTCCCACGTGAGAGACTTGTGATTGAATCCAGCCTCCATCTGTCGCTCAGTCATGAGTTCGTCGTGTTGAAGTGTGTTATGCTTATGCAGATGAGTTAGCATTGTATGTTGATGTATTTATACTTGTAAGCTTCTAGAAGATTCTAGAATGCATCCCTTATATAGATAGTAATAGTTAGTTTGTTGGTCTTTTGATATAGTCGGTTAGTTAGTTACATAGCTGAATATATATATATATGCCTTGTACTAGTGCTTGTAAGACACGGATTCAGAAATACAGATATTTTCCTGCAGCTTCCTCTCTCTATCTTTGTTCTCTCTATAACTGCTTCTTCTTCCTCTCTCTTAGCTTGCCAACAATGGCGGAGCTTTCTTCTTAGCTTCTATCATTTTGACATGGTAGCCGAGCAGTCTTAACTGCGATCCAATTTCCGCTGTAAAATCTCCTTCTCTTTTTTTCCTATAACACTTCTCTTCCTCTTTTTTTCAAATTTCAATGGAAGATACACCAACAAGAGTTAATCACACTGTAAATGGGACTGGATCTGCACATGCAAGCAGTCCAACACTTGATCCTAATGATCCGTTGTATATACATCCCTCTGACACTCCAGGACTTGCTTTGGTTCCTCAATTGCTGATAGGAACAGACAATTACTCAGAATGGAGTTGAGCCATGCAACTTACTCTGTTGGTGAAGAACAAAATTGGATTTGTGGATGGGTCATGCACACGAAGTAGCTGTGAAAATGACATCTATCGATTGCGCCAATTGGAAAGGTGCAATGTTGTTGTACAGTCATGGATCATGAGTTCAGTAGCGAAAGAGCTACGAAAAGGCATTGTCTATTCAGCTGATGCACAACAAGTATGGGAGATGTTCAAGAAAAGGTTTGATAAAGTAAATGGAACTCGAATCTACCACTTGAATAGAGATATTCATTCACTGATGCAAGGTATATCCACTATTTCTGTGTATTTCTCGAGCTTGAATGATTTGTGGGCTGAATTCGAGTCCATAATCCCCTTTTCTGGTTGTGACTGTGTTAAATCCAAGCCATTTGGTGATTTCCTTCAACAACAAAAATTAATGAAGTTCCTCATGGGGCTGAATGAAACATATGCCCCTCACAAGAGTCACATATTGATGATGGATCCGTTGCCTTCACTCAACCAAGCCTATGCCATGATTGTTCATGAGGAAAGCCAACGAGTGACTGGTGGCTCTGGAACACAAGCAAGAATTTTAGGAGGATCGCCACTAGGATTGAACAGCAGTGTCTCTATCTCCTCCAATGCATCCAGTATCAACACTAGTGGTAGCCCTTCAATTTCACCTAACACCTCACATGTTAATGCTTTATCAGCTAGACTTAGGTGGAATGATGATGTGTATTGCAACTATTGTCATAAGAAGGGACACACAAAGGATCAGTGCTATAAGATTGTGGGTTATTCGGCACACTTTAAGTTTAATGATAGGAGGAAAGTGAACTATCCTATTCCTAAGGCACACAATGCGCTTGTGACAGAGGAGGGGCAGAGTAGTGGACATAGTAACAGTGGTGACACTGCGTATGGTTTAGGAACTATTCAGGCTCAACCTATCTTCACCAAATCTCAATATCAACAGATTCTCAGGATGTTGAAGGAAGACAAGCCTCACACCACAGAGATGGCCAACATGGCAGGTAAGTCTGCTAACTCTCAAGCCATTTGGATTGTAGATTCTGGTGCTACTAATCACATGACTGCTGCTCTAAATCTGTTAAGTTATCCTGTTGCTATGCCTGATTCTGAACCCAGAATAGTTCACCTTCCTACTGGAGGTTTTACTAAAATCACTCATACTGGAAACCACACACTTACAAACACACAAACTCTGCACAATGTTCTCTATATTCCTGACTTCAAATACAATTTTCTCTCAGTTTCTAAGTACACTAAAGAACTGCAATGCTCATTTACTTTTTTTCCCTGATTTTTGCCTCTTTCAGGACCTCTTCAGTGGTATGGTGAGGGAGATTGGTAGTCTTGAGGATGGACTCTACATTCTCAACCCTGCTTCACCTGCTACTACTAACTCCAAATGCATGTCTACCTCTTTCATCTCTGTTCAATCTACTTGCACTCAGTCCTCTGGTATCTTATGGCACCAAAGGCTAGGACATGCTCCTCATGCAGTGTTGCAGAAGATTTCTTCAATAAAGCATCACTTTACTGTGTCCAACCCTTGTAATTGTCATGTGTGTCCTTTAGCTAAACAGTCTAGAATTCCATTTCCTTCAAGTTATTCCAAGTCTAGTTTTCCTTTTCAGCTTGTGCACATGGATGTCTGGGGTTCATATAAAGTTTGTACTTACAATGGCTTTAAATACTTTCTCACTCTTGTAGATAATTTTTCCAGAATGACCTGGACCTTCTTAATAAGATTGAAAAGTGATGTGTATGTAATTCTCAAAGAATTCATTCAAATGATAACCAATCAATTTTCAGCTTATATAAAATCTTTCAGATCAGACAATGGTTTTGAATTTTTCAATTCCCTTTGTTCAGCCTTATTCAAGGATAAAAAAAATTATTCATCAAAGTAGTTGTGCTCACACTCCACAACAAAATGGAGTTGTGGAGAGAAAGCACATACACTTGCTAGATATAGCCAGGGCATTAAGGTTCCAAGCTAATATTCCCTTGAAATTCTGGGGTGAATGCATTCTAGCAGCCACTTACATCATAAATAGACTTCCCAGCCAAGTACTTCGAGGTGTAACTCCTTATAGACTGTTTCATGGCATTGACCCCTCTCATGATCACATGAAAGTTCTTGGTTGTCTTTGTTTTGCCACCAAAACTGATTTCTCAGACAAACTACACCCTAAGTCTATGCTAGCCATTTTCATGGGTTATTCTGAAGTTCAAAAGGGATACAAAATCTATGACACTGAACATGATAAATTCTTTGTTAATAGGGATGTTGTCTTCAAAGAACATATTTTTCCTTTTAGACTGTCTAAGAGTCACTTTATTCCTTCCAATTACTCTTTTGTTCCTTACTATAAAGATTTCCCTGTACCTAATCCTGTACCTACTTCCTTTCCCACTTCCTCTCCTTCATTCTTCTACTCCACCACATTCACCTCCTACTGCACCTATAACCTCTAGTCCTCCTCCAGACACTACTCCTGCACCTTCTTGTCCTTCTTCTCTTCCTTCACTGGAGCTTTCACAACCTGTCCTTTCCCCTCCTCCACCACCTAGAAAGTCTGGTAGAGTTTCCAAACCTCCTATCTGGTTAACTGATTTTGTGCATCCTTCTTTGCCTGCTTCTTCCTCCTCCACATCCCATCCTATCCATCACTATGTTTCTTACTCTCATCTATCCTCCAAATACCAAGCCTTTCTTTCTTCTTTTTCTTCAGATACTGAACCATCCTCTTTCTCCCAGGCCAGTCAGGACCCTAGATGGGTTGAGGCTATGCAGCTTGAGATAACAGCTTTAGAACACAATCATACTTGGGATACTTGGGAACTAGTAGACTTACCAGCTGGAAAGTCCCCATAGGTTGCAAATGGATTTTTAAGATTAAATACCATTTTGATGGTTCTGTAGAGAGGTTTAAAGCCAGACTTGTGGTTAAGGGGTATACTCAACAGGAGGGATTAGACTTCCATGATACTTGCTCTCATGTGGCCAAACTTACCACTGTTAGGACTGTTATTATTGTTGATGCTGCTTCTAAACATTGGCCTCTTTTTCAACTTGATGTGCACAAGGCGTTTTTGAATGGTGACTTGTCTGAGGAGGTCTACATGGTCTTGTCTACATGGTCTTGCCACAGGGTTTTGGCAGTCAGGGGGAGCATAGAGTATGCACACTGCTCAAATCCCTATATGGCTTAAAACAAGCATCAAGACAGTGGAACTTGAAACTGTCTCAAGCCTTACTAGACTCAGGATTCATCTAGAGTAAGTATAACTACTCCTTGTTTACCAAGTCTTCAGATGGGAAGTTTGTTCTCATACTTGTCTATGTAGATGATTTGTTGGTTACAGGTAATGATTTGGGAGAGATTCAGAAGGCTAAGGCAACTCTACACCAAAACTTTAGAATGAAAGACCTTGGAGAACTAAGGTACTTTCTGGGAATTGAATTTGCTAGGTCCAAAGAAGGAATTCTGACAGCACAAAGATTGTATGCTCTTGAGATGATCTCAGAGTCAGGTCTAGCTGGTTCAAAACCAAAAGAGACTCCAATGGAATAAAATCTCAAACTAACCAGCACTGACTTTGACATTAAACACCACTTGTGAAGATGAAGTAATGAAGGATAGGGGGAGATACCAAAGACTGATTGGAAAATTACTATACTTAACCATCACTAGGCCAGTATTTCATATGCAGTACAATGTCTAAGTCAGTTCATGCAAACCCAAAGAAATCTCATTATGAAGCTGCTCTAAATGTTGTGAGGTATATAAAGAAACAACCTGGTCTAGGACTACTCATGTCAAGCACTGAAACAAAACAAGTGATTGCATTCTGTGATTCTGACTGGGCATCTTGCCCTATGTCAAGGAAGTCAGTAACTGGATATTGCATTAAACTTGGTTCCCCACTGATCTCATGGAAGGCTAAGAAACCTAACACCATTTCTAGAAGTTCTGCAGAAGCAGAGTACAGAAGTATGGCTCATACTACTGCAGAGTTGGTTTGGCTGAGTGGATTGATGAAAGAACTGGCACTGAATATAGAGTTGTCAATGACACTATATTATGATAACAAAGCAGCCATACAGATTGCAGCTAACCCCATATATCATGAGAGGACCAAACATATAGAGATAGACTGCCATTTTATAAGAGAAAAGATTCAAGATGGATTGATCAAAACTTTTCACATTGCTAGTCAAGAACAACCAGCAGATGTGCTGACAAAGGCACTGGGACATCAACATCACACTCATCTCATTTCCAAGTTGGGAATGAAAGACATATACTCCCATTCTCAACTTGAGGGGGAGTGTTGAAGTGTGTTATGCTTATGCAGATGAGTTAGCATTGTATGTTGATGTATTTATACTTGTAAGCTTCTAGAAGATTCTAGAATGCATCCCTTATATAGATAGTAATAGTTAGTTTGTTGGTCTTTTGATATAGTCGGTTAGTTAGTTACATAGCTGAATATATATATATGCCTTGTACTAGTGCTTGTAAGACACAGATTCAGAAATACAGATATTTTCCTGCAGCTTCCTCTCTCTATCTTTCTTCTCTCTATAATTGCTTCTTCTTCCTCTCTCTTAGCTTGCCAACAATGGCGGAGCTTTCTTCTTAGCTTCTATCATTTTGACACGCCGCATGAGGTTGCCTAATGCAGTTTATCTCCTATATTGCTTGTGAGCTATTACACAACGAGCAGGTTATCACAGAGTGCTCACCCAAAAAATAAAGGTTATGACAGAGGTTGTGAATTTCTTAGGGGTCCAAAAAAAAAACATCTAGTTGTGCAATACTCTCTCCGTTTTCTTTTAAGTAATTTTTTGATCTTTTTAATTTAATCTAGAATATAGGTGATTTTTTTTAAAAGAAAAAAAAGTCAATAGGTATCAATTTTCTTTCTTGTCTAATAGTTTATTGAACAAACTTTTATGAAATCTTTATATTTTCTATGAGTAAATTTTAGAAGAGATAAAAAGATTAATATAATCAATAACATTCTTAATTCAATTTTCAAAATACTCCTTCCGTTTACTTATCACTTTTTGACTTGATACATCTATTAAGAAATCAATGACTGACATATCAATTTTATGACATTATCCCTATTAATTAATGTTAATATTAATCTTGAAAAATAATTTTAGGAATAAGTAATTAATGTCAAGGATAAAATATAAAAAAAAATTATTTTTTCTTAATATGTCAAAAATAACAAGTAAAATTAAAATTAAAAATAAAAATAAGTGACAAATAATTTTGAACAGAGGGAGTAGCTTTTAAATGGATATGCAAAAGACTAAACAGTACAATAATAATGATTTGTAATAGAAGTTGGATGGACATGGAGTTAACGAGTGATCCGCACAAATACGATCTTTAGTAGCACAATTTAAATTTTCACAAATAAGTTTTACAAAATAAATTTGCGGTTAAAAATTGGCCATTAAATTCTGACAATTTTAGCGAATTGTATAAAATTGATCAAGTTGTCTTGTCACAAATTTGATAATCATCAGAAATTGGCCATCAAATTTTGAAGATTCCAACGAATCGCCATAAAATTCATCAGATTGTCTTGTCACATATCCTAATAATCGCCCCAAGATTCATCAAATTGTCTTGTCACAAATCCTAAAAAATCACTTATTTCAAATCTAATTTAAACTAGAATATCACTTAAAAGGGATTAGCTCATTGCTAAAACAACAACGTTCATTCTTATACAAATTATTAAAAAGCAAATACTCTTACAAAATACAAGAATAATGAATGAAGAACAAACAAACACCAAAAAGAAAAAGAAACAAAAAACTAGAAAACTATATAGAAGATGGGCAAAAAGACAAATAAGAAAAGAAGTGGTCTTATCCACACGCAACCAAAAGGAAAAAAGTTAAAGAAGAAGAAAATTTTGTGTTGGCTATAATGAATGACGACGACTCTTTTTGTTTGTAAACTTGTCAAATTATTAGTAGTATTTGTTTTAGAAAAGGGTAGTTTAGGTGGATTCGAAATTAATTCAAGTTTAAAATTACTAGTATCCTAGCTATGACAGAGTCAAATTTTTCAATATTTACTATATATACGTAAAAATTAATTTTAATCATGAAGGGTATTCGAATGAACCCTCTTGCACCCATGTGGCTCCGTCCCTTTCTAGTGAAGAACACATCATTTTGTCTCAAATTTTAAGTTTTTACAAGTTTTAGGAGATAAGAAGCAGAAGAAATTTTTCTTTTTATAAAATAAAAGAAAACAAGTGCTTCTCAGGTCTATTATAAAATATTTTAGAATATTAGGTTCCAAAATACTCATTTTAGAACACATGATGCAACCGGTTAGGACTTAGGATGATTGAGTTGGTACAACGAATGATATTTCATAAGAGAGGCTGAAGCTTTTCTTTGCTTACATCTTCTCAATCGAACTCATCGGACTTATCTAGCACCCGAAGGACGGCTGCGGGTTTCCGGTTTCAAAAATAAAATAAAAAAATGATGCAATTATAGAAAGTAAGGTGCAATGCTAAATTTTTTTTCTTTCGGAAATACTAGTTGCCACTACCATAGTCCATAAGTAACGTTAACTACTTTTGACATTATTTGTTGTTAAAATAGATTTAAGGCAGAAAAACCTTGGGCTAACCCAATTGTTTTTTTTAAAAACAATTATTCAATTGGTTCTCAGAAGAAATGAAGAATAAATTTACCTCGAACATATGTCCTTTTGCGCACATTGATTAAAATGAGGCAAATGAAGATTTTTATATTGCAAATAGACAAAAGAAAAGAGTGGTTGTCTATAAAACAAACACTATATATTTTCCACTTTTAAGAAAACAATTAAAAGAAATAGAATTAAAAAACAAAAAGCCAAGAGTTGTACGTTCATTGTGTGAAAATTTATTTTAGGATTGTGATTATAATATAAAAAATACCTGTTTGATTTTACTTTTAAAAATAAAACTTGAAAAAAACTATTATTATCAATTTTAATCTTGTGTGTTTGGTACGAACGAAAATATTTTCCATGGAAAATGTTTTATGGAAAACAAGTTGATTTCTTACTTATTTTCTCATGTTTGGTTGGTGAGTGAAAAATATTTTTCGATATTTTCTATTGTTTGATTGATGAGTGAAAACACATTTTTCAATTTTTTTTATTTTTTATTTATGATTAGAGAGTAGAAAATATTTTCTAGGGGTAGGTCGAAGATTGGGGTGTGGTGGTTGGGGGGAGGGGGTGCGTGGGTGGATGGGGCGGAGGGTGCGTGGGTGGATGGGGGCGGATAACTAAAAAAATTAAATTTTTTTAAAAAAACTTTTTTTTAAAAAAAAAAATTTAAACATTAATTTATTTATTATTTTTTTGGGGTGGGGTGGGGGAGGGGGGTGGATGGGTGTGAGGGGAGGTAGGAGGACCAAAAATATTACTTTTTTTAAAAAATAAGTAATTTTTTAAAAAAAAATTAAAAAATTGAATTTTTAGTGGGGTGGTGGTAAGGGGTGGGGGGGAGAGAGGGGCAAGTACCAAAATATTATTTTTTTAAAAAAAAAAAGTAATTTTTTTAAAAAAAATTAAAAATTGAATTTTGGGTGGGGTGAAGGTGGTAGGGTGGGGGGTAGCGGGTGGTGGTATCAAAAATATTTCTTTTTTTTAAAAAAAAAAATTTAAAAAATTTAAAAAATAAAAAATAAAAAATGAATTTTGAGTGACGTGGAGGTGACGGAGGAGGGGAGGTGGGAGGAGGGGGAGGGGTTGGGTGCATAGAGTGGGGGTTGAGTGGGATGAGGTGGAGGTTGGGGTACAAAAATAATTTTTTTTTAAAGAAAAATGTAATTTTTTTGAAAAATAATAATTAAAACATTGAGTTTGGGTGGGTGGAGGTGGTAATTGTGGTGGGGGGTGGGGAGGTGTTAAAGTGGGGTGGGTAAATGGGTGAGGTGGAATACAAAAAAAATTATTTTTTTAAAAAAAGTTAATTTATTTTTTAAAGAAAGAATTGAAAAATTTTAAAAAAAAATTAACGTGGAGTGGGGAGAAATAGAAAAAAAAAATTAAAAAATTGTGTGAGGTGGAGGTGGGAGTGGAGGTAGGGTTGAGAGTAGGAGGGTGGAGTGGGTGGGATTGGGGTGTTATGAAGGTGAGGACTTGTTTTCCCTACTTTCATTAGAGAAGTCATTTTCCTTGTTTTGGAGAAAAATGTTTTCCTAAAGAAAATATTTTCCAATTTTTTTGACCAACCAAACATAAGAAAATTGAAAAACATTTTCCAGAAAATATTTTCCTCCACACCAAATACACTCTTAATCTTCTTAAAAGATTTTGGAAGAAAATATGTGCCATTTTATTATTTCATTCGGAATAATAATGTCAAAATTATCATCTCATATAAAATATAATAAAACTAATACCACAACTATGCTATAAATAATCACAAAATAACTTATATATAAAATTCAACTAAACATGAAATAAAATGGAAGCAACAATATCAGAAAAAGAAAATTAACAAAAATATACGAGAAAGAGGGATAGAATTTGCTAGGATCAAATATTTATGTTTGATCGTGATTCTGATCCGGATCATTCAAGCTTCCTCATATAGGCTTTGCCATAAGCAAGATGTTAGCGTTACTTGACAATTCCTCTCTCAATACCTGCCTCATGCAACATATTACTTTTGAAAATCGAACTCGTGACCTTATAAGTTCTGATATCACTCACTAGGATTAGTCGTTTATCATCATATATCACAAAAATATAATTGATAATAAAGGCGCAAATTGCTCTGTCAATTAAACCCATCAAATAAGTGTTATGTTCAATCACGACCTCAACTTGAACCACCCCAATCACCTCATAGGCCTTGTCACAAATAAGATACTTACATTAGCAACACAACTCTACTTATTTCTTCATGTGTCCCACATATTACCTTTTATATCTCTATTTACACTATTACATATAGAAGATTAGGATAACCTTACACATGGCATTAACCATTGAATCATGGAGATATGTAGTATGATCACCAACGTAATAATAAAAAGATCGTAGAATTTACATCTTTATAAATTACGGACATTCATAATAATGATATAATTATTTATAGCATAAATTCTCTTAATATATAAATGAGTGTGGGCTTCTAAGCAAACACCATTCCGTCAACATGGCTGCTTCATTTTGGGCGGCAAGCAGACACGTCTCCGTCGACGTGCTTGCTTCCTCCCCAAGATAGTTTTGTCATTAATATGTTTTTGTGTATTTTTGATTTTCACTTAGGCCGCGATCTTTAGTTTTAAGTTCATGCTTTTTTATTATAGCTTTATTATTTTAAATGCGGATGATATTTGTGTATATTTTAAAATTACTTTGAGTATCAAAAATCGACAGTCGATGAACCAAAATATTTCAATTAGGGACATCTCAGTGGATCTCCTCACATATTTAGATTAAAAATTTAAAATTATTTAATCAACACCACTTAATTAATATTAATAATATTTAATTATTTATCATGTATTTATTTTACACTTAATAAGACGATTTAATACCATACAAATATATATAACTTATTTTATATTAAAATTTTAATTATTTAACTCAAATATATATTTAATACTATTTTAAAAAATAATTTAATAAATAAATATTGAGCGGGTGTACAACACCGGCTTCTCGCCAGTCGCCACTAGTATCATATGTTGGTCAAAACTCCCAACTACTCTAAACAAAACCAAATGGAACTTGAACATTGTTTCTGTTCCCTTTTACTTTTTATTCACTTTTTTAAAAATATATATTTTAAAAGACCTTTTTATTTTAAACTGGTACCTTTTGTATGTAAATTAATCTTTTATAGTTATATAGATAATATTATTTATGGTATGCTTAATTACAGATCTTAACAATATTTCTTGTAGGTGTTAAACTTTTTTAAAAAATTAAACTTCACACACAATAAAAAATCACTCTGTACAAAAAAAGGACGACGTCAAAAACTAGAAGTAGTAGTACTTCGACTTCCTCCGTTTAAAGTGGGAAAATGAAGATTTAGCACATTACAAATTTATTTTTAGTTTTTTGATATTTTTACAAGAGATTTTTATTTTTTAGACATAAGAAATTTTATTTTTACACATAAGAGATCTGAAAAAGACACTTATTCAAATTGTAAGTGGCCTTTTTACCTCATTTCCTCGTTTAAAGTTAACCGTTGCATTAATTTCTGGGAATAACAATTTATATGAGCTAAAATATCAAGACCGAAGTTAGGCAGAGTCAAGGGATTTTCAGAATAAATAATTTATATGAGCTAAGATATTAGGGTCGAAGTTAGATAAGGTCAAGGATTTCATGTGAACTTTTCTTGATGAAAAACTACATTATTTATATAAATTAAAATTATTTTATAAATATATATAATAAATATTAAATCACCTTTTAACTCCTTCACATATTTATTATTTCACATTTAAATTTTTAAATAAAAATCTTGATTTTGCTACTTAAAATGACTGTAATTTAAAACAGAGGTAGTAGTAAAAAATAAAAGTTGGTCCTCGAAGTTTCCTTTTTCTTCTTATCGTCAAAATACTCTCGGTGGATTTGGTCAGGGAATTATCTGTTTTTAATGTTTTAATTAAGTCCAATAAACATGTGTTACGTCATTTTTAGTCGTTACCTTGTTCGAAGATGACCACTCCACGTGTCAATTCTCCATTCGCTTTATGACTTCCGTGGCTTATTCTTAGTAGCTACGTTTCCCCAGTTCCCTTATTTACCCTTCCATCCTTTACCCTTTAGCCCTTTGGCACCTATATCAACCACGGGCATTAACGGAATTCGAGGAACTTAATGGTATTCTTGTAATTCTAACCAAACTTACGTCCTAACAATTTTACGCTGTATATACACACAGGAATGTAAAACGCGGTTTTTTCTCTCTCTTCCAAGTCAGCATTTTCACCATAAGAGATTCAACTGAAGTAATTGAGCTCACTTTCGTAGATGTTTCCAATGGAGTTTTTTTCCTCTATGAAAAAATACTTCACTACAGAATCTCTTCTCTAATTCCATAGAATTTTTCAGATCTCACTTCAATACTTTCACTTTTTTTATTATATAACTAGTCATTCATCTGCTTTTTTGCTTTTTGTTTCACTTTTTTTTTTTATCACTTTGCATCTTTTTTTCTGCTGTAATTGATGGCCGTACTTCCCGGAGATAACCCGATCGCTGTACTTCCGGTGGATAAACAGATGGGTATACCGCCGTTAAATTCTCTGCCGGTGGGCTACCGTTTCCGGCCGACGGATGAAGAGCTTGTCAATCATTATCTGAGGTTGAAAATAAACGGTGCTGATAGTCAAGTCAGTGTTATTCGAGAAGTTGATATATGTAAACTCGAGCCCTGGGACTTACCTGGTTAGTTTCCCTGCTTTAATTTTTTTAGTTCATCAATTTGTTGAAAACCCCCCCAATTTGGAGCTGTGTTGAACCCTGAACCCTAAATTTTGCATTTTCCGGCAAGTCTATTGCTGGAGTAGTATTTGATTTCATTTCTTAGAAAGTATGATGTTTTTGCCTTGAAAAAATTTACTTCCATCGGTAGCAAGCATAAATTTTGCTTTAGGACATTAATTTTACAGCACTCTCTAGCTGAAGGATTTACTTTAGGATAATCTTTAGTGAAATTTTGCTTTAGGATTTTAATTTAACATTGAAGGATAAAATTTGACGACTTTGGCGAATAGCCTATTTCTACGTTTGTTACAAACTGTATTCACCGGGAAGAAAATGGAAGAAAGAAAGCGAATTTGGTTAATTAACTTATGGAAGTGGGCGAGAGGAACTATTTCATTGAGAATTGGTCTCTACCTTAGGAGGGATTGTACTGATTAGCCTTGGGATTGTATTGTTATTGTGAAGAAATGAAGAAAGACAAGAGAGTAAAACATATGCTGTGACAGTTTCTTTGCTATATTAATTTTTCATTTGGAGTTTAGGATCTTTTCCCGGCAAACAGCCCCCTAACAACAAGCAGAACACTTTTTGACCGTCTTTTGGTTTTATCATAGGCCAGATCCCCAAATCCCCTTTCTTTTTGGAATGCTGAATTTAAGATTTAGTAAGAAAATAATAGAGTGGATTGGCTTGAATGATTGCAGATTTGTCTGTGGTGGAGTCAAATGACAATGAGTGGTTCTTCTTCTGCCCAAAGGATCGTAAGTATCAAAATGGGCAGCGACTGAACCGAGCAACAGAACGAGGCTACTGGAAAGCTACTGGTAAAGATAGGAACATTGTTACTAAGAAGGGGGCAAAAATTGGGATGAAGAAGACCTTGGTATACTACATTGGTCGAGCTCCTGAAGGCAAGAGGACTCATTGGGTGATTCATGAATATCGTGCAACTGAAAAGTCATTGGATGGATCACACCCTGGCCAGGTCTGCACATCCTTTATCCAGCTTGTTTCTTGATTTTGTATTTCTATTTTTCTGTATAAAAGATCGATTACTTCATTGTGTAATTATTGGTCGCATTGATCAGATTCTACTATGTAATTATATACATAAGATGTTGCTTAGATCACGTAAATCACACCTTATGCAATACTCTTCATATTCATGTAATGGGTTACTTGAACTTATATGGTTGGTTAGTTCTATCCTATTTGGTTCTTATCTAGTTTTTCAGGTGTCACAAAATAATGCATGTACTAGTTAATTTTATAGCTATGGTAGTCCATTTCCATGGGATTGTATTAATCCCATGGACTGGGCATGTAGGGATTTTCAATGAATAAAAAAAGAACTGGGCATGTAAGGATTCTATTTGACTAGAGCGGAACAAGATTCTTGATATTATATATTTTTGATAAAAAGCAAAATATTTATTATATAAACTCTTGTTTGCGCTTGGTCATTTTGGTGGGTAATATCTTCAGCCAACATGAATTGTAATTACTTGTTGCAAAATTGAAGATCCTCGGTTACATCCACATGAAGCTCTGGAATTGTAACAATGATAGCCTAACTAGATGTTGGATTTTCTAGCATTGTTCTTTAAAAGACGTTTTATAGGTAACTCCTTCTGTAAGAATTTTTTTTTAGTTCTTCCCTTATTAGAATAGACTCGTCAAGTGTCCTACATTTAGTGGTAGCGTATTACTGAAATACACTGCAAGTCCTCTCACATTAATGCCAATTCTTTAGTTTTTTAGATGTTCCAATGAATGAGTTCGGACCCGAACCATTACCTATCAAAAATAAGTTGAAAAAGTTTGTGTCTGCGGCTGATCAGGAGCATACTTATATTTCTATTGTTATTTGTGTGGTGAAGCAATGAAATTTAGTTCATACTGGGAAATGTGATTGCAGGGTGCCTTTGTGCTTTGTCGTCTGTTTAGGAAGACTGATTTGAAGCAGCATGAGCATGTTGAGAATTCCAATTTAGATGCTGAACAGAATGCTTCAGTTGCCAAATCACCTACTGAAGATGAATTATCAGAGGCAGCCACTCCATTAACTGTCATACAACCTTTAAGTGATTGTGATAAAAGCTATGCAACAAAGTTTCCCAAAGACGAGATGTATGGAAAACAAATACCCATTGAGAGTCACAGCAACAGCTGTATTGCTGATGATACTGAAGATCAAATGTTGGACATAACATCCATACAGGTAAGTTAACATACAGCAGGATTCTACTTTTTTCTAGAGTGGCAAGCTTTTTATTGTGGATGAAATTGGTTGAAGTGATTATTTCTTTTTTCTGCTTCATGTTTAGCCGGTTCAGGATCTAGAAAAAGAGCTGGGAAATTTTTGTGACCCGTCATTGCAGCCGCTAGATTGGAAGATCTTCTCCCCATTGCATTCACAGTTTCAGGTGGAACTTGGATCATCTTATTTGCAAGCCCCCTTGAATAATGACATCGGTGCTTATCAAAAAGATGTCCAGTTTCAGTATGGAACAAATGCTCTTGATATTCATGATTTTCTCGACTCAGTACTCATCAACTCAGATGAGTTTTCATGTGAAGATTCTGGACACGAATTGGCATCACATCATATTGACACAATAAATTGCAGCACAACTGGCCCGATGATTAAGGACTCTGGATCATGTAGTGAGTCAGAAGCAGAAGTTACCCAAAGTCTGGTAAGTGGAACCATGTCTTGCATCAATTAATCCGTGCCACTTTCTAGAAAGTTCTCTCAGATAGCTGATCTTATGCTGCTTTTCTTTTTACAAGGTTGAGCCAGACTTCTTTGATCCTGAGGTGCTATGGGGCAATTTTGATCAAGAGACTGCAGTTAAGAGCGAGGTTAATTCCGTTGCAGCTACAGTGCTAGAGGCTCGTGGTGCACCTTATGTTAGCAATGATCATGCTGTAGGAAATCTAGGTTTCTTTCAAAATACCTACCCTGGACATTATGGTTATCCTGCTAGTTTTGGTGAAAGTCAGGTCCCGAACTTCCTAAAAGTAGAACAATCAGGTGGTTACAATAATGTAGTAAGCAGTGATTCTGGATCAGGAACTGGAATAAAACTCAGAACCAGGCAAATGCATAATCAACCTGATGACATGCAGTCTAGACCACAAGGAACTGCTCCCAGAAGAATACGTCTCCAAATGAAAATGCAAGTTGGACCAGTTGAGTGTCGCTTGCGTACTGATTCTAGTCAGGAAGCAGAAAGTCATCAAGCAGCAACTGAGGTAAGCCTCTCCAATCCCTTTTTTTCTCCTTAAGTTAGTAGCTTCTTTCTTAAATTTAGAAAAAGACATTACCCTCTCAGACATCAAAACACAAACTATATGTTGGGATTATGCAGGGTGAGAAAGCCTCTGATGAACATAATTCTACCGCCAGTGATACAACACATGAAGAATTTGAGGGAGTTAGTGGGGAGGCTGATGACTTGAGCACTCGAGTGAAAGATGGAGATGATTCTCCAGTTCAAGAAAGTCTTGACGTATCCTTGAAGACCGCTACAAAGCTCTCAAGTTCATCACACGTTTACATGTCCAAGGTTCTTGTGGTTGCAAGTCTACTTGTGGTCTTTATTGGTGTCTGGGGTTGCTTTAGACTCTGTGTATAGTGTGCGTTGGCTACCTTACTTGTATTTATAGATTCCCAATATATGATGGGTATGTGTTTAGGATAGCATGAACCGGCCGTTCTGCTTTGTTGAATTTACCTTATGTGTTTATTGCAGCAGGAACTTGAGTTGAGACATTAGAGATTGCTAGTGTATATTTTGAAGGGCTTGCTCGTTTTGTACATGTTTCTTTTAGAGTAGGATCTTTCATCTTAGTATTGAGTTTCCTTTGCCAGATTTTAGTCAGTCTTTTTCAATTTGGGATCTTGACTTTTGAATCCCCCTTCCCTTCCCCTCTCGTTTCACATGAACACCAAAACCCAACAGATAAAAGAGAGAAGAAACACAATACAAGACAAAGTAGCAACTTTTTTAATTATTACCAAGATTTATGACATCTAATTTACTTGTACTTTCCTGGAGGTTCTTAAAACTTCAAGGATGCGTTAGTAGCAGTTAGCTTAAGAGAGATGTAAATGAATGAAAAGTCAATACAAGAGTACTTTTTATTAATTTACAGGAGCAATTAGATATTTCCTTTTACCAGAGTTAACAATATACAACTGATAACTGAAGGGAAAAGGAATGGACCAAATTTCCTACTATGTAGAACTACTAATAGAATCTATTCTGTTGGTAATGATACTGTGATCATGATCTGAATGTGGAGTGAAATTGTGTGATTCCAAGGAACTCGTGAGGCGCCAGCCTTCAGGTTCATTCATGAACTGATTTGACTCTATATAACTCCGGAGATTCACAATCACTTTGATCAACTTTGCATCGCCTCGATCTTTCAATGCAGTTGGAAAATCTTTAGCAATCATATCCAACAGCTTTCTGAATTGCGTCTTATATCTTTTTTGTAGAGCAAAACCTGTCATTTCAAGAAAAGCCTGCAATGCAGCAGCAGTGTATAAATTTGCGGGGAAAACATTTAAGAATCTGGCTATCCATGCCCAACCTTCTCTGAGGCCATGCAAGTTTTGGTAACCCTCAATTTCAGTCTGAACAAGAGCACCATATAATTTCATGTATGCACTTAAGCGATCCACATAACTATCAGTACTTTCCATCTTCCCATCAACCTCTGCGTAGCCAATAGCTTTGTAATAAGCTTCTTTAGTCTGGAAGGCTGCCTCTGAGTAAACTATGTACTAAGGAACTGTGTAAATGCAAACTTTGTTCATCTCGGCTATGAGAATATCCATGGCAAGAGGGACCTTTGATGTAACATGGACAATTACACGACCATGTTATTAATACAAAGGCCTAAGTTGAGTGATTTTATTGATATAAAACAAAAGTCAATGACTTTATAAAATAAATTCTCAAAGTTGAGTGACCTTTTGAGATATTAACTCATAACATGGATAACACGTTACTTACTAATTTCAACAAGGATTTGATAAACTAGAACTTTTAAGAGTGTTTTATGGCATGTTAATCAAGAAAAATAAAATCTTACAATAAGCATTGGTGCTTCAGTGCCTTCGATTGAGGAAAAAAAAAGAAGACGATATTTCATTGTATTTAGGCTTGGTGAAAATATTATTGGCTTCAATACGTTTAAATTTCTCACAGAATTAGTCTAGCTAGGAGATAAACTTAAAGGTTCTTAATGACTAAAGAGAGTGTTAGCAACTATATTTGCCCAGATACCAGATGCACATGATCTAGTTAAAACTCAAATACAAAACAAAAGCTTTCCAAAAAATAAAATCAAATAAAATTAGAGGCAAATAAATAATTGACTCAATAAGTATTGTAGGATGCATGGGGACTAAATCAAGGCACATTTTTTCCCACATACGGGTTATAAGATCTGTGTATATACCATCTCTCCCGACGTCACTTGTGGAATTATACTGACTATGTAATTGTTTTTTTGTAAAGATTTCAATGTGACAAAAATGGATATCAGTATTAAGGTCCAAAACGAAGGATTTGTTTAGGAAAATGTGTTTAGCAACAATAACTAGAGACTTTTGGGTCAATATAAACCTTTTTTTGCACCAAAAAACTCGTTTAATATCTCGTGCACCATGATTTGGTTATTTAAAGAACCAACATGGGGAAATCGAACTTTTGGGTCATTATAGAAAACTCTACATCTCTATTAATTGATAATATAAATGGTACTTATCTCCCTATCTTATTTCAAGTTTGATTTAGCATTTACCGGCATTTGAATCAGTAATTATCACTTGGTCAAAACTCATAAGGATCCATGTTGTCTTTCCCACTTCTCCTTTCTTGTATTCAAATAATAAAAG
This sequence comes from Jaltomata sinuosa, assembly GCA_003996215.1. NCBI lineage: Eukaryota > Viridiplantae > Streptophyta > Magnoliopsida > Solanales > Solanaceae > Jaltomata > Jaltomata sinuosa. The sequence continues at coordinate 86,200 of QJPP01001804.1, read as the reverse complement.
AGGCAAAATAAGAAAGAAAATATTACAAAAGTAGAAATTTCTGATTCCCTTCACAAAAAATAAAAGAAAAAAAGGTATGGGGTGAGAGAGGCTCGAACTCTCGACCTCAGGATTACTCAGAAGCTATGAGACCTACGCGCTAGCCAACTGCGCCACCACCCCTTGTTTACCTTCTCCCTCACTTAAATATTTTAAAAGAACTGTAAAATATATATAGAGACTAGGAGTAGGCATAAAAACTGAAAAACCGAACTGAACCAAATTAGTTTCGATTTGTTTTTTTTTTTTTTTTGCTGATTCGGTGTTCGATTTAATGGGTAGTAGTTCTTCGATACTCTAAAGAACTAAACTTTTATTAATTAATATTTCAAAATTATTATTTAAGATTAGCACTGCTGAATTGTGAAATTTAGCTAAAGTTGTGAATTCTTAGCACAACTGGGCGCTAGGCAGCTGATTGCTGATGCTGGGCGGTGGCTATTTAGCTATTTAGCAGTTAGCTGCCTCCTGAGTCGTGCTACTACATTTGTGAAATTATGTGAGACCGAGACATGTCACATGAGTCATATTATGTGAAAATTAAAATTGTGTGAGTGCTTATATGTTCCTCGCTTGCACCGAAAAATCGATTTAGAAACACCGAATCAAATCAAATCGAAGTTAAAATAACCCGAACCGGACCGAATTAATTTGGTGCGATGTGTGGTGCTCATTTTTGTAAAACCGAAAATTGAATAATCGAACCAAACTTTAATAAAACTGAACTGAAGAACCAAATGTCCACCCCTAATAGAGGAAGAAGTCAAGCAATTCTTGCCGTAACCAAAAGTTAAAAATACTCTCCGTTCTTTTCTTATTATCTGACAAAATAAAATCAAAGATAAAAGGTGTAATGAGATCAAACTTGGGGTAAAGAAGTACCAAAATTATTAAGATAAAAAAAAATTAAAAAATACAAATACTACTATACAATATCTTCTTTCCTCTCCATTTTTCTTTCATTTATAGCATTAATTTTATTTGCCAAATACTGATCTTTCTACTCTACAAAAGTTAGATTTTTAATTTTTTTCCTGTAAAGATAGTTTACAAGATTTCAACGAAAATAACTGAAAAATATAATTTATATGTTAATGTAATTCAAAAAGTATAATTAAAGTGATGATATTAATGAGCAGCCAAAATTTGTGGAAGAAGTGATTTTTTTTATCAAAGTTGGTGATTTTTTTTCACAACTTGTTCTTTAACTATGATTAAGAGGTTTATTAAATTAATTTAATCTAAACCTTTAAATTTTAAATGTGACAAGTGTGACTCATCTAAATATGCATTTGAAGAAGTAAATAAAAAGTATAATGGAGAGGAGCCGAATCCAACAATTTTCTTTGTGCATTCTTACGTTAACATTTAAGGCGTTAGAGTAAACTACACCGTGAAATTGCCCTCCGAAGCCGAGGAGTACATGATTGACTATTGTTGAGAGTAATTTTATCTGGGTTATCTTTGGCTGCACCATACTGTTACTCTTCAAAAATATCAGCCGAACTAACTATGACAACTTTATGACCAAATTTATTAAGGCAATGGGTTCTAAAGTTTCGTGTGTAGTGATTCGCTTTTGTGATTTCAGAATTAGAGCCTTCTGGTATCTGTTTTGTGTGAAATGTATGCTTACAAAGTCATGCATGGTACATTAATCTTGACAGGATCTCCTATTCTGGTAGACTCTAGGGTTCGATATGACTTATGAGGCTAAAAATCTTAATGATACTCATTTCGCTGTTAGTAAGTCAGATTATCCACAATTCTTCCAAAACTATTTTTTAAGGTATATATCAAGTCAATAGTGAACAAGTAAAGATGGACCGAGGGAGTAATATGGATTTGACACTTCAAATTTCAGTCAAACGAACCTTTTTAAAGACTGGATACTTGACAATGTATCTATTTTATCAGATCGATTGTTATAATTATATAAAGTAACAGATTATACTGCATAAATACATATATAAAAGTCTAAGACTCGCGCTATTAGTTATGATAATAAGCATTTGCGAATGAAAATGATTTTTTATGGACACTTGGAAATTGAATGCATAAAAAAGTAATTTTTTTAGATCTCTTTTATGTGAAAATGAAGATCTCTCGTAAAAAGACATAAAAGATAAAAATAAATTTGTAAAAAACTACAAAATCGAATCTCCCCATTCGCCAGTGCCCCAGAATGTTAATTATATTTTACTACTATATCAAGGCACTAATTCTACTTTAATTTTCACGCATGTCATGAGAAAAAGATCAAGTCCTTGGACTTGTCAATGGTCTGTGTAATTCATACGCAAACTTATTAATAGGATAAGAAGAGCACAAAAGGACATAGAGCAAATGCACCTGGAACTTTTTTCAAACTTCAAAGAAACAATTCAGTGGTGGTTCAATGAATAGTAATGTTGAGCAACTGAAGTAACAGTTAATTATTAATGAGATATGAAATAAACTAATAGTAAAAACTCAACCAAAGCAGTGGCCTTAAGCAACATAGCCTCTCTTTGCCAAAGTTATTCATTTCTTCACTAGACTAATTTCTAGTTTAAAAGGCACCTATATATCTATCTGGCTTTGACTCTAATACTCCATTTGAAAATTCAACTGCTTTTTGACTGCATCCGAAATCAGTGAACACAGCACATGCACCCACACGATCCATCTAAATTGCACTTCACTAAATCCCATTTTTATTTGGAATTTTGAACAAGTTTACATGTATCTCAATTATTTTATTGAATATTTGTTATTTTTCATCATCATAGATATCGATATCAATGTTATAAGTATATATAACAAAATTATGACATATATCTTGTAATTTTCATCACTGAATAATTGTTAGGTCGCATCCAGAGGTGGATCCACAGTACTAAGTTACGGGTTTGATAGAATTCGGTAACTTTGACTTAACTCTTATATTTGTGCAATTCAAATTCATTTAATTATTTCGACTGCGAGTTATCAAAAGAATGGAAGTGATATAGAAACTGGTTCACTGCTACGTTTATACTACGTAAGAATAATTCATTTAGAACCCAATATACAAAACAAATTGTGATTCAAATAAAATTTGTAAATTAAAATTCTAGCTAACCCTTCAAAGCATTTTACCAAATTCAACAACAACAAAAAAATACCCCGTGAAATCCCACGAGTGAGGTCCGAGGAGAATAGAGTGTGTGCAGACCTTACCACTACCTCATGGAAGGTAGAGAGACTGTTTTCGAAAGACCTCGGCTCAAGTGTACCAATTTCAAGTACAAAGGAGAAGGTAATGGTGGAGAAAATATAGCAACTAACAGGGAAAAATTGCAAAGTCTACAAGAAGGAATCAAGAACAGCAATAAAATAATGCGATAATTAAAATATAATAAAAAATAAACTATGCTAGATATCACAAGCAAAGACTACAATAATACTACGCTAGTTCAAAGCATTTAACTAAATTCCATTTGTTTAAATTAATGAACAAAATCGGAAGTATATTCTGAACGTTGAATTGTAACCAGAAAGGTGTTTGAAAGCTAATGGGTGGTTGAGCTTTGATTGCCTTTTTGCTAACTAATGATGCAATATGCATATGAGGTGTCTACATGTTACCAACTTTTCCATTCCACCTTTACCAAATACTATTCAAAATTCCAGATTTTAGTGACCCACAATTCACACCTAAAAATTAAAAAAAAAAATCTTCATCAAAACCACACAAAAAAAACTACCCTAACTGATTAAGGAACAAATCACAAATTTCAAACACATCAGAAGTTTCTCCAATAACATCTCTATTTAAAGAAATATTTTATCAATCCAAACCGAACTTGAAAATCTTGTCGATATATACTCTGTCGGATTACTTTACTTGTCACATTTTCTATTTACACGTCCTTTAAAAAAATCAATAATTAGAATATAATTTGATTAAATTCTATTTATTTATTTTTCTTATTTGCACTATATTAATATTTCTCTATATTTATAATGAAGGATAAAGGTTAAAACAAATATTAATTATACCTTAATTTTTTAAAATGACAACTAAAGTGGTCCGTAGTAATATTTTATCTGATGAAATTTTCCTTTGGTTGGCAATATGTCATAATAATTCAAGGTAACTTTCTTAGTTAGGTGGAGTAGGGTATTGTTGTAAACTTGTAATTAATGCAAAGAAAACCACTGATTAGTGCCGAGTCATCTCCACGTAAACTTACAGTCACAGTAGGGACATATTGTCAACTTTTGATATCAAAAGTAGACTACTTACTTTAATTAATTACCAAATTAATTAACCCCAAATAAAAAGGTCTTTTTGAAGTTACTAATTACAGCATTAGTAACTTTTTATCTATTTGGTTTGGATTTGATTGGACGTATGTTAAAGGTATCAGGAATTTAGTAGTACATCAATTTCATAAATTGTCTGGTCCTGTTTGGTAAGGTGGTGTAGTGAAAGAATCATAAGTATGAATTTTGTAAAACAGAAATATGTCACATGAATTACAGATGAAAATAGTAATTTTAGTTGGCAAAATTTCACCTATTTTCTTTTCTATACATTTTTCCTTTTTGTTGGGTCTCTTTTCTGCTCTGTTTTTTGCTAGAGTTTCATGGAAGAGTAATAACAATATTTATTGATTCTATACATTTTTATTACTTAGTCATGAGTCATTTTGTACACACTTCAATTCAACTAATGGCTTAAACACATTAATACTCCCTCCATTTCATATTAGTTGGTCACTTTGCCTTTTATACGCATTTTAAAAAAACATAAATAAGAAGATATTTTTACTAATTCTCTCCTTAAGAAAGTTTTTTGGAACTTTACAAACAAATGTTCCAACTTTCAAAAAGAATTAATTGCAAGAATAATATAAGAAAAATTTGCTTAATTCTCTCTTAAGTTAGTAAGATGACCAACTAATATGAAACAGAGGGAGTATGATCGTACCTACACATTGGACCTAAATAAAACCCGGATTTAGAGAGGAGGGACAAAGGCAAGTTTGGAATTTAGCTGATGTGTTCGATCTCTAAGGTTTTTAGTACTAAATTTGAATTCAAAACTTTCACTTGATCTATTATTCCTTTATAATTTTAATTATTGAACTTATTATGTTTTTCAAATTATAAGTTTATATCTAATATTCGATTTTAGTGTACTTAATGTTTCGCGTCTAAAATACTGGACTAAATCTACCCTAGGAGTTGAGATGTAAAAGCTGAACAACCCATGTGATACCAACTTTGAAGCACGAAGAACTTTATACGCAAATCATTAGGGATTTCGCATCCCCAAAAATTGTTCCAAGTTACCAAGTTGTATCGCAGCAAAATTAAAGCTTAGGGATACTAACTTTTTTCTTTGCCAGACTCATCTCCCATAGAAAGCTGATAAATTTATGCAGGAAAAAAAAGTACCTTTGAAATTGTTGATCAGATGAAGGAAGAAAAAAGTTCCGATAATGGACTTTGTTAGTCTTTTCGGGGGACATTTGGTAGGAAATAAATTATTCCGGGATAACAGAATTGTTATTCCATCCTCAATGTTGGATAAAAATAATACGATAATCTCGAGATAATCAAAAATAAAGTAAGCTCATATTAAAATTAATTTCAAAATTAATTATTCCTTATCCTCGTACCAAACGAGCATTCATTGTCAAGCATAGCAAATAGGAGTAATATTTACTGATCCCTTAGTAATCTTTATGAGAGGAGCCACGTGTTTAATTATACCACTTGTTCTAGAATTTTCTACAATTAAAGAAAGATTAGGAAAATGGCGAATTATTTAAAGGTCTTGTGATGGTTAAGCTAATTAATGTGCTCCTGGGTGAATGTATTAAGACAATTATGTGATTAGGTAGCTGATTAATTATGGTGGGACACATTCAAACAGGAGACAATAGTTCTCAAAACCTAAGCAACATACTTTCTCCGTTCACTCTTAGTGAGCGTTTGGCCTCAGAATTTTTTCGCTATTTTTTGGAAAATTATTTCACTTTATTCATAAAATGATGTTTGGTCATAAAAATATAAAATATGATTTAAAAATGAAATATAATTTAAATGGGGTTATTTTATGAAAATAAAAAAATTAGGATTTTTTCAAAAAAATAATAATTAAAAAGTGAAAAAAGTGAGTTGGTTTTGGGTGTTTTTCACTTTTCCAAATACAACTCCGGAGTTGCATTTGAAATTTTTATGGCCAAACACTATTTCCGAAGTGAAATAATTTTCCGGAAAAAAGTGAAACATTCTCATGGCCAAACGCCTACTAAATTCCTAAAAGTCTTTCCAAAAAAGTATGGTCACACACAACTCCAACTCCAACTCCAAAAATTTCAAATAAAGTGAATTTTTTTTATTTTCATGGCCAAACGCCCACTTAGTTGTCACATTTTGTTTTTAGAGAGCCAATTTGATTAATTTTAAGAGCTAAATTAAATTAGATAAATTTAATTATATTTAAATATTCAAAAATTATAAGTTGTAAATCTTCTATAAAAAAATATATATCTTAGAATATTAGTCAAAAGTTGATGTAGTTTGACTTTTGAAAAGCGAAATGTGATATATAAAAATAAACGAAGAAAATACAATATAAAATTTGAATTAAATTAGTACTAATTTTCACAAATCACAATATTCTCTTTTGTACTCTCTCTCCTATTATTTTTTAAAAAAATTGAATTGAATCCACTTTATGTCTATAAATTTGGTTAGCCCCTACTCTTTGGAAACCCCCTTCTCTCTTATGTTCTTCCCTAACTAATATATACAAAAAGAAGGAATTTAATTTAATTGTAGGCAGTTAGTTGCCCTGCATGTGCTCTGCCATCGCACAGAGTTTGCTTTTATAGTGTAATAATCGCACCGCCCATTACTCTCTTTACAATCTTGTTTTGTCATATAACTGCAATTTGATTCTCTTCGTAGCCTCTTTTTTCCAACTTTCAACTATATAATACCTCTCCCGCTGTTTTTGACATTACACTCATTAAAAAGAAACAGAGACAATGGGAGAAGAAATGAAACAGGTTAGTGTTTTTTTCCCCCTTATTTTTTGCTTTGTTTCTTGAATGAATGAATGAATATATGTGTGTTTGTTGAATTGATGAGATTGTGAATGAAATGTACGTACAATAGGAGCCACCAAAGGAAGAAGTGAAAACAGAGGAGAAAAAGGAAGAGCAAACAGAGGAGAAAAAGGAAGAGCAAACAGAGGAGAAGAAAGAAGAGGAGAAAAAACAAGAGCCAAAACCACCTTCGCCTTTTGTTTTGTATGTGGACTTGCATTGTGTTGGATGTGCCAAGAAAATTGAGAGGTCCATTTCAAGGATTAGAGGTTTGTATACATTAGTACTTGTTTTCTCTGTATCTTAGTAGTACTGCGTGCAGTGGCGCAACCAAGATTTTCACGTAGAGAATTCACAATATAAAGAAGTAAATATACTAAAAAGCTAAGAGAGTTCAACATAGAAGTACTATATATACATAAGAGAAATAATTTTGACCGTATATATGTATAGTGCAATTTTTCAATAAAGTAGGTTCGGATGAACTCCTTGCGATACCTTAGCTCTGTCCAACAACAACAACAACATACCCACCCAGTGAATTCCCTCAAGTGGGATCTGGGAGGGTAGACTGTATGCAGACCTTACCACCAACTCGTGGAGGTAGAGAGGTTGTTTCCAAGATACAATACCTTAGCTCTGCCCCTGACTATAATTGAGGCGAATTCAAAATCTAGAATCTTAATAAGTTCGTTATAGACTCGCCTCTGTTTTGAATTAACGTTGAATTTGGATGTAATTGGAGCAGGGGTTGAAGGAGTAGTGATAGACATGGCACAAAACCAAGTGACAATAAAGGGAGTTATAGAGCCACAGGCAGTGTGCGACAGAATTACGAAGAAAACTAAGAGAGTCGCAAAAGTATTGTCACCCCTGCCGGCAGCTGAGGGTGAACCAATTCCTGAAGTTGTTGCTTCACAGGTAAAATTTTTGTGGCATGTATACTGTACTTGTTCGTTGCTAGAAATTGCTTTTTTGAAGTGATTGTTGGTAAGTATATATGCAAAAAGAATCATAATGTAAACATTGGATCGTTGTTTTTATATATTTTTCAGGTAAGTGGATTGACTACTGTGGAGCTTAACGTCAACATGCATTGTGAGGCCTGCGCCGAGCAACTTAAAAAGAAGATTCTCAGAATGAGAGGTAACATACTACTAAGTACTAACTATGCTCTGTGATTTATAAAAGGCATGCTATTTGTTACAACATGTTAAAATATATTAATGGTGATTCTTTTTAACAATATCAGTGTAGATAGATTAAATCTAGTTAATATAATTTCATGTCAGCACAAAGCCTCAAAAGTAAAAATTTATCCACATAAATATGAACTTACCATGGTTAAGTGCTTTATATTGATTTGGTATAAAATAACTTTTTACCAAGTGATGCTGAGATTTTATCCATCTCTGTTCCCATATTTTAGGTGGTGGTGGGACAATGGGCAGGTGCACGAACGTTATCCATATATATATAAGCTGCAAAAGCATTTGCAAATATATTTGAATAATTTGCACATCATTAATAGCCTGAAAAACATGATAAGAAACCTGAGAAAGAAGGGTAATTAATCTATTTACGTTTGTCGAATCACTTATATTTGACCGTGTAAATTATACAGCTTTATAATTTAGCGATTCAGGGATTTCATCTACACAGCTTTATGTTCTTTACGAGTATATTACTGACAGTGCTTTCCCATTTTAAAGTTGACGTAACGTTACACCAAAACAAACTGTCTTGTCGTGACTTTATCACACATTAAATGTAATAATATAAGTAGAATTTAAATTTTTTACCCCTATTCATACAGTATTAGTCACTTCAAATTATAATTACTCCATGACTCCATCATTTATTACGGAAATTTACCTATGAATACCTTATGAATTATAAACTAAATAATGAACACTTGCTTATAGGAGTAACACATTTAATTAAAACGCACCAACATATGATTAATTAGTATTTGTCTTGTTGAATTTAGGAGTGAGAACTGCGGAAACAGAAGCCAGCACAGGAAAAGTAACGGTGACAGGCACTATGGACGCTAACAAGCTCGTCGACTACGTTTATCGACGCACCAAAAAGCAAGCCAAAATTGTCCCTCAACCCGAGCCCGAGCCCGAAAAGCCCGCTGAAGATACCAAGCCCGACGAGGCAAAGCCCGTTGAAGAACCAAAGCCCGAAGATAAGAAAGACGACAATGGAGCCGCCCCCGAAAAGAAGGACGGGGGCGACGGTGAAAAACCACGGGAGGAAGAAAAGAAAGAAGGCGGTGGCGGCGGAGAAGAGATGATCGTTCCAATTGGAGATCATGATGATCAACAAACAATTAATAAAATGATGTATTATTATCCGTATCAGCCACTTTACGTTATCGAAAGAATTCCACCTCCGCAGCTCTTCTCTGATGAAAATCCTAATGCATGTTGCATTACATAATAAAACATGCAAGCAATAATACATAGTACTTGATCAATCCCACACTGAGTTTTTATGATGTGGGATGGATGATGATTAAACAAAAGTAGGAGTATTTAATTTGTTGTATGGATGGTCATCATGTGAAGGGGATTATTCTATCTCTAGATGAATAATGATAAATACCAATATTTATCGTGTAATGTATATCTAATCTTGAAGAATAGAACTTCAAGAATAGATATAGAAATGTTACATCATTGTTGTTTTTTTGTTGTGTATATATATTAATTAATGACCATCTTTATTAATTTTGCAATATGACATTTTGTTCATGCAAAGTTTTCTACCATCATTGTTGTTTTTAAGTTTGCTTCAGATATCCCAGAAAGTCTTCAACTAACACTTCAAACGGAATATATATATGGACTAAGTTTGGCACATATTCATGTATCAATGCATCATCTACGATGAAATAGAACGTAGTTCCTACGTAAATTAACAATCACATATATAGTTGATTATAGTCGTTAGTGATGAAATAATTTGCGCCTTAGGTTTTAAGATTCTTCGCTAACAAGTATTAGTAATTAATTAATAGCTCATGTTGGAAAAAAATTGTGATGTTTCAGTATATTAGCTTAGTAGTGTTAACATTAAATCAATTAGTTAAGTATATGATGAAATAGTTTCTTAATTAGTTCATCATATCATTTATGTTAAAATGATAGAGTTTCTATCTCATATATAAATTGAGATAAAATAGTATCCTGAAATATCAGATATATAAATTGAGACATGGTGCGTGTTAGAAAGTGTTCGATGGTAGATTCTCTTTTTCCCCTCAGCAGAGACAGATGCATGGGTTCCACGTGGCTGGGACCCACTTCTTGGGATTTCTGCTAATCTGAGTCATCTTGTATCTTAGTGCCACGTGGGCCCGTGGGCCTGCGGGACCCTTTGGGGTCGCACTTTTCGTTTTTAATAAGTCTTAGAATTTCATTTCTCGGGTCTCTATTATATCGACCCGGTACCGACAACCCATGTTTATGGAAAAATTATGTGAGTTGCTAGGGAATGATTGAATCTGTTCGGCTTTAATTAAAAGTCTCAAATTCTCAAAACTGGAAATGAATTTTTTTTACTGAAAACCGCCTTCAGAAATAAGTCTCGATGACTATCTGTTGTTTTTATTTATTGGTTATATATCTTGGACTTTTTTTGAGTCGAGGGTCTATCGAAAACAACCTCTTTATTTCACCTCTAGGGTAAAGGTATGGTTTGTGTACATTCTTTTTCAATTTATTTAATTATGATCCTGATTGATTGAATATAATCTTTTCTAAAATGAAGTTATAACATTATCTATTTCGTGATTTGCTTGTATTAGTGTTATAAACGTATGTGTAATAAATATTCTCTCACTAGATTCTTTCATCATCACTTACAAATAGAGGTGTGTATTAGAGTTGTTAGCAAGATAGAAAGAAAGTACGCAATCAAGAGAGTGCGTTAGACCAAAGTTGAGAAATAAGAAGAGAGCAACAAAGGAGGAATTACGATGTCTTGATCACTTACAAAATGAATAGAAGAAAATAGTTTTTTCAGATCTTTTATGTGTAAAAATAAAGATCTTTTGTAAAATGACTATATTCCTTGAATGGATATCTAATTATACAATTTTAAGTTTGTACTAATAACTATATATATGTAGCACTAGCACTTAGATTTTCTTAAACATCCTTTTAACACTGTTTATAATATGAGTAATAACGGACTTAATTAAGATGAAGGCAATAGGAAAATTTAGAAGTAATTAGCATCATAGTGTAACAAACTAAGCTTTAGATTGATGATAATAGGAACTTACAAGCAAAGAAGAACAAAAGGAAAATAGAAAATGGAGATTCCAAGACTGCTATTACAAAATAGCTAATAAAATAGAATAACACAACTCTTAGCATGAGCACTAATAGATTATTTCTCTCTTCTTATATATAGGCATCGTCCCAAATGTAATTTGGCATATTCTCACGTGAATCCTCCACCATGGCTAGATTTATAACAATCAGCAGGTAGAATAATTGCTAATCAAGATGATTATAGGAGGATCATGTGAATGGAATCTATGAGAAATCACTTTAATACGATCAGCTCTTATTTGATTGAAAGAAGAACATGCTTTATTAACTCAAAATCTTTGTCACTATACACTCTCTTTGTCGTTATAAATTCTAAAACAGGCAGGGGTTAATTGTCCTGTTGTGCTTCTATTCAAATATTACTGCTAAAAGGACCACCAAGAAAGTAACTAATAGGCCAAAATGAGGATATATAATCAATTAACCAACATAGTTTCACTTTTGTCGTAAGCCCATGTTTGCATAATTCTGTCTATGGTAGCCGCTGCATGTCAGTATCTTTTGGCTGTTTAATTTATAATATAACAACATACCTATTTTAGTTCCATAAGTGGGATCTTGGAAGAGTACCGATCATACTTAATGAAGGTAGAGAATCTGTTTTCAATAGACCCTCGACTCAAATAAAGTATAACAAAAGTCAAGTATATAAAGTGGCTGTTTAATTCCAATTAAGCTTGATAACTTTAAATTAGATCACTACTAAAACTCATTATTTTCTTAATGTTTAATGACTATTCTCACATATATTTTTATTGAATCGGTGAGAAGAAAAAAATAATAATGTGAAATTAGAAAGTTTCCCACAATCTGTTTTTCACCATGTATTCTTTTAGTGAGCTAGTTCCATAGCAATTGAATGAAACAAATTTTAACTAATTTACAATGGTAAAACCTTTATATCTAGCCGTGGAAGTAACGAGATACTCAATGTATAGGATGCTTTTGTTTTGATAGTAACATAGAAATTGGGAACGGGGTCAGAGAAAGTGCAGTCTTATTCCTTAAGCTTTTAGGTTCCTTAAGTTTTATATATATATATACTAGTGGCGAGAAGTCGGTGTTGTGCACCGGCCCAATATTTATTTATCAATTTTTTTTTAAAATAATGTCAAATATTTATTTATGTTAAATGATTTAAAATTTTAATATAAAATAAGTTATATATATTTGTATGGTAGTAAATCATTTTCTTAAGTGTAAAATAAATATATGATAAATATTATTAATATTAAAAAAAATTAAGTGGTGTTGATTAAATCATTTTTAATTTTTTATCTAAAATATATGAGGAGATCCAATGAGATGTCCACAATCGAAATATTTTTGTTCATCGACTATCATTTTTTGGTACTCAAAGTAATTTTAAAATTTACACAAATATCATCCGCATTTAAAGTAATAAAGCTATAACAAAAAGGCATGAATTTAAAACTAAAAAACACATTCTAAATGAAAATTAAAAATACACAAAAACATATAAAATGATGAAACTACCCTTGAGAGGAACCAAGCACGTCGACGAAAACGTGCCTGCTTGCCGCCCAACTCTCTCTTATATAATAAGAGAATATATATATAGGATAAGATTACTTTGGCGTCATGTAAGGCCATGAGCTACGCAAAAGCGCAGCCACCTTTCCCATGAAAGTAAAAGGAATTACTCGAATTCTTTTAGGAATGTGTTTGGTAGGGAGGAAAATGTTTTTCAATTTACTTGTGTTTGATTGGTCAAAAAATTTGAAAAATGACTTATCTAATAAAAGTAGGGAAAATAAGTCCTCATCTTCATAACACCCCAATCCCACCCACTCCACCCTCCTACTCCCCCACCTCTACCTCACACAATTTTTTAAAAATATTTTTCTTTCACCCCACCCCCACCCCACGTCAATTTCTTTTAATATTTTTCAATTCTTTCTTTAAAAAATAAAATTAACTTGTAATTTTTTTTTATCCCACCTCACCCATCTACCCACCCCACTTTAACACCCCTCTCCCCACCCCCACCCCTACCCCCACACCCCCTCACCACCACTATCACCTCCACCCACCCAAACTCAATTTAAAATAAAATTCTCAAAAAAAGTAATATTTTTGTACCCCATCCCACTCCTCCCCCGTCTCCACCCCACCCAAAATTCAATTTTAAATTTTTTTTTAAAAAAAATAATATTTTTGGTACACCCCCTACCCCCACCCCCACCCCACCCAAAATTTAATTTTTATTTTTAAAAAAAAAATTACTTATTTTTTTTAAAAAAATAATATTTTTGGGTACTCCGCCCCTCTCCCTCCCCCCAGCCCCCCCACCCAGCCAGCCCCTCTCCCCCCAACCACCACACCCCAACCCCGACCTACCCCCTAGAAAATATTTTTCACTCTCTAATCAAAAATAAAAAAAATATTTTTAAAAAAATGTGTTTTCACTTATCAATCAAACAATAGAAAATATTTTTCACTCACCAACCAAAAATGAGAAAATAAGTAAAAAACCAACTTGTTTCCATAAAATATTTTCCATGGAAAACATGAAAAATGTTTTCCTTCATACCAAACACACAATAGGTTTATCACTTTCTTAAGCTACACAAGACATATTCCTTCAACCTCCCCTATATTAATTTAGGCTGCCGCTCAATCACCTTTTATCCGTAGATGGATTGAGAGCTTGAACTTTTTGAGTTTGTATTAAGTTCAACATCGGTGGAATGAGGAAACTATTGACTCGTTATATGGACTTGGATATCCCCTCCTAAACTAGCTTTTGAGGTTGAGTTAGGCTCAGATTCCATATTCTTACCGTTTGAGTTCTGAATTTTATAAAAATTCATCAGGGTCATAATCCAATCTTATGATAAGGCCGCCCTTCCTTTTTTATCTTCCTCTTAATTTCTCTCTTCACGAGTTCACCCTCACCTAAAAAGAAAAGGGTCACAAAATTAGGAATAGGAAGTTTTTGGAAAAAGCCAAATGAGGTATATATCTAAACTAGGGTGCATGAAGTAATAATAACTTTGGTGGTTAAGTTTCTAAAAACTGTTGAAATCCTTAACAATATCCAATCCTTAGCATTTTAAAAAAGGCAACTTACATGCTAAGCAATGCAGGCCACATGGGTTGTGAAGAACAAACTTTATGTTTTGCTGATTGACTTAGGAACATGATGAGTTGATGACACTACTCTTTTTACACTCGTCCTAGTCATAATCCCACGTCTCTTTTTTAAATAAAATTTCCTCTATACAGAGAACCACAAATTAAAGAAGAATCCTCTGGATGCTACAAATTTCTATGACTTTCATCAGCAGCCAAAACGTTAAGAAATAGGATTAATAATGAATTTGTACAGAATATATAGATGAATTAACAATGTAAAAGCGAAAAGTACGTAAAAGGGGTGCTAGCTAGCTAGCTCTTTAATTTTTCATCCAACTTTTTAGAAAGAATCTTTTTGTATATTGTCTGCTGCTTTTGATTTTAGATCGTCATCAATGTCGTAATAATCCTCTAAATGCTAAGCACTATATATATATAACGTAACTCATCATCAGCTGAACTCAACTTAAGGTGACACATATGCAGTATTATATAACACAATTAAGCTGAGGACTAGAGTTGTGTTGAATATTCGAATTTGGGCATGGCGAACATGCAGATAGTTCCGGCAGGAAGAAATATTAATGTAGAACCTCAGTATGTGGAAATGATGGTGCCTCTCTACTCTTATGGTTGTGAGAGAAAAGTCAACAAGGCTCTTTCCCATATCAAAGGTAACTTAAACACTATAGCATGTGTATTGGGAGAAATTTTCATCTAAAATTCATGATTTAACTTCTAATGATCTTAAAGAGTCTCTCATGTTTTTTTTTTGGTTCTTGTATTGAGTTTGTAGAGGTTTAAGTTGTGTATTTTTAAGTCTGTCTACAACATACAAAATGCACGAACAGATATGTTTTTGTGTGAGTAGATTTAGAAGCAACTAGGCCCAACGAGCTAGGGCCTAGGAAAATGGGCTTTCATTATAGGATCTGTATAATTTCTGCGTTTGTCACTGTGGCAAATGTTCCTGATCCGGTCTGAATCGCTTAATGCTATTGCTCCAGCAGACATTCGTTTATAGTCAGTAATCAATACTCACTGATTTGGTTACCTTTGCGCCATCTAGTTTACACAGTGTATAACTAATGTATACTTTATACTAAATATACATAAAATATACACAATATATACAATCAAAGTGTGTAGGTATTGTATACCTCGGCCATGTTGGTAAACTAGATGGCCGAAAGGTACATTATGTAAGTTTCCTATTTTTAATCCAATACTTACTGTTTTTTCTCTTCGACCTAAAACTTTTGACAAAAAATATATGCACTCAATTGTCATATAGAATTGGTTACTCCGTTGGAAACTTGTATAACTACCAGTTATTATATGTCAAAATTGCAGGGATATATTCGGTGAATGTTGATTTTGAACAACAGAAAGTGACAGTGTGGGGAATATGCAACAAGTATGATGTGTTAGCCACAGTTAGGAGCAAAAGAAAAGCAGCTCGTTTTTGGAATCCAGAAGACTACAACATGGACACAATGCAAGAATCAGAAACAGATTCATCATCAAGCCCACCAACAGCTCCTCGTTACAGAATTAGGCCCACTGGACCACCTTTGGCTCTCATAAGGGCTAGATCTCTAAGCTGGAAAGCTTTGAAAAAGGCCTTCACAAGAACTTATTCATTCTAATTAAAACATCAGGCCCAATTATGAGCATGATTGTAACTTTGTTTTGTATATATAGCTGCCACTTATGTCGGCGATTAATTAAGTTTTCCCATCTTTGCTTTTTTTGAGGCACAAATAATCCGGTTAATGTTTGATTATGGTCTATGATTGTTATAAAGTTTTACCATGGAAATCTAACATAAAATTGTACGTTTTGCACTTTAAATGGGCTGGTCTTTAGTTTTGCTTTTCAAATGGTTCGATCATTAATTTTAGCTATCAAATTTATGCCTTCTTTAGATACATAATTTGTGAGGTATTATGATACGGAAATATAAATCTATGTCCCACGAAAAGCTATTTGTATGACCCAAAGTAAGGGTAAAAGTGCAAATGACCCAAGAATGAAACTGTTATTTTTACCTTATTAATGCTTCTAAGCTGCTAATTTCACTTATAATTACTTGCTAATTAATGGTCGAATCCCTCGTCCCTGCACAAATAGTAGTAACTTAGAAACTGGACCGCTTTAAACTAAATATTGTTGTAGATTGAACATGAAAACTCAACTAACCTAACTAGTCTTTTAGTTGAGAGAGTCCATTATGACTTTTAAACGCATTATCAATTATCGATTGCTATTAATGAGAGACTTAATTGATTTACAACAATCGCATCGATTACATCACTTTTTAGATCCAAGTCACCAATCCTCTAACTCAGTTGGTCATTCCTAGCATCTCATTTTCTTCTTTTTTTCTTGTTAGGGCCTATTTTTTCACAATTGGCACTCCTTCTGATACTCTTACTACTCTATCATTTTAAGTCGAGGCTTCAAGCATCGAGCAATCATTATAGACCGAGCCTAGTCTATCTCAACCTATATACATTCATAACCACTACTCATTGTGATCAATGAGGGACTCAATTGATTTACAATATAGTATCATTTGCACGTCCATAAGAGCGTATACGTATAGGGGTGTATCCAATAGTAGTATAATTATGGATTTATTTGTATAAAATATTGAAATTGTTGAAAATATTGAATTATGAACTCATAACTCAAACAAGATTATTGGTTCAATAATTGAAACTCGAGTCTTGAATTCACGTACACATAGCTGCGACACAGTGGTCTTGGTTTAACGCTGTTGACAAAGCTAAAACGAACGATTGAAGATTGATGCATTTTCACGCCTAGGATTGAGGTTATACTATTCATTTGGCATGTGAGGTAGGATAAATTAAATGTCATGTCATGTCATGTTTACAAATTATTCTCTCCGTCTCATATTAGTTGTTTACTTTCTCAATTACACGTTCTGTAAAAAATCATAAGCAAGAAGGGTATTTTAATTAATTTACCCTGAAAGAGACTTATTCATGGAACTTTACAAATAACTTGTTTACACTTTCAAAAATATCTTAATTGTAAGAGTAAAATAAAGAAAATATAATTACTCCCTTCGTCCCATATTAGTTGCACATTTTCCTTTTTACACGCATATTATGAAATCATAAATAAGAAGATTGTTTTACTTATTTACCCTTTAAAAAATTTCTTTGGAACTTTACAAACAAATGTGAACACTTTCAAAAAGAATTAATGATAATATGAGAAAAAATTAATTAATACTTTCTTTATTTAGTAAGGTGGACAACTATTTTTAGTATAGTAAGCAACTAATATAGGACAGGGGAGTAATTTTCTCTTGATTCATTAAGGTGAACCACTAATTTGAGATAATTATTTATAGTAAGGTGAATAACTAATAGGAAAGAGTAGGGATTACAAATAATAATATACTTGGGACTTGCGAGGCCTTCCTAATTTTGTTAGTCTTAAAAATGGGGCTTATAGATTTCGAGTTAGGAATATGTCGGCATCGACTTTGCCATACAATACATTTGCCGCCATTGTTTTTAATGCACCCCACCCCCCATAACTTGTGCTCTTGGTCAAAGTTAAAGCATAATACAACTATATTTTGTTGTTAGAGATAAATATGTAAGTTTTTAAATTTTCTAAAATCGATCACTGTGTTTGTATTTTAGTTTATCTACTCGTCCTTTTCTGATTATTTAAATTTCATAGACGTTATTATATATGTTTGACCCGGGCACTTATTTTTGCCCATTCTATATTGTGGGTGAAAACTTTAGCATATCAGATTGTTTTATCAAATCAATAAATAAATGACATGTGTTTGAAAATTCAAAATTATCATTTGATCATCGTTCATTAATATATAATATAATTACTCCAATTGATTGGTGATTTATATATTTGACCATACGATAATGATGATTTATTTATTAAATCATAGGGCTGTTAATATGGAGAATATATATGGACCTCACATTTGTTGAGAACCTTGGTTATTTTGCGCTCCTTAGACGACCACGCAACACCCTTTATATGCTTCAATAATACTAGCTAGAGGTACGAATCATCATTTTAAAGAGCGTACTTGTATTCTATTGCCCGCCATACATTTTTAACAACTAGGGATGACAATTGGACGGTACGATTATGAAGCAGGATGTATTTAAATGTATGTGGGGCGGGTTTGGATCTGTGCGGGTGCAAAGTAGGACGGATTGATTGCCTCTTTTAAATTTTTGCGGGTCATAGGGCAGGTGCGGGCCAATTTTTTTTTAAAAGCCACTTCAATGCCTAAAGGTCACCGGCCATTTCGTGTCAAATGACACTTCTGCAATCTAACACATTCTTGAAGAATATTTGTTGTTCTTTAACGTTGTAATGGTAGTAATTAGTGTAATATTGTTTTATCTTCAATTGAGTAACGATATTTCTAGTATATCAATTAGTAAAAAGAGTGTAATTTTATTGAAGGTGTATAATTTCGGAACCACAAATACTTTCGTGTATTCATATTTGTATCCATTTGGCCGATATTGATCGATTTCTTTTTTAAAATTAAACAAAAAAAAAAGACTAAGGACGTAGCAACAAGTTTCTAGCAATTCTTTATAAGTGAAGTATTAAAAACACACTTAAATTATCCTCTTTTTTGAGTTTCATACTTAAACTATTGAAAGTGTGAGTTTCATACCTAAACTATCACTCATTAGTTTGAGAAACACACCTCACTGGACCAAGTGTTATATACAAACACATTTAGGCGCGTCTGACCATTAAATATTCTGTTGACGTGACATATTTTTATTTATTTTTAGTTGATACATCTTTTTTTATTTAATTTTTCAGTTGACATATTTTGAGGTGAGTTTCTCAAACTAAACTAATGAGTGATGGTTTAGGTATGAAACTCACACTTCCAATACTTTAGGTATGAAACTAAAAAAAGAGAGAATAATTTAGGTGTGTTTTTGATACTTCACTCCTTATTTATCTCAAATTGATTTTGTTAAATATGAGTCTAATCAGGAAGGTTGCAAGTATTTATTGGCATATGAAGTCGTGACCTAATCTGAGACGACTTTGTACCAATTTTGATTCCGAAAAATAAATATAGGTTTTTTTCACCGCCAATCAATGAGAAATTTGTGTTATAAAATATAATATTTTCACTCATTTTTCATCGATCAGCTCACTGGGTAAACGCATGCATATTGGTGAGAAACAGAATTCTCATTGAAATATTGAGAAGCTTCCTAATTTTTTCCGTGTAAAATTGATTCAATCAAAATATCTGAGGGAATAGCTAGCCAGTGGACATTTTAAAGTGGAAATTTCAATGGAAAAATAGTATTTTTTTAGTAGTGAACAAAAATCCACCTGCATTTCATTATTTCTTAAACGTTGAACTTGGATTCAATCCAAACTAATTACATCATGGTACGATTCCCATCTTGAACAAAAAGATTAGAACCAAAAATGGTCAAGGGGAAATTTATCAATAACTACGATTATAACAATCTTGATTAAGAAAATTGACTACTCATATATTTCATTGCGTAGCTCATAAGCAATAAACGATCGATAGCGACTGCAAACACTATTTAAGTCAAGAAAACTACTCCTTATTTTAGACCCAATAATAGTAGGGATATCTATTAGTTATATCTTGATGGCGAAATTAATTTATCCAATCCAACAGGATTAAATTAAATGAAATTTGAGTTTCATGTTTTAGGTTGTTGTATATCAAACGTAATAATAAGATAAATACATGTAAATATCGCCGTGGATCAATTGAGTACATTCTTTTTGTTGTAGAAAACAATTGTATTAGGCAATACTAATAATAATTTCCTGATAACGCAAAAAATTATCAAGGAATTTGAAATGGAAAAGAGAAGATTAAAGAGAACTAATAAGAGTTAGTCAGCTTGTAAACCTTTCTGTTAAATTTAGAGCAAAGTAGAGTGTATAGTAAATCTTAATAAATCAGTACTCATATGAAGATTTACTATACAACTACTTAAAATTATTAGGCAGTTATTTTACTAGCTAGGGTTTGGCCGAGCAAAACATAGTTAAATACTTTTCTTCAATGACAAATTTTCTATCTTGAACTTATTTCATCTTTAAGAAGTTTTTCAATAATGTCATTAAATGTTTTAAGTATTTTGTTGGAAATATATATAGATTTTATAGTTGAGAAAGACTAGACTAGTAGTATTATTAGTAGGTTGAGTAGGTAACATTTGTTTGAAATCTCTTTATGTCTAGATGATGAGTTGTCACATCCATATAAAATATAAATATAGCCCTCATTTCCCATGAGAATATATATATATATATGTTTCGTTTATCAGTATAATTTGGCTCCGCTCTATTAGTCTTTGCTCAAGTAATTATTAATGTACCTTTAGATAACTGACATGTGGACTGATAAGCATTAACGGTTGAGATTAATCCTTCCTAGTTTATTTTCTATTTTTAGTATATTCCTTATTAATGATAATATATATTAAAAATCATGAAATTAATTCTTTAACTTTTTTTTTGTTAGCTAGCATTACATTATTATTAATGGTAATACTAAAAAAATATGGAGGTAATTCATTAAGGGAAGACCAGTTCATAAACATTTTTTTTTACAGTACTTCATAAATCATAACTATATTAATACAAACCCAAAATGTTTTGTTACTCTAGTTAACAATGGCAAAAACTTCATATTCTTTAAAAAATTCAAGCATAGCAAGTTGTGCCAAAATGTCATATTTATTTTCTTATTTTATATTTTACTATATGTTTGTTAATTATTTATAGAATTAAACTTAGTTAATTTTTATATGAAAAAATAACTAATTAATGTTATAAATTGATAAAAATAACTAATCTCAACTTTTAATGTTTATCAGTCCACATGTCAATCATCTGAAGATATATTGAATTACTTGAGCAAAGACTAATGAAGCAGAGCCAAACCTTATAGTTATTTAGAATAGAGATTTCTCTATGTAATTCTTTATCAGTAATTAAATAGATTTGGCGACTCATAATTTTATTCTCTTTATCATCTTACCCAAAATCTTTTATAATTATTATTATCTACTCTCCTCCTTTTGCGGCGTAAAGCGCTAATTTTGTATCCATTAAGCAAAACCAAAACGACCAAGAAAGGTCAATTATTTTTAGCAAAAAACAAAGAAAAGCCCGAAAACCTACTATAACAACAGTACCTTGGCGAAGTTTATGAAAGATCAAAAGTGTCTATTTTTTAAAGAAAAAAAAACTCATTTTCAAGAATGAGGGTATTCGGCCACGCTTTTGATATACAAATAAGTATTTTTGAATTGTATGTACCTATTTTTTCAACTTATACGCAAAAAAAATATAGCTTCTTTCAAAAGTGCTTTTAATTTATATTTATCAAATTAAAGTTTGCAGTCATTTTCTTTTTTCATAATTTGATGCGTAAAAGCATTTTTAAAAAATATTGGCAAGCACAAATTACTAACATATTAAATAATATCTCGAATGATTTAGTCAAACACAAATTACAAACAAAATCACCTCTCAAATAATGTAGCCACATACAAATAGCTATTCTCCCAAAATATTTTTTCAAAAAACACTTCTAATAAAAAGTATCTCTCAAAATAAATTGATTTCGACAACTAGATGAAACAATAAAGCTATGGCTCCAAATGAATTTCTGAATTTCATATCTCAATTTGAAAGTACGTTGAATCCAAATCAGAACAAGATTGGCTTTCTTCATAAATCTAAGATTCTATTGTTCATCATGTTCTTTTATTATTTATTTTTCACTTCACATAAAAGAATCAACTAATGTTCACATTTACATATGTGACTGGTTCTTTAGATAAGAGATCAATTGTCAAAAGTAACACACAACACGCAGAATCTAGAAATTTGTCTTTTAGATGAAAACTATAAAAAGGTGGATGTACACATGTAAAACAAGTGAAGTTATATGTTATTTCACGCAACTTCCAGCTCCACATTAAATAAATAAAAAGTACAGTAACTCTTTTCATGGGTAATGATGTGTATTTCATCTACCTAACGCGTAATAAAAGCCACCAACCTTTTTATTCAAAAACCAAATCATTGTAAATTTTGTTAAAGTTTCAACTTTTCAATAATACTAACATCATTACGGGGCAGAGTCCACATGGAACATTGTCAAATTATCCCAAAAATAAGGTCAAATATCTCAACAATAATAATATGCCTAGTGTAATTCTAAAGTGGGATTTATCCCTATCTTTTGAAAGTAAAGAGATTATTTTTTATACACACTCAATTTAAATAAAATATTTTAAAGCAGATTTGAAAAGTAAATACAATAGTGAAGAGATCATGATACAAATATTGTAGAAATGCTCATTCACAATAACAAATAGTAATACGATATCGAAGCAAAGAAAACAACATATTTTATTCGGATCATTTTATTTGTCACATTTTTAATTTACGCATTTCTTAAAAAAAAATTAAGTTGAGGTAATTTAGTAAATTATCCTTATTTATTACTTTTCTCAAATTTAACATTTTTGTCTTTAGCATCACATTAATATCTCTCTATATTTATGACTAATAGTAAAGGTGGAAATATATAACTAATTATATCTTGGTTTTCTAAAATGACAATTTTATGGACTAACTATTTTCAATAAGGATGACAAGTACTAAAGAATGACTCATTTCTATATTTAGTAATAATTTAATTTTAAAATGCACATGTCATCTTTAACGAGATGAGTTATAGTCACACAAATACTCCTCTCGTCCATTTTTACTTGTCCGCTATACTAAAAATAGATATCCAATAATACTTGTCCAATTTATGAAATCAAGAGATAATTTTATATTTAGTTCCTAATTTACCCTTATCATTAATTATAGTCATTTTTCCCTATTACATTTTTCAGGACATTGTATTTATTATATTCAAAGGGTGGTATGGTAAAATTACCCTTATATTTATGGTTTCTTAAGAAGTGTGCAAAATCAATAGTGGATAAATATTGTTGAATCGACATAAAATCTATAATTTATTTTAGGTTTCAAAATTATTATTTTTTAAAATTTTGTGGTAAGTCAAACTACATCATATATATAAAGGAGGACGGATGGAGTACTAATAAGTCAAAAACCTGAGCATATATATTGGGCTAGGTATAGCTATCTTTAGTATCCACCCTCTTCTCCTTTTCATTTTCTGGTTGTGGTTTCACCCAAAATTCTTTCCTTGGATTCTCAACTACCATTGTGATAGTATTTGAAAGCAACCCCTCTTTCCAAATTTCTCAATCAAGAAAAAAAAAAGTATTTGGTATTCACAAAAAAGAAGTTAAAAGAGAGATGATAAAAGTAGGGAAAATGGTTGAATTAATTGAAGAATATGGAATAGTTATATCAAGAATGAGAGAGCAGCTCTTTCTCCCAAGGCGTTTGCAGGTTCCTCTGTTTTTACAGAGCCTTCGTTCCCCTCCTGCTATTCATGATTCTTCTTCTTCTTTCCTTGTCTACTTCTAAGTTCTATATATACAAACAATTTTACTTGAATCTTTTGTTAAGTTATTATAGCTTCATATATACGTGTAATGCGAGGAACTTTTTTCTATTTTTTTTTTGGTTTAATTTTCCAATGTACAAATTTGTACTTTTGTAATGTGCATCACTATGGATGATGATTCAAATTTCTTCAAATGAATAAGAAAAGTAAAAAGTTTATACTTCATGGTCATTTCATTGGTGTCATTTCTATTGAAGAAAGAAAGTTTTGGCTGATTCTGTTTTGATGCGAGTGCTTCTCTTCATTTATGGGATTTTTTCACAAATAGCTGGTCAGATTCATCGGCTACTTTCAGAGCGTGTTTGAATTGTCTTATTTTACGTATTTTTTATTTTAAGCATATTTTTTTAAAAAACTTTTTGGGATAGTAGGGAAAAACAAATGATGCTTTTAAACACCTATTTTTAAGCTTAAAAAGTACAAAAATAAGTTAAAAGCTAAAAATTGAATGTTTTTAACGTATGACTTTTAACTTATAAGCTACTTTAAAAAAAACAATCCAAACACCCTCTTAGTTTAAGCGGTTGAGTGAGCAGTTATTGAGGTTAATTCTTCATTTATGCAAAAGTATAAATCTGTCTTCTTGTTCTATGGGATGATAGTGTAAATTAGGTCTTGAGCGTAACTACACCCCAAAAGCTAAGCTCAAAGGGAGGATGATTGTTCAAGCCTTATAATAAGATCACTCATCTCATTAACTACCAATTTGAGACTTTTTTCATTCTTTAACAGATAGTTCAGGTTCAAAAGTTAGAAATGAAGCATCACGAGAATGAATACCAAAAGTTCACTCATTCTAACATGTTTGCTCGAGTATATCTTAATTATGTGAAAAGGAAATGTGTGTTGTTTGTTCTTAGCGTAGAGGCTAGTCTACACAAAAAATGAATGGACTAATCGTTATACAATGATTTTTGAATTTCATTATAGGATAGAGAGGGCCTCAACGGCTTAACGCAACTAAATGCGCCTTGTCCATATTGAAGTAATGGTAACTGTCGAGGGGTCGTAACCCATGAGACTCATGGGACCTGAATAATTATTATTAATAACAAGTGGGGCTACATGGTCCGTAACACATCCAATCTATATTGTAAATATATAAAAAATTTGAAGTATAATACTATATAGATTGTAATATCTCTTTGATATAAGAGATGCTTCTACTGTAGTGACAAAAATAGTCGGGACTGATGTTGGTATGTCAGCTCTATATTTGGGGTGATCCATTTGATTAGTTCAACTATTATTGATGGAAATTTAAGCTGTTATTTGACTTCATAAATCGATTTATCTCGCACTCCCAAATAAATTTCAATTGGTTCTTCCATGACACTATCTTGGTGAAAATTAGGATTCTAAACAAAGTCACATGATTTGAGGGTTAAGATTCTTGTTAAAGATCATTAAATAACCAAATATACTAAAACAATGCTAATCTTGATGATTAGGAGTAAAATTTGGGGTGAAATTCTCCTCTCTGGATCGTGCCTTGACCTTGGGAAGAATAAAAAAGTTGAAACGGGAGATCAGTTTGGATCTCATAGGAGGATATACTTGTTTGGGTTTTGCGCGGTGCGAATGGAAAATGAAGTGGTATTTTTCGAAAAGGAAAGGTTGCAACTGTCGAATTACATCTTTTTCATTTTGAATCAATATTTTCTCACATTATCCTTTCATAGGCTATAATTGAGAAGTATTATTAAATCTAATTAAGAAAACAGGAAGATAGAAGCAATTTGTAGAGCTCGACCTGAAATTTGGAAAATCAATTTTGTCTTAGCACTGCTAGCTTCCAGTGCTTAGCATCAAATATCAAGTGAGTAGGTGGTTGTTGGAATGTCATTAACACCTTGCACTAATTTAGTGCTCTGGCACTGATTCTAGTGTTGAACGCTAACCATTCCGACAGTAGAAAATAAGTAAAAACCTCAACTTGTTTTCCAAGAAAATATTTTTTAGGAAAACATTTTTCGTGGAAAATATTTTGTTTCGTACCAAACACAGTACCCAAGATTGAAGTATTTTACACCTTCTCAACATGTGAACCATTTCCTTGAACAACTGATCAGAACATGAGTATGATTCTAGAACTTAACTAAAAACTTACGTAACGTAATATCTTTCGAGAGACCAGAAACTTAAATTTATTTTCATTGAAGTTATTCCTAAGCTCATTTTGTTTTCTGTAGCAAGATGAGCTCAAAAGTTATTGCAGGTTGCGTTTTTAGAATCCTATGTATGATATTTTTACATTTTTTAAAATTTCCATATATAATTAATATTTGAATCTAGCTACCACTATGTGGGACAGAAAGCTCATGATTAAAGAGTAATGTTATGTCATTGGGTTATTGTGTATGAAGCTCTGCCTCAGGTTTTCTGTTGACATTAGGTGCAACACCATTTGCTGTGGACCTCCCAGGCCACCCAGACTGATGTTCAACTCTCATGGCATCACATGTATAGATATTATCCTAAATAAATTCCACTTAATATCATTCACCAAAAAAATTATTAATGTTCTAAACTATTTTAACTTCTCTTGTAGAGTACCCCACTTCGCCCACTTCAATATTAAGCGTTTGGCCCTGGAAATTTTTTATTTTTTTTGAGTTGATTTTCGAAAATTGTGTTTGGCCATAATTTTTTTTTTTAATTCTGGAATTCAAGTTGAATTCCAGAATTTGAAAAACAAGATCACTCTCATTTCTCTCACAAAAAGTCAAAAACAACTCCAATTTATATTCATGGTCAAACACAACTCCCACTCCAATTTATATTTGGTTTTCATAGTAAATTTACTTCACTTATGAAACTGAGAAAATTTTAAAGATATGAAAGATCAAACATCGAGAGGAAAACAACAAAATGATCATCTTACCATGTTTGGCCTTGAATAAGAGGAGGCCAGATTTCTTAATTTGTACTCCTTCCGTCACATATTAGTTGGTCACTTTCTCTCTTACACGCATCTTAAGAAATCATAAATAAGAAGGTAGATTTACTAACTTACCTCTTAAGAAACTTTTTTGAAACTTTACAAATAAGTGTTCACACTTTCAAAGAAAATTAATTGCAAGGGTAATATGAAAAATATTTAATAAATTCTCTCTTAATTTAATAAGATGATCAACTAATATGGAACAATTATTTTTAATAAAACGGTCAATTAATATTGGACCGAGGGAGAAGTAATAATGTTTCCACTTTCCATACATTCATTATTGGAAAAAGAAAAAAAATAATTAATCTGAAAGATTTAGAGATTGATGTAGGAGTAATGGTTTAGTGGTTCCTTCGTGGGCATTCGATAAAACAAAGACACTCTCCATTTCATTTTACTCGGTCTCTATATTAATTTTTTTTTATTGTATATTTTAGTAAATTAAAAGAATTTTATTATATATTTTTTTCCCTATATTGTCCTTAGTATTAAATGACTATATAAAGTAGTAATAGTCAAATTTAGAGTTATAAAACATCATTAATAAAGATAATTTAGTAAAATACACCTCTAATTAAAACTTTTTTAAGAGTTATGTTAGATCAACATGCGCCAAGTAATATGAAATGAAGGGAGTAAGTGAAATAGTTTATGGTTGCAACATTACCTTACAATACTTTGTGAAGAGTTTAATCTCACTAAGAACTTCCTAATCTCATTAATTGCAGGGCTTTAAATATATGCATGTAAACAAATTAGTAGTAGACTACATCTACAACTAAAGTATTAGATTCTTAATAAAACTAATTTTTTTTGGATATTCTAGTAAAATCAAATTCTCCTATAACTAAACCACTAATTATTTTAAAAAAAAATATAGTAGCAATAATTAACAAATGCAACATCCAACATGGGTACCAAAAAAAAAGCAGCAAAAGAATTAGAAAAGATTTATTAGGAAAATATGTACGTATTTGTATTGGGCGTTTACACCAAATCAATGCAACTTACTATAATTAAGTGCTTCAATAAAACAAAATTATATATTAATCAACCATAGGTGAGTGATAATAGTAGTGTATGCATGTTTTAACACATGTCATGCATTTATTAATTTAATATCTAACTCAGATAAATTGTTTTCATTATCGTTATTGTACCTAATACCCTTGCGAGTAGTTGCAGATACATCCTTCAAGACCTTAGCTAATTGAATTATGAATTGTTTGTTCAATGTATTGACTAATCATTCACGTTCAAAACTTATCACAAACTTTCCTAAATAGAAGCTTAATACTTCTTTCGGATCATTTTATTTGTCATATTTTTTTATTTATACATCTCTTAAAAAAATATTAAGTAGAGGGTAATTTGATTAAATTATTCTTTATTTATTATTCCTCTCAATTAAATTTTCTTTTACACTATATTAATATATCTCTTTATATTTAGACTAAGGATAAAAAAGAAAACAAACAAATATTGTGGACAATTTATTTTTAATAAGGATCACAAGTAAAATGATCCCGGGGGAGTATATGAACAACTTAAAATTAGAATTAGTGTGTTGCTCACAAATTACCAATAATTACTGTGAAATGCCATCCATCAATATATATGCCACCATATTGGACGTTCACTGCATCTAAGAATTGCTCTTTTCTAAGGACTCGTTTGACCATAGATTTTCCAAGTAATATTTGGGAAATATTTTGATAAATAGTATTTGTTTATATAATTTATTATTATTTGATAAATAACCTAAATTTTCAAATACTAAAAAAAACTATTATTTGGGCCAAATTTCATTATTTAGAGCTTTTAAAAATTCAAATTCTACACCAAATTTTTATCTTTTATAAAAACACCATCTATTTATTCAAATTCTACACAAACTTTTATTTTTGAAAGGAACAATAGTCGTGCTTCACTACTTGTTATTTGCTGTAATGAAAATCCAACTGACTTGTTGAGAAAATCATGAATCTTGTTACGTCAACGTTTCTATCTTGCTATGTAAAACAAACTTATGATCAGTTTTGATAGTTTTTAAAACTTATGGGTATAAATCATATTTCTTAAAAAAGTAAAATATGTTTCCCAAATACTATGATCAAATACATAGTGAAATTTCACCCAAATCTTCATCCAAATAATATTTGTCAAAAATATTTGAGAATCTATGACCAAATGCTAGCTAAGTTTATTAGGAAACTTAATTGGATCTTTCTATATATATTCATTTTAATGTTAATGAACTTAAATTAAAGCGAACCTAATTGCAATTGAAGGCTGCAAAAGTACTCATCAGTCATCAACTTATCAACATCAACCTTAGCTTCTTATTCAAGAAATTAAAGTTGTTTATCTAATGAGTCCCCACGTCCGTTTTTCTCCGCCCGCAACCCAATAAATTGGTAAAGCCAACACATTTTTCATTTTTTTGTGTTTTTTTTTCATAATGGAAAGTAATATATGAACACATAGATCTTCTTTCCTACAGTAGCAGATTCGGCTAGTGATCAGTACCCTATCTTTCTCTTTATTCCCATAAAAAGATTTTTCTATGAAAAAACTCTCGGATTGGCTGAGCTTTCAAAGGGAGTGAATTGAGAAAGTTTTCTCTGACTTTTTCGCTTCAATAGCAGAAGAAAAGATGTCAAATCCATGCAGCTTTCGTGCCCAGCCCAGCCTAAAGATCCTAGCCTCTTGCAGCTGGAGCTCTTGATGGCACGGGCAAGACAGTTCATGAATGAAGAAGATATCCATATTGATTTCAAGTATATCAACCACACTTGGCTCCATTCATGCATTTACTTTTCAAGGGGAACCACAGCCCATGTTCCTCCTCTCATATTTTTTTCAAGACTATTTAAGTAAGGGTTCGGCTCCACTCTATTAGTCTTTACTCAAGTAATTATCAATACGCGTTCAGATAACTGATATATGGATTAATAAGCATTAAAGGTTGAGATTGATTTGTAGCTTATTTTCTATATTTGGTATATTCATTATTAATGGTAATGTTAAAAGATATTTGATTAATTCTTTAACTTTTTTTTTTGGTATCATTATGTTATTATTAATGATAATATTTTTTAAAAAAAATATGAAAGCAGTTCCTTAACTGTTGAAAAAAATAATCTAATCCCACGTATTTTTCACCAAAAACTTGGACTTATCCCTGCCAAAGGTAAACAATCATCACTTGCTATACCCTAATCTAAGAAGGAATAAATTTATTTTGCCATTGATAAAGTAGAAAATGGCTAGGTAATTTGTTCAACTATTTTATGTTTGAATAGTTTGAGTTTATTTGCATTAAACATGATTATTAATAATTTAACCTTAAATATTTACGTAATGCCTAAAAAAATTTATTAAGTATTTATTTATTATATAATCATTAATAATGAATTGGTCTTCCTTCACCATTAATGAATTGCCTCAATATTTTTTTCATATTACCATTAAATAATAATGTAATGCTAACCCAAAAATAAAAGTTAAAGAATTAATCAAATGTCTTTTAACATTTCCATTAATAATAAATATACCAAAAATAGAAAATAAGCTACAAATCAATCTCAACCTTTAATGCTTATTAGTCCATATGTCAGTCATCTGAAGGCGCATTGATAATTACTTGAGCAAAGATTAATGGAGCCAAGCCGATCCATTTAAGTATATATCTGTGTGCATTCAAGCTATTGGGTCGATCGATTTTGTAACACTTTACGGATTTAATTACTTTTAGCTTTATGTTTTTGATAAAAGATTTTTATTTTCACACATAAGATATTTAAAAATAACATGAGAGTTCTTTTTCAGAATCACTTTTTTTTTATATATATATAGAGCAATAATTATTAGATACCTCTTCAAGTGAAAGTTGATAGTTCATATTCCATGTCTATTTTGTTGTTTTTTCCTTTCTTTATTAGAATTGAGCTTGGAGTTTCAAATCTTACATTTGTTACCGGTCCGGTGGACTCCAGTTTCGTTCGGTGTAGGGGCTGGCCGGTAGGGGTAACAGAACGGAAGGGGTAAAATTCCCGGTTCGTCCCAGTCCGGTCCGAATCGGGGCGGGAAATCAATTTTTAATTTTTTTTTTAATGAAGTAGTCGTTGGCAACGGCCAGTGGGCCCCACCCAACGGCTATTTGTGCCAAAACAGCCCCCAAAACACCCCCTCCCCCCCCCCAAACTTTTTTTAATACCCCAAAAATTTTAAAAATATATTTTCGTCCAAAATTTTAACTATAAAAACTCTTCACCCCTTCATTATTTACTACACAAAATTTCTTCTTCTTCATCTACTGTCTCAACTCTCAATCTTCTACTCTTCTACTCTCTATTCTCTAATAGTCTCTATTAAATTGTTAATTTTATTTGTTGAATTATTTTGGAGCAATTTTCAAGCTTCAAGTTTCATCTATCAATTTCGGCTTTTAGTTATACACGTCTGTTTTTACGCAGACGTTTGGTACATTCGTTCCAACTTTCATCTCTTTACTTATTTATTTTTTTGTATTTAATTTTTGTATTTATTTATTTGCTTACTTTAAATATTTTAATATGGAATCCGGTGATAAAAATATCGGCTAAGGTAAAAAAATACTTTTTGGTAGGTTGACTAATGCAGTAACCGGAAAAATTAAAGTCAGTAGTTCTTCTAAATTCAAATCTAAAACTAGACAACAGCCTCAATTAAGAATAAATACGGATGATTTTACACATGTTGATGAAACTCCTTTTAATATTGATAGCAATACTCAATTAGATCATGAATCTTTACAGACAAGATTTGGTAATTTTAATGAAGAACTAGATGAAGAAGTAGAATATGATAATGAATATGATGGTAATGATACTTATGATGATGATGAAACAGAGCCGCCTACGGCTACTAGTCCCACTCCCGCTCCCGCTCCCGCTCCCGCTCCCACTCCCCCTGTACATCCTACTAGGGCTAAGTCAAAGGCTGAACGTCCTAAAAATCTATTGTGTGGCAATTTATGACTCAAAGTGAGGATAAAACTCAAGCTATTTGTAAAAAATATAAATATATTTTGAATCATAAAACTACGGGAAAGTCGGGTGGGACGGGACATTTAAGAAATCATTAGATGGGATGTTGTAAAAATGAATTTTTGCAAGCTCAGGCTATAGCCGATGCAATAAAATATGGTACTCCCCTTCCCGATGCATCTGTAGGAGTAGGGGCCTCTAACATGATCCAAACACAGTTAAACCCTTCTAATGTTTCTGGCGCTAGTACACATCGCAGTTATAGTAGAGAAAGAGATCTTGAAGAATTAGCTAAAAAGATTGTTGTTTGTGGCTTGCCTTTTAGTTTTGCTGAAAATCCCGATTTTGTTTGTATAATCCTTCTTTCACGGGTTTTTCAAGAAATACTATTAAAAAAGTTGTTTTTGATTATCAAGGACAACATTTACAATATCTTCGTTGTTTATTTAACTATAATACTTGTAGAATGGCTATCACTTCTGATATGGGTCGTAGTCCTAATGGTAACGATTATTTCACTATTACTGGTCATTGGATTGATGAAAATTGGAACATGCAAAAAAGAATTTTAGGTTATAAATGTTGTGAAATGCTGAAAACCGGTAGTTACATAGCTCAAACTATTATAGATGTTTTACAACTTTATGGAATTTGTAATAAAGTAATTAGTGTCACCCTTGATAAAACTTCTAATAATACAAATGTTGTTGATAAACTAAAACCGACAATTTGCCCTATTTATAATGACGGTTTTCATATTAGGTGTGCTGCACACATATATAATTTAATTATTAGAGATGGTATAACAATGTATAATAATGGTTGTATAAAATGTGAAGTTGCATGCCATTTTATTTTTAAATGTCAAGTAAAGTCTAGACGTGTAGAGTTTGAAAATCGGTGTCGTGAATTAGAACTCCTCCTAGAAAAATTTCAAAAACAGTGTCTACTAGATGGAATTCTTTATATGAAATGCTTAAAGTTGCTTATGGATATAGAAAGCCTTTACAAATGGTTTGGAATGCTCACAATTCAGATAATGATTGTAGAATTACTGACACTGATTGGAATGAAGTATATGAACTTAAAGAATTTTTAAAAGTTTTTTATTTAGCTACAAAACAAATATCTGGACTTTATTATCCAACTATTTGTTTAGTTTTACCAAATATATGTGTTATTTCTGATAAAATTTTTCAATACAAAAATATTCCACGGTTTAAAGATTCTATTTATGCAATGATTAAAAAATTTAGAAAATATTTTATTCCTATTCCTTCAAATTTATTTAACTGCTTGTTTATTAAACCCAACTTACAAAGAAATAGGTGCAGCACGAATGGTTGAAAGAATATATTCAAATTTAGATATTTTAGATATTATATATGAGCAAAATAACCAAGGTGACGAAGTTGACGAAGCTGACAAAATACCTAGTTTGTCTGATGTTAAAGATAGCATAAGAATTAAAGCTAGAATATGACTTGTATAATTCTAGTAGAATAAATGATGTAGTACGTAATGAAGAACCTACAAGTTCTAGGCGTAGATATTCAAATGAAGATGATATTGTTGATATGATGGAAAATTATCTTGGTCTTACCTCTAATGAAAGGAATGATTTTGATGAATATCTTAATCAGGGAACGGAAAGTATTAAGGATGCACAAGGCAAACCTCAACTTTTAGAATGGTGGAGGACTCGCGGCAAGTCATTTCCAAAACTTCAACCGGTGGTTCGAGATTTGCTAGCTATTCAAGCATCTTCAGTAGCATCGGAGGCCGCTTTTAGTGTAGCAAGATATCAAATTGGGGAGCATAGGTATTCATTAGAATCAGACAGCTTGGAGATATCGGTATTGTTTAGAGATTGGATCAATGCCGAGCGAAGGAATTATGGGCGTCCTAGTTTACCTGCTCAATTTGAATATGATATTGATAATATTTTGGTAAATTCTAGTGAAGACGACATGGATGTATTGGATGATCAAACACAACAACCACTTCTAGAAAATGTTACCAGAGAAATGTTAGAAGCTCTACATCAAGACTATTTTCAAAGCTAAAAATATTAGTATGATAATTCGAGGCCTGATTCAAACAGAACCATTCCTAGAAGATGGCTGCGTAGATTAGGTCCTCTTCTAATATTTGTAATACAAATTGTATTATTTAATTTTTATGAATAAAATTATAGGCTATTCGCCTTAAATTTTTTTAATTATTGTCTTCAATTTAATACAAGTTTTTTTTATATATTTTAATTTTTAAATGTTTCAAACTTAAGTTACAATTTGAAATTTAAAAAGTTTAAAAAATGAAAGTTTGATATAGTTTAAAAAGTTTCAAACTTAAGTAAGTAAGTTATTAAGTTAGTTATAGTTTGAAAATTTAAATTTAAACTTTTAAGACTTAAGACTTAAGAGTTTGAAGAGTTTTTAAGAGTTTAAAATTTGAAATTTAAACTTTTAGAGTTTAAAATTTAAACTCTAAAAAAAATCTAATTTATTAAGTTATACTTTTAAAAGAAATATAAAATAACTTATATATTTTGAAACTTTTTCAATTATAAATAATCAAATTTTAATTTAATTAAAAAAAATTTAAAAAAAGGGGCAGGACCCGGTTGTCCGGTCCGGTCCCGGTAGGTACCGGTCCGGGACGAAAAGGGATAATTTTCCGGTACTACCGGTACCGGTACCGTCCCGGTTCCCGACCAACCGACGGAAATTGACTCCGATACCGGTCGGTTCCGATTAATACCGGTCTGGAAGTCTCGGTACCGATTCCGTTGCCAGACATAGGCATATGTGATATCTACTCTTGCATTCTAAATAAGTATTTCTTTTTCCTTTTCTTTTTTTCTTTCTCTCTTTCTTTCTTTATTTATTTATTTGATTTATTCCTTCAAATCTATTGAGCACAACTAGTAGTTAGAACTAGGGACGACTAATTCAGTCTAAACTCATTTGATTCACCCAACTCATTCAAGTTTTAATGAATTGGGCATGAGATACATTACAGATGGATTATGTTTGGACATAATCTATCTTAACTCGTGATAATAACTCGCCCTAACTCAACTTGTAAATAGGGATGATAATGGGACAGGGCGGGCAATTACGGAAAAAAGTTGCATAAATCCGCGACACTTCAACCCGCCCGCATTAGCCTAATTTGTTGTCCCCGCATAATTTACTATTTTTTGATAAATTTTTTTTTCTAGAAAACGTATTAAAAATTTTATTGTGTAAATATTCTAGTTTATTGCTAGTGGTCAATTAATTTTTTTGTAGGATAAAGTAATGAATTCAAGCCTCTGTAGGTAAAGTTTTACAATATTGATGATAACAATATAATTAGCTTTGTAGCCATTCATGGAGTTTATCCTTGTTAACAAGCCAAAAACAGGAAAGTTGTAAGAAGAAGAAAGTAATCAATTTATTTTACTTAATACTTAAAGATATTTATTACAGTGATAATGAGAATAAATAAATTGTTTAGCATTTTACATATTGACATGTTTAGTATTTTTTTTTTGTTTAAATTCGCAACCCGCCCCACCTGGCATCAATTTTTGAAAATATTATTTGAACCCGCACAACCTTAAAATCGCACACCCCACATAGCTTTAAACCCGCTCCGCTTCACACTCACCTTGCCTCATTATCATCCCTACCTGTAAACCTGCCCAAACTCAACTCCTGACCATTCAAACTTCAATTTTAATAGTTTGAACTCAATCCATGACTACCCAAGATAGACACACATATTTAATTTTAGGATTTGACTCCTCTCCATTTTTCCCAAGTTTCAATTAAAATTTCATTGCCAAATGAAATTATTTATGTATCATTAAAATAATCTATATATTTAAACCTTTTTTTCAAAATGCTTCAACTAGTTATAAATTTTGTAAATCAAGAAATTAAATTGAAATTGTAGTGTTAACTTATAGTTTGGTAAAATATAAACTTTTAAAGGTATATCTCTAAATTTCACATTATCTTTTAAGGTATATCTCTAATTTTCAAATTATCTTTAATACATACAATGACAGAGAAATGTGTATATCACTATATATTGTGGGTATATCTTGTATGTTTTGTTATGCCAAAGTATATTACTATGTACCATGTGTATATCAAGTGTATATATTTATATACACATAAAATACAGTGATATACAAGCTTATAGATGGAGAGAAGAAATATTTGAAGCCATAGGAGAAAACTTAGGGGGACAAAAAACTACGGTGAAGGAAAAAAGTAATTGATAGTGTCAGGGGGTTGGATGAGGACGACAACGAAAAAAGAAAAAATCTAGAGAGAATCTCCGGTGATTTCTTGGCATAGCATCGACAATCAGTGGCGAAACACCATCAACGTTGCAGTAGTGGCGACAACTAAAATAGAGAACAACAACGGTTAGGGTGGCCGTGAAAGAGAAGACAACAATCCTTAATTTTATGAAATTTGTTGGAGGTTGTATATTTTGTAAATTTTTTGAAAAAAATGAATAGCATTATTAGTTATGGTTATCAAATATTTATTTTCGTATATCAAGAAAATTATGCCTTATTTTTATTCCAAACAAGCATTCAAAAATTTTATATCTATTTACAATTTAAACAAAAGAAAATAATCCTACGAATATTTTTTTATTAATTTATATATCGTATCTATTATTTTTTATTGCATGTTTGGCCAAGTGTTTGTTAAGAAGATACGTTGAAACTCCTGTATGTTGTCGGATTCTCACGTCCATATGATCATCTTGTCAAAAATTCTTTTTGTTCACAAAAATTATTTTTATAAAATAACTCATTTCTCAGCTTCAACTTAAATTTCAGTTACTATTTTACAGTCTTAATTATCAACTTATGTCTCTTTTCATATTATATAAAATTTATTTTATGCTTATTTATAAAACATATTTTCATGATTATTATGTTTTTATATCCTACAAAGTCTTGCTCCACCTTTTTTAGGAGGCAGTCTATCAAATTTATTGGAGAAAACTGGATTAAAAAAGACCTTTTGAATCATAAATAAATGATAAGAGACTTTGACTATATATTTTTTTCTTTCATCTCCCTCCTTTCTTTTCTTCTTTTGCATTTTCATCTTTATTTTTTTTTTTTTTGGGGGGGGGGGGGACTTTTTTTTTTTACTTATTCCTCCTGCTTCTTCTTGTTTTTCAATTGTTTGTGCTAATTTGTAGAGGTTTTTTTAAGTAATGGATTTTGTTTAAAATTCGTCGAAAAATAATCAAAGGTTATATAGACAATCTCAAGTTGATATTTAACCATTCAGAGAAATATTTTAAACACCTAAAAAACTATTTTAAACATCATAGTATTGTTTAGTTAAAACAATTAAAAAAATATTTATATATATATTTTAATTGTTTGGAGGTGATGGGGAGTTTGTGTAAATAAGAAAAATCAGATTTTTTGGTATTAGCATTAACTTAAAAAATATCCCTCTTATCTAGCTATTTCTTAAGACGAGACATTTGAAACTTAAATTAAAAGTTCAAAAGTCCTTTATCATTCAATGTTCGGACTTACTAGTATTCTTCTATCTATGATACTTAGCCCGCTAGGACATACTTTTATTTCTTTAGTATAGGCATAACTCATCACGTTTCAGGCACCACTAATTACCTTAATTTAAGGGAAATTTTCGTATACATACACAAAATTAAATACTTTACAAAAAAAGTAGCCACACTTATTTTTAACTTATTTACAAAAAAATGGCAACTCTTTACTTTGCACCAAAAATGACCTCGCTTTCTCCTTCTTCTTTCTCCTTTCTTCTTCATCCTTTCTTCCTCCTTTCTTCTGCAGATTCTTCCCCCTTTCTTCTTCGTTGGTTTCCCCTTTTAAAAAAAATTGACGTATAGTAAATGTAAATCGTTTTGAGCGAATTATATATCAAAAAACTCAAAACATCGAGAGGAACTTATATATAAAATTTGGAACTGTTAAAGGGTACGTTTATGTATTATGCCAAAAAATAATAATATGAAGAGGGTATATAGTTAAGGAGTAAAGCTTACCTCAGGAGAGCATAACTGGTAGAGTTTGTAAGCCAAAAAGTTGGATCCAAAAAATATGGATGTCTCAGGAGAACCGTCTGGTAAAATTTGCTGGCGTCCGTTCATAGTACTTCATAAAATAACATTAAAATTGGCTTTATAAATAAAGCAATCATTCATAACCAACACATATAACAACTGTATTGTTTTTCTTTCGAAATGAACAAATTAATCATTTCAAGAGCATATATTTTAGATTCATTTATTAATTTTGAGATCAGTCATTTGTTACTACATTTTACTAGTAAAATGAATTGGCTATACTGTCACCACAGTTCAAACTTTTATATGAGTTTACCACCATCCATCAACAAAGAATATTTTTGTGTGGTTGACAAAAAAGAAAAAAAGAAAATCTTCATTTATATATATATATATATATATAAGTAATTTATCACTTAATTTTAAAAGGGCAATTTTTTTTTTCGAAAATTTCAAAACAGCAAGGCAAAATTCATTATAGACCAGAGGGGCAAAGGCGTGCCCCCTGGTGCGCCTTACCACAGGCGTTAACGGCGCCGTTAGGTAAGGCGTGGCCTGCCACACGCCTTACAAGGCGGGCAGGGCTACATGCCTTACACTTTGACTGCTGACATGACGATGGTAGGCGTGCAGGGCCCAACGCCTTACAAGGCGTGCTGGGCCACACGCTTTGCCCGTCATGTAAGCCGTACACGATTTAACGCCTTGTTTACATACAACACCTAACATGCATGCACAAAAATATTGTCTATATATGTTCACATTTTTTACACTTTACTCATCTCATTTTTTATACTTTACTCATCTCATCTCCAATTTTAAGATGAATGAAAATAAGGTAAAAGTGAATTTATATTGGGGTGGTGAAGTTGTGCATGAAGGCGGTTCTGTGAGATATAGTCGACTTTCTAAAGTGGTGCAATTTTTTTCATTATCCCTGAAATATGGACGTTTGCAAACTTTGTTTAGAAAAAAAAATGGGTGTTAGTAATCCTGAAGATGTAGTGGTTATCTCTGGTCGATATCCAGGTTATTTTACATCCGATGGACAACCAATATTTTCATGAAACTTGTATTTGGAATGATGATTCTTTATCTTTATTTCTTCGTACTAGTGAAGTTTTTGCTAATCGCCACATGGATCTACAAACGCTTGATATGTATGCGTTAGTTGAACATTCCCGTAATGTTCAAGAATCCGGCGATAGTGAGTTTGATCTTAGAAAAACTTGTTATTTGCCGGATTTAAATGTTGATTCAAGAGGGGCAGTGCAACAACAAACAATGTTAGACATTGAAAAGCCGTCAAGTCGTTTTGTGATTCCGGTACACAATTTGATGGTGTATGTGAAATACAGTTTCAAAATTTTCCTGAATTTGTGAATAATTTTGATACGGCTGAACCTAGCAATTCGTCTAGAGATTTTGAAAATTTCAATTCAAGCAGTCCACAATGTCTTCCCGTGGAAACAATTGATAGGTAATAAAAATATATTTTTATTTAATTAAGTAATATTTATTTTATATTTAATCAGTTGATATTATCAATTTTATAGGTCTAATAATTGTGGAGGTACGCTTATTCAGCTCGGACAAATTGTGGGCCACTGTGATGATTTACTAGTGGAGTCGGACATTGACAAACCTGCACACTATGAATCGACGGAGGATAATCAAACCTCTGATGATGATGAAAATGTTAATAGAGAGACTGCACCTACTGGTGATTATACCAGTAATGATTTCTCTGAAACAATTTCATATTTGAATCACACTGAAGAAAGCTCGGAAGAGTTTGGGTTCATAGTGAATGATGATTCTTTTCGAACTCCACTTTGGAATAAGAATAATCCAGAAAATATTAAGTCAGATTAGATTTTTGATATATAAAAATATTCAATTAAATTATTTTAGTGAGTCTTATTATGAGTAATGTTAATTTTTTTTATCTCCAATCAGGTATGATATTCATAAATAAAAAGCAAATGAAATCTGTTGTGAGAATGTATAGTATGGCTAAAGGAACAGAATACCTTTGTGATCAATCTAAGGGAGACAGTTGGAAGGTTATTTGCAAACAATATAATGCGGGGTGCGAATGTATGATACGCTTTAGAGAGATTTTAGGTGGTATGTGAAAAGCAGGAAAGATGATTGAACACAATTGTACTCCGAATTGGTATAGGGAGGATCATTTCAATCTAAACAACAATTTTATTGCTACTTCATTGATTCCTTATATTATGGAGGACCCAAATATTAATATCAAGAAGGTTCGCGAAATCATCAACGGATTGCACCATTTTACTCCTAGTTACAGAAAAGCTCAAAAAGGTCGAAGAAAGGCATTTGAAAGGGTGTACGGTACTTTTGAAGGTTCTTTCAAGGTATTACATGCATATATGACAGCCTTGTAATATTTTAATCCAGGCACTATTGTTGAGTGGGTGCACGATTCTACAATAATGCAAGGTGAGCAAATATTCAAATGTTTATTTTGGACTTTTAAAGCATGCATTGATGGTTTCAAAAGTTGTAGGCCTGTCATTTCAATAGACGACACTCATCTTTATGGCATGTATGATATTAAACTCTTAATCGCTTTTACAATTGATGCAAACGAAAATGTTTTTCCACTTGCATACGCTGTAATTACGTGTGAGAGTTATGATTTATGGTCATGATTTTTGAAATTATTATGGACTCATGTTGTTGGTGAGCGAAATCACATTGGCCTCATTTCAGACCGCCATAAAAGAATTTTACGATGTGTTGAATCTCACAACTGGTTGCAACCACCAAAAACACATCACAGATTTTGTGTTTGACACTTGAAAGCCAATTTTAACAAAAAAATTTAGATAAAGAACTCAAAAATTTAATGTGGTTGGCTGTTATTGAGCACCAAGAAAAAACGTTCTTGCAAAAAATGGAGCAAATTCATGCATTGTTACCTCAAGCGCATAAGTGATTAATGAGTCATCCTTTAGAAAAATGGACAATGTACAAGGATGGTGATCGTAGATGGGGGTCTATGACAACAAATGTATCGGAGTCGTACAATAATTTGTTGAAGAAAGCTCTGGGGCTTCCAGTGACTGCAATGGTGCGCATGACGTTCAAAGCTTTAGTTGATCATTTTGATGAAAGAAATAATTTTGCGACTGCTTTGCTAGAAAAAAATGCCTCTTGGCCTCTTTGTGTAGATAA
This sequence comes from Jaltomata sinuosa, assembly GCA_003996215.1. Taxonomy (NCBI): domain Eukaryota; kingdom Viridiplantae; phylum Streptophyta; class Magnoliopsida; order Solanales; family Solanaceae; genus Jaltomata; species Jaltomata sinuosa. The sequence continues at coordinate 44,735 of QJPP01001804.1, read as the reverse complement.
TAAAATTCAAAAATATTGGCAAAGAGCTCAATCACACACTGATATGATGACTTATCAGAGTGGTTGTGGTGTATTTGAGATTAAAACATTTGCACAAGATAGTAAGGATGAAAATGTTCACAAAGTTACTGCAAAGACTAAGAAATGTTCTTGTGGAAAGTGGCAAAATTATCACATGCCATGCTCACATGCTATTAAATTTTGTGGAATCCGTGGAATTCAACCGAAGGATTATGTCAGCAAGTATTACAGTGCAGAGTATTACAAGAAAACATATAGTGGCACTTTTGTTCCCCTGGGTGAGAAAGTGTATTGGCCGTCTCTGTCATTTCGTTTAGTTACAAACACAGAATATTTGCGGACATCTGGTGTGGACTCAAGAAGTCGACTCAAAAATTGTATGGACATTGCTCCTGCTCGCATGGTATGAAAATGTAGTATTTGTAAGCAAACAGGTCACAATAAGGCACGTTGTCCTCGACGAAATTTGTAGTATTTGTAATAGATTTCTATTTTTATGTATTATTTAAAATATAGTTTTAAATGCTTAAGTTTGTGTTTATTTAAAATTTTCATCTTTATTTGCTATTTTAATTTTAGTTTCAATTTTTATGTTTGTGTTTGTAATGCTTAAGCTTAATTTTTATGTATAATTTATAAAATTTTATAATATTTATGTTATTAAAAGGGCACACAAAATTTTTAAGAGTTTAAGATTTTAAAAAAATATAAGCATATGTTTATTGAAAATTAAATTACGTTACAAAAAAATAAATTATTGGCCTTCATTAGGCATCTCGTCCTCTGATTGATAGGTTTCATTTGCCAAAATATTTGTCCTTTCAATAGACGTCAACAAGCGATTTGTTGCTGCCACTTGTTCTTCAGCCAACTTAAGAAAGTAATATCTGCAACGTCTTACTAGCATCCTATTATTTTCTTTCCGAATTTGTTTGACAGCTACCTCGTAGTCATCTTGATCTTGCCGCTTCATCACCATAGAAAAACGACGTGGTATAGGTGCTCCTAATTCTTCAAGTTCTCGAACAAGACGATTAGAGTCATCGAACCTATACTCCCACTCTCGTCTTAATCCACAGTAATACTCACATGGATCTGACTTTTGTAATATTCAAAAATCATCATCACGTTCCAGTAACATATGTGGCTTGTACATATCCATTTCAAATTCGTATGGATCCCATGAACACCAATTCCTATTTGGTGATCCAGAATCTAAGCTATCATTTCTATTTTCAGGAAAAAAATAAGCAAATGGACTATTTTGTGTTGGATGTGAGGAAGAACTTGCACCATTTTTGTTATTATTGTAAGACATTGTAGTATTTGTATATTTTTTATAAAGGTGAATACGCAAAATTTATATCGGATTAGGGCAGCAGAGTGTGCCTTGTAAGGCGTGTAAGAGTCCACGACTTACAAGGCGTGGCAGGCTTTACGACTTGTAAGTCGTGTCAGCCAGCATGCCTTGTAAGGCGTGTGACACTACACGCCTTCCTACTAAAACCCTAGCTGACACACTTCACGCGTTATTGCAAATTTTCAAGATTCGCAATTATCAGGAATCTATCAATCTTTTTAAATTGATTTGATATAACATATATTTTTTTAATTAATTTGATATAATACTGTTAAAATATAATCTTAAATATACCACAATATATTTAAAGGAACTTAAAAAAAAAGTAGATCAAAAAAATTAAAACGAAAGAAGTATAAATCTACTAACTTTTCAATGATTATTTTTTATACATTGTTAGAAAAATTAATATTTTTTCATATTTCAAACGGTGATATTTATAGTGTATCACTGCATATTTCATAATAAATTATTTTTCAGCTTGATTTGATGTATCACTGAAAAGTTTTACAAACCCTAAAAAAATATTTCATGTAAGGCGTGGCAGGGTCCACGACTTACAAGGCGTGTACACCTGCACGCCTTACAGGGAATATTTTTTTAGGGTTTTCAGTGACACATCAAATAAATGAATAAAATTATTAATATTCAATCTGTAAACTACTTTTTTTACATTATAAATAACACAATATTCAGTGTGAGCACTTATTTTCTTACATTTACACAAACAAAAATTTTAAAATGTCATCTTGGAATCTATTTTTTTGGCAAAGAGGTCCGATGACATATCATCCAGGTGATAATTTTGAAACAATGGGAAGAAAATGATTATTGGAGCGTGAATTTGAGTACTCACTCAATCCGACAGATCGCTATAACAGTGATTACAACCGTGTCATGAGGAGAGAATGAAACTATCGTGTTGCAGAAGCATATAATTTAGAGATAGACTTAAGAGAACGTAATCTATATCGTCGTGCAATTCAAATGCCACGTAGTTCACCGTCCGAGCTTAATCTTGCTCTAAATTGTGTTCGTGAAGAAAATAATAGAATGCGTATACGTTCATGGCGTTTTGATGCACATAAAAATGGATTTGACATTGATCCAGATTGGGGGTCTGACTGTAACATGTCGGACGAAGAAATTTTTTCATAATTTTTATTTAAATATTATATTTTTATTTACTAATTTATTTTATATTGTGATGCCTTTATGTAACTTATTAGAATTTGAAAGCATAAAATTTAATGCGAGGATTAAGATAACATGGGGTTTAATCAAGAAATCAAGAAAGGGTGGTCTTAGAACCATACCTTTCGTAATTGGTACTACTACTTTTTTTTCTATTATATTTTCTTTAAATTATTTGCATGCATTATAAATACATATTGTGTGTTTAAGTTAAAGTGTTAATACTGGTAATAAATTGATGTGTTTGGTCAAAAAGTATTGATGAGTAATTATTTTTATAAAAATGACTAATATGCCTTTAAAACTATACACAAAAAGTATGAATTAAATCATTCATGTTATAATTACATAGTATAAGGATCTCATAATCCTTAATAAAACTTTCTTGATTTTAAGTTTTGAGAACAAATATCTTTCTATTATATTTTCTTTAAATTATTTGTATGCATCACATTTGCATAAATGGTTCTCATTAACATGTTCTAACTAGAGTTTTTTTCAGTTGTAATTTGTAAAGTTTTATTTTTTCTGCTTATTAATTTAACAAAAAAATAAAAAAGAAAAATGAAAAAAAGTATTAATTTAACAATTAATTTCTAGTAGTACAAAATAGAGAAATATTAGATAAAATAAAAAATATATTACATGAAAATATAGAATACAAAAGGCAAATTTTTAACGTCTTGTAGGAGGTTCGGGCTCTGACTTTTGTGAATTCATATAGCTACCGGTGAAACAATATCTGGATACTTGTGATCTTGTTGATCTTCAAAGATTATCTTCATGCTGTAAAAAATATTTATTAGTAATAAATAAATTTACATTATATTAATATAAAAAGTACGTAAATTTCAAAAATCACAACATACATATGCTTGCGAAGGTCCTTCATCAACATTGGAAACATGGGACGTTGACACCTATAAAAACATGAAAAATTAATAATATGCTATTTAATTATAAATTAAATATTAATAAAATATTATACAACATAGCATACTTACCTTAGAAAAAATTAATCTCCCAGAAAATGAAGGGTTAGTTAAGAAAAATTCACGCATGTTAGTATTCATTTCGGGATTTTATCTATTGAATTATCCAAAATCATGTATCCCAACTTGTGGAGTTACAATATTCGCCCCACTTGTCGAAACTCCAGTATAATCAATTGTTGGATAATACGCCTCAGGAGTAGCCAACGACAAATTAATATTACCATCAAATTGTTCACCATTATTATCCGCATTTTCTTCATCCTGTAAATTATGCCTAATACGAACTCCACCCCGATGATCTTGTCCACCGTCCCTGCCACCCTGACGCGTACCCTCTCTCGGTGCAGCTTGTCGTGTCCGACAACGAATTTGAACTGGTGGTGGTTCAGCATATTCATTTGACGGTGTATAATTCGGATCAAAATTTAGATGTGTTCTCAAATAAGCAGCATGCATTGATTCTTTTGCAAAACATGCAAGTTTCATTGCAAATTTTTTCGCTTTGGCTGATCGATTTTGATCATTCTCAATCATACGAGCGTATCGATATATCTTTTCATGTCCTCTAGCCTAAAAAATTATACATAAAAAAATTATCATTTACTAAAAAAAATATCATTCGCATATATAAAAAACGATAGAATATACATACCAATGCTTCATGCCTGCCTGCCATGGGTTGATATCCAACTTCAACAGCATATTTTGGATTTGAAATAAACATACGTGAATGACGTAAATACCAATAAATGTAGTCCATTGGGTTGGTCATATAACTGGGCTCAAAAATATGACCTCCGCGTTGATTCCACACTACTTTCGTATAATCCAACATATGCTGCAACTGTGGTGTTATTCTGTTGCGCTTATCATGTTTAAAATGTTGTGGGTCATATAGAGATGCTTCAGGTATATGTTGAGCAAACCCAAATTGTCGGACTACACGATCTACCATATGCCATTCACGATAAATTCCACAAATAAGTGGCACCTTCGTCATCCAAAAATTACATCCCCATTGACACCACTCTGGCAACGCATTAATAATTGGTTCCGAATAAGACTGTCAAATAAACTATAAAATAATAAAAATTAATATTTTTAGTATATGAGATTACACAATTTTTTAACAAAAAATAAATTAAAATATTAATCACCTGAACATCAGTTAAATTATCCAATACATCTCTAATTACTGCAAGAACATGTCGAGCCTCATTTTGATGATGTCTACCGCGAGACCATTTACGTGCAAGTGCAATAGGAGATTCGGGATGTTCATCGATCAAAATAAATGGTAATGGCTACGGCTGCAGTGGGATAATACGCTCCCAAGTCTAGACCTAAAAAATAATTAATTTTTTAAATAATTATATTAAAATTAAGCAGTATATAATACAAAAACATGAAAAATTATATTATCATTACCTGAACTAACGAAAGAAAACTACAAATATCACTGGAAGCTTTCATCGATGCGCGACATAAACAATAATATAAGTATGACAGCACAGCTGCTCCCCAAGCCTTGTTGACATTGCGTTTAAGTCACGCATGTCAATCAAGTAGTCTGAACTAAATTTGCATCCAGACTTGTCGGGAAATATTGTTCCCCCACATAAACAAAATAGGTACAATCTAACTTTTTCTTGCAACTCTAACTCCGTTGACTCATCCGTAATTTCATCTTAATTTTTGATATATGTAATTATTTTAGGACCAAATATCCTATTTCCTTGAAAACAATCAACTAGGGGAATCCATCCAGTTAATTCCTCAAATAATTATCGTCTTCCGTTGAGTCCTAACTCATTTGCCCCTTGTTGAAGAACAGGGGTTCCATTTACAACCATTCCGAACATAATTTCTATGTCTTGTAATGTAATGGTTGCTTCTCCCATTTTAAAGTGAAAGGTATGCGTTTCTGGCCGCCATCTTTCAACCAATGCAGAAATTAGCCCATAATCGCAGGGCACAAATCCTACATTAATTACTCCTCTAAATTCGCAAAAACTAAAATAATTTAAAATACGAGGATGAAATGGATGATTTTTTATATGTTGCCAGAATTTTGAATCTGCACAGCGTACGATTAAACATGCGTCTTCTCCCTTTAATTCTCCGGTCCATATTGCTTCTGAATGATGTTTATGTTGTAAACATAACACATCATAATTCATTGGATCGGGATGTACAAAGTGTGAATATTCCATAACTATACACAAATAAAATTAAAATTAGTAACCATAAGATTGTAAATTAAATTTTTATAATTGAATATAATAAGAAAAAAATAAGCTATTTAATAATATAATTACCTTTCTTACACAAATTGAATTTTCAAAAATTTGAAGGTAACAAGATTTTTGTTTACCGTATAATATTTCTGATTGTGTGTGATTATTTTTACAAATGAACATTCCTACTATTTATAAACATGCATGGCGGTGTGCATGCAGAATGGGTCTGTGGGTGTGTCACCTTGTGAGGCGTGACAGGCTGCACGCCTTGTCAGCCTTCACAAGAGGCTTGTCTTTTTCTTTCACGTGAAGGGAATATATTCCCTTGGCCTTGGCCACCTCGGGAATAAGGACTGGGTAAGGCGCGTGGTCCTGCCCGTCTTGTAAGGCGTGTGGCAGGCCACGCCTTATATCATGTCGGCTGTCAGAAAATGTAGAGCGTGCAGCCTTGCCCGCCTTGTAAGGCGTGTGGCAGACCACGCCTTACCTTTGACGGTGCCGTTAACGTCTGTGGTAAGGCGCACAAAGGGGCACGCCTTTGCCCCTTTGGTCTATAATGAAATTTCAATTGCTGTTTTAAAATTTTCGAAAAAAAAGTTGCCCTTTTGGCTTCGGACTCTTCATAACCAACACATATAACAACTATATTATTTTTCTTTCGAAATGAACAAATTAATCATTTCAAGAGCATATATTTTAGATTCATTTGTTAATTTTGAGATCAGTCATTTGTTACTACATTTTACTAGTAAAATGAATTGCCTATACGGTCACCACAGTTCAAACTTTTATATGATTTTACCACCACCCATCAACAAAGAATATTTTTGTGTGGTTGACCAAAAAAAAAAAGTCTTCATATATATATATATATATATATATATATATATATATATAAAAGTAATTTATCACTTAATTTCTAATTTACCCTTGTTATTAATTAGTATTACAATCATTTCTCAATATATTTCTCAAACATTAAACTTATTATATTCAAAGGGTGCTATATTAAAATTATCATGTTATTTATTGTTAATAAGTCAAAATAATACTGAACAAATAAAAATAAACTGAAGAGGTAGATACCAAAAAAAAGTGATTAATTCGTAAAGAGGACAGTGCGACAAGTGAAATGTAATTAGAGAGAATTAAAGTAAAAGAGTTTGGTGTATGTCTTCTCCCCAAAACAAATGAAAGGCACAGTCGGAGAAACGCGCAAGAAATAATGTACTCAGCAAATTCAACATAACTTACATTTTTTCCGTTTGTTATGTCGATACATTACATATACATTATATAATTATTTATACAATATCGATACACGTTTAAATATTATTTATACAATATCAATATATGTTTATACACTATTTATACAATATCGATATACGTTTATACACCATTTATATAATATTGATACATTATATAACCTTTATACAATATCGATACATTACATATACATGCGGCTATTTTTCTTGTAATTTTTTTTTTGTGGCTAGTTCATTTTTGGGCTATTTTTTTTGTAAAGAAAACTTGGCTATATTTATTGTAAACTAATTACTTTATTGTACATATTTGAAATTATCCCAACTTTTTTACCCTTTTTCTTTTTCGGGTGGAAGATTCCTCCTTTAATTTATTTTTGATTTTATTATTATTTTCTGGAATACCTAGAAAATAATTTTGCATGTAGCATTTTTAGAGACTCATAACTTAATTTAGTGATGTTCATAATTTTTAGCCACAAATTTTAGTATTCTTACTGCTTCAGACGTAACAATATTGTTAATAATGATTAGATCTCTATTAGAATTTAGACTACTCAATTAATTAGCCTATAAGTTAGTTAGATACAACATCTACTTGACAAATAGTATGATCATTCATTACTTTATTACCTTTGGAAATAACCTATTTACATTTGTAATAATTTGACGATTGTTATCTAAAAACTTTAACCTCTACGACACTTTTTTTGAATTCGTACTGAGAATTCCCACATTGAAAAGTAAAATGCTCCCTAACAAAGACGACTTTGTACTCAGGGAGACTTGAACCCCTCTAATTAAGAATGAAAGAGTACTTACCACTCCATCACAATCCTTGTTGATACCTCCCGTGCATTTTCGCTAGGTGGTGTTTACCATTTTTTGAAGCTTTAAAAAATATATAACTAAAATTCCTAAGCTTTGGAAATAACCAATTTACATTTATAATAATTTGACGATTGTTATCTAAAACTTTACCCTTTAGTCATTTTTTTTTATCTCTCACCTGGTGTTCGATACTCATGTTAGATGCCAATTAAATTTAAATTCGTGTTGAACAATTTTACATTGGGGGGAGGGGATTAAAACACCTTCTAACAAAGACGACTTCGTACTCAGAAGGACTCAATCTCAAAATCTGTGATTAAGAATAAAGAAGTACTTGTTACTCTACTACTATCCTTGTTTGATATCTCTAGTGCATTTTCGCTAGGTGTTGTTTATCATTTTTTGAAGCTCTGAAAAATAGTATACGTATAACTTAAAAGTCCCAAGCTCCGTGAGTTTACACATACAACAATGAAGGGCACCTAGCTAGAAAGAAACAACAACAAAGACATAGGAAGTATAGTATTATATTTGGATTAATTTCAAATTTATATTATATATACGTGTATGAAGTAACAATATAAGCTTGTCATAAAGTACAATATATGAATAATTAAATAATAAAAAACTATTAATCATCTTAAATTTCTAAATATTCAGTTAAGGATTAAAAGTGTATATTTTAATTAATTAAATAGATTAAATATGCAAATTAAATATTATAGGAATCAAATCAAAATAAAAATTTATCAGTAATTAAGGCACCAGAACTTCAGCTAGCATATTCTTTGTTGTCAATTTTGTTCATTTTTCTTTTTGTGTGACTTTTTAATTGTTGTATTTCCCCCCAAAATCCGCTATGTTATGCTTTACTTGAGTTAAGAATCGCTCGAAAATAACTTTTCTATCTTCAAAATAGGAGTAAAATTTGTGTATACACTACTCTTTTGAGATCCCACACATATAGAATTACACTTGATATGTTGTTGTAGTTGTAATTAAGGCACCAAAAAGAACTTTTAACCCTATAATAATAACACTTCATTCGTTCATTTTTACTTGTCCACTTTGAATTTTGCATGTTTCTTAAAAAATAATAATTAATATGCGTATTTTATCATGATATCATATTAATTGATATTTAGTATTAAGATTTGGTAAATAATTTGGAAAAGTAATTAATATTAAGGATAAAATATAAAAAAAAATATCTTTTAATATGTTAAAAATGACAACTAAAAATAAAAATCTATTTTTGAAATAATGAATTTAGTAAAAATGAACGGAAGGGAAGGTAATTAAGGCAGATAGTGTAAAGCGTGGCTAATTACATTAGCTTCGGCTTCTTCGCCGGGTGTAGAAGAGAAGTTTAGGGCAAGATGGTAATTTCGAAAATAAACGAAATCAAGAAAAGATGAGTACCGAAAACAGAATAAGCCAAATTCCAGCACTATAGCTTGGGAAGAGGAAAGAACAAGAAGACCCACAAAGAAGTCTCTCCGTTGCCTCTCTCACTGTCCTTTCTGCCTTATTTTTCTACTGGGTATGTATCTTTTCTTCTCTTTTCTCTTCAATTAATACTAATCTTTGATCTTTTTCGATTTTTGATTCCTTTTTTTGTGGACAAAAAGACTGAATTTTGATTCCAGCACTATTGGTACTGTTTTTTGTTGTTCAGAATTGTTTAAGACTAATTAAAGCTTTATGGGTTTTGATCAGTGGATTGAAATATTGTTGTTTTGACTCACTCAGAGAGATGATGGGTTTAGGGTCTTTGGGTAATGGGGGTGGAGGGTCATCATCATCCTTCTCCAATTTATCACCTTTAGCCCCACCTTTTACTGTTGATCGGTCCAATTCCAAACTGTTGAATTTCAGTGATTCATCCTATACCGGTACAGTACCATTTGGTGGACAGTCTTGGCAATATGCTGCTGACCCTTCACCGCCTGGATACAATTTTTTCCCTTCAGTTACTGATTCTGTGCCCACAACTGAGTTTTCCCCTTCTGATTCTGTTAACCCCACCAGTAACCTTTGGTCAACTTCAAATCCCACTGTTAATGCTTCCACTGACACGTATTCGTTCGGTCGTGAGGTGTATTATGCCCCTTGTGTGCCTTCCATAGTGAGTAATGACCACTCCTCGTCCGCCTTCAATGAACCTTCGCTTGATGTTTTGCCTAATTCTGGTAATATCCCTGTTAATGCATCATCTCAAGTTGATTATACCCAGAGCTTGTCGGGTTTGGAATACCCGGAATCGCATTGGAGTTTTTTTAGTAAAGTGGCTGATGGGAAGCAAGATGAGAGGAAGCGAGTTGATGGAAGTTTCTCCTTGGGGAATGTTAATGCTGGTGCTTCATTTGGTTACGGGAATGGCATTTCTCAAGGTAATTTGCTCTTGTTCTAATCTGTAATCTCATTGTTCCAAATTGCAATATGTTCCTTGTACGATTGAACAGTGATGTGCATGTATGTCTTCTCATGTTTTTCAGCTTTAGAATTTCAGCATTTTTATTGTTCATATATGTTCCATGTCATGGTTTGTTTCGAATATATTACACCAAGTTGTACAGGTCCCTGGTTTATCTGTGTGAATTTGCTTTCTGAGTGTATCCAACTTCTATTTTATTTGCATTTAGGATGTCAATTTTGACTTGTTTAACCATTCAATGTCTTATGCTTCTTGTTGGTAATAATCTTTTTAATTGCTTTCACTATTGTAGTACTGTTGTAGTTTTTTTTTAAAAAAGAATCTAATTCCAATGATGAGTATTATATTATTCCTGACCTGAAAATCTTCCCCGATTATCAATTCCATTTCAACTTCTTATGTCAATGACAAATTATTCATATCATGGAGTTAAAGTCTTTTACTTCTACGTGTCTGATTCATGCGATTTTGTCTCTCTGTGGGGTGAGGGTTGCTATGTGCTTGTAACTAGTTCAAAGTTGGAGCTTAAAAGAAGTTTCTGTCATTTTTTAAATTGTCTAAACTCGTTGCATTAATCCAATCAGATAGAGGCTTTTAATGTCTGTCATTTTGTAGGTAATTCACTTGAAGGTGTGAACATGGCTGGAGAAGATTCGGGAGCACTGTCTGGAAATTTTACTGACGGAGTATATACTGGGCCTTCAAGTATGGGACATATCGATGCCAAATCATATCTCACTCAAGAATCAGTCTACCCATCTCTTAACTCAAAAACTGCTATTGGTTCAATTCTCCCTGTGTCTTGCCAAGTGGGACTTTCTTTAGGGTCTTCTAATAATTACGTGAATTATGAAAACCCTTTTACTCCACATGAGAAATTCTTCCAACCCCTTGATTCTTGTCCCCGTGATACATCCACATCAAAATCTTCTCCTGTAGTGGTTATCAGACCAGCACCTTCTGGAAGCCCTTTTTTTGCAGCAAAGACAGACTTGCACAAAAATGTGGATATTTGCAAAACTGGAGCTAGTAACAGTGAGAAATCAGATGTCTGTGACCTGTTAAAGGGTGAGGAAACTCGGCTACCAATAGATTCTCCGGTCAAAGAGTTCTCCTTGGGCACAAGCACACCACTGGACTTTGGCAAGATTAAGGACATTTTTTTTGAATCGACATCAGTTAACAATTTGTGCTCGACCTATCCTCGTGGTAGCAATAGCATAGAGGTTGCAGCTGAAGAAAGATCTGGATTTCAAGCTCCTTACAGTAGTGCAACACCTGTGACTTTTACCGAGAAATGTTCAGATGCTTTAGATCTTCATAATCCAAATGTAGATTCACCCTGCTGGAAAGGTGCTCCTGCTTTTCGTATTTCTCTCTGTGACTCTGTTGAAGCTCCAAGCCTTTGCCACTTCAAAAGCAAACTAGAATTCTCTGAGTTTGGTCAAAGCAATCCTTTATTTCCTGCAGCAGAACATTCAGGGAAAACTTCCTTAAAGAAACCTGGTGAGGACAATCTACATAACCATAATGTATATGCAGGAATTGGTCTGTCTGTTCCTTCAGAAGGAACTGGAACTAATAACTACATCACAGAAGAACACAGGACCAATGATGTCACAAAAGAAACATTTGTGCATATGGATCTGTCGAGCAGTGGTGGGGTACATAAATTTTCCGAAGATCTGAACAAGCCTAGCAAAGGATATAATCTACCTCAGTACTTCGAAAATGATTGTCAACTACAATCTTCCTGCGGCAAGCACCTTAGTGTTGATGAACACAAATATGGACCCACAAAGCATAGTTTGCCGGAGGGATTTATGCATTCTGGTTTGAATCTCAATGACACATTAGAGGGTGGAGTAGTTGCACTAGATGCTGCAGAAAATGTTTTACGTTCACCAGCTTCTCAAGAAGATGCCAAGCATGCCCAACCATATCAAATGGGATCAAGTCCAAAGCTGGATGTTCAAACACTTGTGCAGGCAATTCATAACCTTTCGGAGCTACTTAAATCTCAATGTTTGAATAATACATGTCTACTGGAGGATCAAGATCAAGAAGCCCTTAAGCATGCAATTAGCAATCTTGGTGCATGTACCGCTAAGAAGATTGAAACAAAAGATACAATGTTTTCCCAGCATGAAACTTTTGAAAAGTTTGGAGAATGTTGCCGCTCTTATATGGTATGTTTTCGCGATAGAACAAACTAGCTAGTTTAGTTTTTAGGTTTGGCCAATTGCCAATGTGTTCAAATTGTGGAAGAAGTTGCAGTATTACCATTACTGGTGTGGAATTAAATCCCTCCTTCCAGACCTTAATACTTGTGTGGCCATGGACCACCTCTTCTCTACATTGTGGACAATTGGATCCCAAAAATCTAATGGTCCAGATATAATGGATAGAAGAGGAGCTTGCATATGCATTTTTCTTTTATGTGACAATTTTTCAATATTAACAACTTTGACATGATTTCACCTATTTTATTTGTTAATCAACCTACTTATCATGTATGAAATTGATATGCTTCCCTTGCTTGCTTTACTCTCTCAGTCTAAGAGAGAAAAATAAACCTAAAGAATGAGATGTGTATTCTGCAATATACGTTGCTGTTAGTACAATTGTCATCTTTATCATCTCATATATATACTTTAGAATGGATGTCTTATGTCCATGAAATCTTGTTCTTAAATAAGAGAACCTCAATCATTCAGGTACCTTTTTGGCCATTGACTGGGTCAGTCCTGTTTTCGTCTGACCTTTGAATACTTTTATCATGCATTTCTGTTTCATATACTCTATGAAACTAAGTTTTAGTATGTCATTATCCTTATCGAATTAATAGGATTTGTGTGTCAGTTTTAGACTTTTGATTGCTGTGTACCTTTGGCCATTGACTTATCAGTCCTGTTTATCTTATTGAACTTTTGGTATTTTCATTATGTGCCCTTCTGTTTTGTATGTGAACGAATGGATCTAAGTTTTAAGTTCTCTGTTTGTGTATCGACTTGATAGGCCATGTTTGTTAGCGTAATTTTTTTAGATAACGGTAATCTTCTCTTCCAGGGCACTGGGACAGGCCACCCTCAGTTTATAGAAGAAGTTACTTGGGCTTCCTGTGGACTCGGTAATCAGCCTATGCATGAAGATAAGAGCAAGAACAATGGGAAGAAAGCTGAGTATTCACCCCTTCTAACTCCTGCAGATGAAGTAGGGGATTCAAATGAAGAACAAGTGGTCCAGGTATGCTCTATGTGTAAGTTGTGAAATTTTCATTTAAATTTTAGTCTTGTAAATTCAAGTGTTGAAAATGAGACTTTGAAGGAGTTGCAACCATCGAGAGTTCTACGTTAGTGGCCTACTAATATGGCAGGCTTGCAGGCTATAAAGAAAGTCCTCAATGAGAACTTTCTCTCTGATGAAGGAATGCAGCCCCAAGCCCTTCTTTTCAAGAATTTATGGCTTGAAGCTGAAGCAAAATTATGTTCCCTAAGCTATAAAGCTCGTTTTGACCGTATGAAGATTGAAATGGAGAAGCATAAATTCAGCCAAGGAAAAGGTAAAGGCTGTTTGTTTTGATATCTGTGCTGTTACTCTGTTACAGTTGTGGTCTCTATTCTGTTTCAGAAGTTTCAGTAGATGTGACTGTTGCCAATAAGATTTTGTGCTTCAAATTTTCTCCAGACTTGAACGTGAGTTCCTCGATAGCACCTGAAGCTGAAAATGACTTAGCATCAAAGATTACCACCCAGAGTCCCTCTACTTCAAGCAAAAGTGTCCACATTGACGATTCTGTAATGGAGAGACTCGATATCTTAAATAGGAGGGAAGAGAAATTGAGTTCATCGTTCATGAAAGAGGAAAATGATCCTGTTAAGGTTGGCAATGATGCTGAGGATTCTGTTATGACGAGACTTAATATCTTAAGGCAACAGGGAAACAACTTCAGTTCATCATTCATGGGAGAGAAAAAAGCTTTTGATATGGTTTCCAGTGACACTGAGGATTCTGTTATGGAAAGATTCAACATCTTAAGACGAAGGGAAGACAGCTTGAAATCATCTTTCATGAAAGAGAAAAAGGATCAGGATGTGGTTGCCAATGATGCTGAGGATTCTGTTATGGCGAGACTCAACGTCATAAGACACCGGGGAGACAACTTGAATTCATCTTTCATGGAGGAGAAAAAGGATCAGGATGTGGTTGCCAATGATGCTGAGGATTCTGTTATGGCGAGACTCAACGTCTTACGACACCGGGGAGACAACTTGAATTCATCTTTCATGGAGGAGAAAAAGGATCCAGATATGGTCGCCAATGATGCTGAGAATTCTGTTATGGCGAGATTCAACGTTTTAGCACACCGGGGAGACAACCTGAATTCACCGTTTATGGAGGTGAAAAAAGATCTGGACATGGTTGCTGCTGGTTCTGCAGGTATGGAGAATCTTGGATTGTTAAATGGAGAAGTATCAGAAGATCAGAGAGCAAATGTGGTCATAGAGCCTTATTTTTATCATCACAGTGTTAATGCCAGCGAAGGTATATTTGGGTCTTATGCTGATGGTTCTGGATATGACTCCATGAAACAATTTCTTCTCTCTGTCGCGGATGATCCAGTTGTCCATTCAAATAGGAAGGCCAGACTGGGAAATCACCACTCTTCAGGTTTGTATGATAGTTCTTCTTCAGACTGGGAGCATGTAGCCAAGGATGAGTATGTGTGACAGCTGATGAGTCACGTTGCATCGAAGATATTTGATGTTCTCTTTCCAGTCAATATATGAACACACTGTATATATTGTAGAGTAGACGGAACTACGTATTCGTATTGTCTGCTTTCTGATACTGCAATATGCTTACTCCGTTACTCGATTGTGCATATTGTTTTATTTCTGGCTTTCTTGTGTAGTCATTACTATATTTTGCTAAATCATTACTTAAATCCAACTTGAAGAAAACATATTTCAGCTATTATATGTAATTGAACTATCATAGAAACCTGAAGATATCTTACTAGTTTTGCTTACCTTCAACCTTATCAATACTACCAAACAGTTGTCCTGATTATCTGCTTATAAGCCGAAAAAAATATATGTAATTGAACGGTAAGATATACATTAGTTTTTCTTTTATAGAGATTGTTGTTGTATAGTATTTCACTCTTTAACTGAACTTAAAACTATGAGGTTTATTGTCTAATCGTGTTATATTAACACTAGGTGTTGTAATACTAGTAGAAGCCAGCTAAATCCAGTATTTAATTAAGCTATTTCGTGAAGAAACAGCAATAATAAAGACATAATGGAACTACAATAGGGAGGTTATCATACAATGATTAAATAGTATACATATAATAAGTATGATTAAATAGTATACATATAATAAGTGTCTGATTACTTATATGTATCAATTAGAAATAAGATTACAGCTTTTATTTGCAATTTTTTTATTTTTTGTTTATGATAGTCTTTTTTCCCCCAAAGCAGTAACTCTTGATAAGGACACGTCACCTCACATAATTTGCAAGTTGGGTCCTAATTGTATTGAATTATCTTGTTATTTATACGATAGAAACCGAGGATGGCTCTCAATATTATATGCATGTGATATTACCTTGTTTAAAATTTTATTTTAACCATCAAATGCCTACATAAAACTTTAATTAGTGAATAGTGTTTTAACTCCAATAAATCTGCAAAATCTCATGTCACGGGTCCAAGATCACATTCATTGTTGGATTTAACTTATATATGCATTCAGAGTATAAATAATTTTTTTTATAAATGAATATTAACTTGTGATAGTAAATTAGATTACCAAATAATATTTATAAAAAGATTTGTGTAAATATAGTTTTTACACCGTCACTACATAAGAAATTATACTTTTTTTGGAGAACCATTCGACTCATTTCTTATCGGTGGCAAGTCTTTGTAGCTTACGTAACTCGATGATTATACATTTGATTAAACACACATAATTAAGAACTAAATTTAAAGAAAAGAAAAAGACCCACTTGCAAGCATAATTCACTATAATTAGCAGAAATCTAGAGTTAAATCATTAATTTATGCCTAACCACTACACTTTGTATTCTCATGCAAAAGAAGTCAACAAAATTGATTGGATGAGTCGAGCTTGTTTTGTTCCTACATATATCCTAAAGTAAAATAAAGATAGTAAAATGTATTTACGTGCAATTATAGTCAATCACTGACCAACTCCAGTTGTCCTTAGCTTTCCAAAACATTGGGGCATCTTTGCATATTCACTGTACTAGAAATCAATATTTACTTTTACTTGTCCAGTTTAGAAAATCAAAAGATAATTTATTACTATGATTCTTAATTTCTTGTTCTTATTAATTATAATCATTTTTCAAGACATTGAAGTTATTATATTTAAAGGGTGATATAGTAGATTTATCATTTTATTAATTACTTCTTAAGGGATGTGTTAAGTTTAAACATGGATAACTAAAAATAGAATGAGGAAGTACAATTTTACAGCTTACTGCCTTCTCACCATGCACTAAAATATTATAGATTTTACCAGCGAGATTAATTATATTGTATTAAGACAAGTTAACATTGGGTCCGGCCACTTGATATATATATATCAACGGGTTGTCCCTATATATTGACATCGTTTATTAATAAAGCTACTCAAGCTCACTAAGAAAGAAAAACGCTTGTACTAGATAAGGAATAACTAAAGGAAAATGAGTACAGGAATGTTGATGAGTGCACTAATATTGTTGGTTCTATGTGAGTTCATGATGTTAGAAGCACAACTTCAAGTGGGATTTTATGATGATTCATGTAGTATGGCTGAGTTCATAGTGAAACAAGAGGTTACAAATGCCTTCTTTAAAGATAGGGGAGTTGCTGCTGGCCTTGTTCGCATGCATTTCCATGATTGCTTCGTTAGAGTAAGTCTTTATCATTTTTACATAATCTATGTATAAATTGGGGGGGGGGGGGGGGGGGGGGGTGGAGGAGATGAAGATCCTACATTGGACCGGAACAAGATTCTGGGACTCCTTATATGGTTGGACAATCCTCCTCCCTCCTTTGAGCTAGCTTTTGGGGTTGAGTTAGGCCCAAAATCTATTTAACATGAGTCAGACCCATTGGGTCCGATGTGGGGACCTGGACCATGTGGGGGTTGTGATTATATTCCCGGTCCATGGTTGTGCACGCTCTAGTTCAGACAGTGTCTAGGTGTGGGGGATGAAGATCCCACACCGGACCGAGATTCTGAGTCTCATATGGATTGGACAATCTTCCTCCCTTTAAGCTAACTTTTGGGTTGAGATTGATAATATTTTGATTCTGGCATTATGGATAGGGTTGTGATGGATCATTGCTGATTGACTCGACTCCATCGAACAAAGCAGAGAAGGACTCACCAGCAAATAATCCTAGCCTTCGAGGTTTCGAAGTCATTGACAGTGCAAAGGCCAGGTTGGAATCTGTTTGTCAAGGAGTTGTTTCGTGTGCTGATATAGTCGCTTTTGCAGCTAGGGATAGTGTAGAGATAGTAAGTATACTGCACTTAGTCATGCAAATTAAGATTTTATTAAGCATTATTACCGGATTAGGAACTTAATTGCATGCTTGAAATTACTACAGACTGGAGGACTTAGCTATGGTGTTCCAGCTGGTAGAAGAGATGGCAGAATCTCATTAGCTTCTGAGACAAGAAGTTTGCCCCCTCCTAGCTTCAACGTTGACCAGCTCACCCAAAACTTCAAAAATATGGGACTCACCCAAGAAGAAATGGTTACTCTCTCTGGTAAGCAGCAGTGTAGCACTTCATTAGAGTTTTATGCACTGACAGTTTACTGAATCTTTGATCTCTGATGTCTAGGAGCACACACCATTGGTCGATCTCATTGCGGGGCCTTCAACAGCAGACTATACAACTTCAACTCAACAGGCAGCCAGGATCCTAGTCTTGATCATGCCTATGCAGCCCAGTTGAAGCAGCAATGTCCACAAGGCAGCACGGATGCAAGTCTGGTAGTGCCAATGAATCCTGCAAGCCCAGCTATCACTGATGTATGTTACTACATCGATATTCTGGCCAACAGGGGCCTGTTTACATCCGATCAAACTCTTCTCACAAATCCAACTACAGCTTTTCAAGTAACCCAAAATGCTAGGAGTCCATTCCTCTGGAAAAGTAAATTTGCTAGTGCAATGGTGAAGATGGGCCAAATTGGTGTCTTGACAGGCACAGCTGGTGAGATCCGAGCTAATTGTAGAGTCATTAATAGCTAAACAATTGTTATATATCTCTGTATTCTAATCGGGGACTGCTCCTTTCAAGCTGGAACTTTGACACCGATGCATCATCTTCAACCAATTAGTACTGGGAAATAGATTATGTATTGGTTTGCCGCCCTATCACGTCATTTTGTCTCATTTTCAGAATCATTTCATCAAGAGATGTAAGATAAACATGCTCACATTGAATTAAATACTCCCTTCTCTCAACCAAAAGATTGAAATTGCAAATACTTTCAATCATGATCCTAAGCCATGGTGCTGTTCAGGCAAAATGGAAATGCTAAGATAACCACTTCATGCACAATATAAAACTTCCAAAACAATCAAACTAATAAAGAAAGCCCTTCATTTCTTGATATTGGTCATTGAGGTTCTACAACGCACTACTACTCAATAAGGCGTTCGCCAATTAACAAGGGCAGCAAAAATAGAATGAAAACATGACTTGTTCCAAAATTCATCATAGAGCACGAATTGAAAGGTAAATACTTAAAAAATACTCAAGTGGTCAGCTCCATGATGGCACTGACTATGTCTCCATTGTGGGTCTTCAGAGCCTTGACTGCCTTGCTCCTGGACACTCCTGCTTGTGTCAAGACCAAATCAATGTCCCGAGGTTCAACACCAGTCTCATCGACCTCCTCTTCTTCTTCATCTGCCTCTCCAGCAGCAGTAGAAGCAGAAACATCTGGCTTGGCCATCACAGATCCCATGTCAGGCATCCTAAACTGCTGAGCTGCCTGTGTCTGCAACTGTGAGCTCAAATCCTCGATCTTAGCCTCTCCAAATATTACATAAGTCTCAGAATTTGGGCTTTTGAAGACATCTGGTTTTGAGATGAAAAATAAAACCTGCAGTATTGTGATTGAACTGGTTTGCATAAATACATATTCTTTTTAAAAGATATTAAATTCAATAAAGATGAAATGAAGAATGACCAAGTTAATTTACATTTTTGGTCCTCTTAATAGTGACCCTGCTAACACCTGTAACAGGTTTCATGCCAAGCTTCAACATGGCTTTTCGACTCTTCTTCTCACTTCTGCTTTGCTTAGAATTACCACCTGCATTATTTTCCACTCAGATTTGTCTAAAAATTATATTAACAAGCATCATACAGTGAGGCATGGTTATCTCAAGCATCACACAACTATATAACGGCGTTCATGTGCAGTATTGTGCAAAAACAAAACGAAAATGGGTCATAAAACAAGCCAAAGAGATAAGTAGCGAGTTCCGAAACATCAACATTGGTCAGGCTGCACACCAGGAAATATACTGTGTGTTGCAGCTAATAACATGGATAGCTAAGTCAGACATAAAGGCATAACATAATTTCATACAATGCTCAAGACAAATTGATATCATAACATCATCCAATGTCAAAAACATGGCAACCAAATAACATCTATTACGAATTACAAATATGTTTTGAGTATAAATCAATCTAACGCCAATTATGCTGTTTAACTATTACAGAATTAAACAGTCAGTTAACTATAGTAGCGTCCTTTTCTCCTTCTAAAAAGCTTTTGGAAACAGTGGCGTTAAGCATTTCACTTATCACTACTATCCAAAGTCCAAACAAACCCCAAATAGTTTCAATGCATTACATTATCCTATCCACAAAGAGTCTTGAAACAGCTCATCCAATCAAATAATCTGAGCCTTGAAACGCCCAGTGCCGTCGAAATAGATAATTAATTTCACAAAGTGTGACCAAATCAAACAATGTAGGAAAGGCAAAAATTGAATAAAGAGAAAGAGAATGAAACGAACAAAGAGGATTATGGGAAGGGAAAGAATACCTTGTGCGCCATCTTCCTTGTCATCGTCTTCATCGTCATCAGAATCGTCAGCGTCATCATCGTGGTCGTCTTCCTCTTTGACGTCCTCAACAATGGGCTCATCATCCTGAAGCTTCTTCTCGACTTCGAGTTCTTCTATGACGGGACCTGGCATGGCTGCTCTGTTTCTGTGTGATGGAAACGGGAAGGGTTTGTTTGAGGATAAAATTCGTAAGCAACAAGGAATTTATCAAATGGTGAGGTGTTATCCTAGGGTTACTCGCTTATGGGCTTGCGTAACTAGAGCCCAATATCATCAGCCCACTTATACCTTGTCTTTTCAATCTTCAATTCAATACATAATAGTGTAATCTAAGGGTGGACATGGTATGGTATGGTACAGTATTTGAAATTTTGGTACGGTAACTTTGGCATTTGATTTTTAAAAATATTATACCATTACTATACCAAATTAATTTGGTATGGTTCGGTATTTTGAAGTTCAATTTCGGTATTTTGCGATATGGTAAATCGATAACATAGTTTGTTCAACTTCAACTAATATATACTCGTATAATAGAATATTATAACTTTAACTTTTCAAATAAAGGTCTCAATTGTATCATACTAACACATTACATATGTAGAAATATATATTCAAAGAAAAACAAACAACTCCTTTTGTTAATCAATTACTAGTCAAATAACTCCTTTTGTAAAAGACATTTAAATCAAAATAGACTAGTCAAAGTTCTAACTTTTAAACATTTAGTTTATATTAATACTAGATTATATATTTGTTAGTATTTTTATAATATATATATATATATATATATATATATATATATATATATATATATATATATTATTTATGTAACTATATACTTCGGTATGGTATTCGGTATTTTGGTATGTTATTTCTAAATACCGAATATCGTACCGAATACCAAAAAAATTTAAAATATATATCATATACCATATCAAATACCATAATACCAAAATCACGATATGAATTTTTTTGGTATGGTATGGTAACTCGGTATATACCATACCATGCCTACTCCTAGTGTAAACAACATAAAACACACTAGTTTGATGGCTAATTACTTCTGAATCACTAGTTTTAAATATTAGTACATTTTATATCACTATTTAAAACTTGTACCTTAGATACATATGTAAATAATTTTGGTAATTGAAGATATTTTCGGTAACAAAATTCCTTAATATAAGGCGAAAATCAAGGAATTAACGGAAATATATATTTTGGTTATGTAATTTGATTAATTTAATTTTTATTACTTTTTAAAATAATAAATTCATTAATTTGATGTATCTACTACTCAATTTTATACAGTGCATTCAAATACATGTATCTGGTTTTAAAGATGTATGTATCTGATATCAAAGATACATATATATACATCTATCAAAGTTTATCTAGTGTATATGTCTATATATATCTAGTATTAATTTCATATATCTGTTTGTATGAATCTAATATTAGTTTTATTTATTTACTTATATGTATTTAGTATAAATTTCATATATCTGTCTATATGTATTTTGTATTAATTTAACGTATTGAGTATCAATTTCATACATTATATCCAAAAATACATGTATCTAGTATCAAAGCTACCCTATCAAAACTTTTGATACATGTATATATGTATAGATACGTACTTAGACGAAGACGAAAAAGTAACACAATATTCAATAGGTGATTTCATGTATCTGCTTATATGTATCCAAAACTAATTTGATGTATTCAGTATCAATTTCATATATTATACAAAATATATGTATTTAGTAGCAAAGATGCGTTGCCAAAATTTTTGATACATTTATTTGTGTATAGATACGTACTTAGACGAAGAAGAAAAGAAACACAACATTCAGTATCAATTTCATCTAGTGTATCTAGTATTAATTTGATGAATCCAATACAAATTTCATATAATGTATCCAAAATACATGTATCTAGTATCAAAGTTGTCCCGTCAAATTTTTTTATATATGTATATGTGCATAAATATATACTTAAAATAATAATAAGAAGATATATATATATATATATATATATATATATATATATATATATATATATATGCATCTTCATCAAAGTAAAATAACATAAAATCTGCCTGAAACGGTGAAAAGAAACGTAACTGATTTAATAGATACATAAACTAGTGTCTAGTTTTGACAAAAGTAATTACTCCACTTAAGGTCTTATTGACGTCATCCTAGTTCTTGTTATGTTTCCCCAATAGCCCGTTATGTATCTTGACTTGACAACTATTTAGATCCATATCTGGCAATCTTAGAAACTCAAGAACATCTAGCAATTTCTTTATTTAAAGGGTACCCGTGGAATCTCCTTGAAACGACGAAGGAAGATGAAAGAATGTGAAAATGACGATGGAAGATTGTGGGAGAGAGAAATTGGAATAGAATATGTGAAGATTTTTCTTAGTGAGAGAGATTTGGGGGAGAAGTTGGACTGATTTAGGGAATAGGCGAGATTATAGGCGAGAATCTCTCCTATTGTGTTGAATCGTGTATCTCAAATGATTGTGGTATATTAAGTAATTACTTTAGAATTTTACGTAATATTTTGAAAGTAGAGGTATTATATGTAGATATAGTATGGAAGTATAATTAATTATGTAATTGCCCCAATAATATGTATAAAATACTTAAATAACCATACATCTTTACAGTAACTACTAAATTTCTCTCTACTTTAAATTAGGCTTAATAGATAAACATGCCATACAACATGGTTTCAGCTTGTAGTTATGTCCTTCAACAATAGTTAGGCACTTTAACTTGTATAAAGTTAAATAAGTAGACACACGCATCTTATGTGATTTTCTACATAGAGTTTTACGCGAATTGCCACATAGGACGCCACATAGTATGCATGTGTCTACTTGTTCAACTTTATACAAGTTGATGTGCCTACTTGTGCACACCCAAAGTTGGAGGGCATGAATGTCATGCTCCGAGGCTACCCCTAGACGTAACACAGGACTCGAAATCACAAGTGAACCCAAGTTAACCCTTGGTCATAGCATAACTTCGACATAACATGAATAACAAAAGCGAAAACATAACGAAGATAATAAAAGCACCAGCTTAACATAAATAATTTTTTTTATGAATATCACAATCTGAAACAAGAAATCTGAATATCTGTCTATGTCTGAAAAGCCTCTAGAACCATTATAAGGAGTTGCTGGGACAAGACCCCAGCTAACTCTAAGTACTGAAGAAATGAAATAAGAATACTAGACTCATAACTAGTCCTCAAAAGATGAGGACTCATCAACACATACTGAATGGCCTGCGACCTCTAGCCACGAGCCTGAGAATGGGAATCCGAATCTGCATTATAATAAAATGCAACATAAAGTATACGTCAGTACTATAAAATGTACTGAGTATGAGAGTTTATGCAATAACATGGTAAAACATTCTTAAAGATAAGCTCATGCATAATAAGAGAAACCATGAGTGAATACCATAGGTTAAGCATAAGGTATAAAATAGAAGTCAAACTTCAAAATAGGATATCATAAGACTTAATAGCTTGAAAATATTCATACAAGAGTTTCTCTTAACCGACATTAAATCATGATCAGCTACATGATGTCCAGTGTCATGCACCCATACTGAAAAAGGTTATCCTAATCGGCTAAGGCTAGAATCATGTTCAAAAGGATCCTGTCATGCGCCACGGAGGATAATCTATGGTGGTAATATAGATTTGGATTTGGGTTATCTAGAACCCTCATCGTTCGGTGCTAAATACTACTCCCAAAATATATCATAAAACTCACATACATGTGACATATCTAGATGCCAAATCTTGTTCATGTTCATGTTTACAACCCAGATCTTCATAATACTCACAAACCTTATTTAAAAAAATTATTCATGAGTATTGATGGCACATTGAGATGTCTTATTTTGCATAGTAATTCATATCTTAAAGGTTTGTGTGGCACTAGTTCAATTTCATAAATACTTACAATTTCATAAGAAAATAAGAACTAGGCATGTAATTTACGTGAAATTCATGAGTCATAATATCAACATATGCAAATTTTACTTAAATCAACCATGCACGCAAAAATGGCTAGACTTAGCCTTCAATTTATGAAATAGAAATTTATTTGTAAAAATTCATGCAAAATCATGCAATTTAAAATTAGATTTCATAGAAGAATCATGAGAAAAGTCAACTCATAAAAGCCCATGAGAATTGGGTAAAAACCCTAATTTGAAAGTTCATAAAATCAATATAGAATTTGGGAGTTTTGGGCATAAGGGTGAAAGAATCTCTTATTGAATACCCACATACCTGAATTGAAGCTTTCTTAATCTAGGATGAGAGGGATGGAGTGTAACGACCTGTTCCATCGTTACTGAAAATATCTGTGATCAAGGCAGGTGCCTCTCATTCATAATAAGAGTTAGGATTAATTCTTTAGTATGAGAGTACATTTGGTATGTACTAAGTTCATACAATACTTCTAGCACAAAGTTAAGTTGAAAGCTTCCTTATCGATTTAGTTTCGGGCTAAGTTCAAACTAGGATCAACTTCAAATGTATATTCCTCCTAGAATATAAGGAGTTAGGGATCCCAATACCCACCATATTAAAGATCTCTGAGTTTTCTTTCCAACACCAGCGACCGTTCGTCAATCCGCTTCCCGAGTAAAAAGTTATGACTGTTTTACTGAAGACTGTCTGTGCTGAAAAATTGAGTCCGCTGTAGAGGAATTTATGTCGCTATAGCGGTACCGCCGTAGCAGTTAGCAGTCCGCTATAGCGGAATGACGGAACCAAAATTCCAGAAATGGGTTTTATAATCTCATTCTCCCTTTTTAGTCAAAAACAGACAAGGGTTGCTCCAAAAACCCTCTTAGACTGCTCTAAAGCTTGGGAGCCATGGGGAGGAGGGATTCCGGCTGAAAGAATGCAAAACCATGGATTTCGGGCCTTTCATCCATCAAGGAATGCCTTCACAGAGCCATAAAGTGCATTGTGCAACTGCTTGGCGTCCAGGTAGGCTAGGTTTTCTTTATTGAGTAAATTGACCTGCTTTCATTTCGTACTTGTTGTATAGATTGAAAGAGAGAATCCATGCCTAGGCCTTTGGTCATGGAGTCTGGAGGAGAATTATTTGGTTGAAATGATTAAACTAGAGATGGTTGATTTGTATAATGTGTTGTAATAATTTGAGCTATTATGCTTAATTAGGTGGGGTATGAAAATACAATCCAGGGACTATAATATCGGGAAGGTTCGGAGAACCGAAAGGGTTTGGAAATTAAATGACCGTGAAAGGAACAAAAGTATCGGAACATAAATTGGTATAAAAAGTAGAATTTCATAAATGGTGGTATTACCAAGGTTAGGGAAGGTTTCTCCATATTGTATTTTGGTCCTAGGAGAAGGGTAAGGAATATGTGTATCTACTAGTGTGTGTTAAGGGGAGAACCATGGTTAGTCTTCAGACGGAATTTCAAGGTTAAGATTATGTACTCAGAATGGAGGTAGGTGATGATTATTGATTTTCTGTATGCATTGTATGTTTGTGTACTTTTGTCTAAGTATTTGTATGGTTTGCATTGCTTAGAGAATGATTTAGGAATATCCAAAAGTCCTATTTTCAGTCGTATAAAATGAACTGGTGTTATTGCTTGTTGGTTTACAAGTGTATTTTGTTCATTGTGTGTGACTGGTTGAATTTCTGTGTGACATTCGATTGGCTCGGGTACCACGTCTGGTACAGGTTACTTATTAGTTGGCTCGGGTACCATGTCTGGTACAAGTTACTTATTGGTTGGCTCGGGTACCACGTCTGGTACATGTTACTTATTGGTTGGTTCGGGTACCACACCTGATACATGTTACTTATTGGTTGGCTTGGGTACCACACCTAGTACATATTACTATTTGATTGGCTCGGGTACCACGCCTGGTACGAGATTTTTAATTATTTTGATTGTATTTCTTTCGATGGTTCCATGAGTAGACCAGGTTGTGTTTATAATTTGTGATCTTGTATATGGTCCTTGAGAGGTCGAATTGTTCAATTAAATATGGTGGATGATCTTGGGGTAGATCAGACATCGCATGTAAACACTTAGGGATCTTTGATTGGTCCGGGTAATGAAAAGGGGTAAATGTCATGTTTATTATTATTGTTGAATGATTGTTGAACTTGTCCCCTGTGGTTGATAAGTCAAAAGGTAGACTGAGAGTTTGGAATTATACTACTGGATGTTATTATATGTTGTACTGCTTTACTCAGTGCAGGTGTACTATTTGTTCTTTACATGTTGGGTTCCAAAGAGGGCCGAGATTTATTATTATTTGGTGCATAGTTAGTTCTTGAAGGGCCGAGTTACTGCGCTTAAATGACAAGGTGGTTCTTTTGTGAACCGGAGTCACATGTTATTGGCGTAGATGATGTCCTAGGGATCCTTATTTAGTCCGGGATATGTAAAAATGATATATGTTATTGTCACTAAGAATTGTCAAGGTCGGTTAGACTTGTTATGTGCGGTTGATAAGGTAAGGAGGAGACTTGTCATTTGGTTATGATGTTGGTTGTTGTTACTTGTTGAGTATGACCCTGGGGTCATTTGGGGACATTTTGTACCCGTAGGTGGTGGTATGATGGGTGTGGTCTATGTCACCAAGTAGTGGAGTTTACTCCGGGTTGTTGAGTCATAGCGGTTGACTTGGGTAAGGAAATGATAGTCTGGGTAGGGGCATCGATATTGATAATGGTAAGTGTGACTTGGGAATCTAGGTGATAAATGTGACTTGGAAAGTCTAATGGTAAGTGTGACTTGAGAAGTCTAGGTATCAAGGTGACTTGGGAAGTCTAGGTGACAAGGTGACTTGGGAAGTCTAAGGGATAGAAAGGTTGGTTCCAAATTGGGTTTTGATAATGGTGGATGTTGACGGGTGGAAGTACTGGACTTATGTATTTACCTTGATTTCTTATATGATGGTAGGAGTAGATTCGGGTCGATCGATGATGCCTACCAGTACGTGTATTTGTACTAATTCTACTCTTGCTATACCTCTTTGGGTATAGTCTGGTTGCAGGGTTGGTGATATCTCACAGGTTCGGGATGACGGCGATTCTCCAGCAGGTCCTACTTCTTTCTTCTATGATGGGAATTGTGTCTTCTTCATTTTTGTGTCATCTTATAGTAGCTTTTATACCAGCTTAGACTAGGTTCTAGGGAGGACTGTCTCATATTGTAAATATTTTTCCGCAAGTTCTTTAAGTCATTTATTTTTCTGAAAATTTTGTAAAAGAAGTTCGATTTATTAAAAAGGGTTTTATTTCATGATTTATGTTTTTTTTTTTGCTTTGCCTGTTGGTTCGGGTGGTAAGAGTTCTCCTATCTAGGTGGATTAGAGTAGGTGCCCGCACGGTCCGATAGTTGGGTCTTGACATAGAGACTTGGAGATGAATTCCTTAGCTTGGAGCTTGGAGCTTGAGAGAGTAGAGACCCTTTCTTCTTTTAAAAGTTGAATAAGAGTTTGGGAGGGGACTTATGCTAATTAGGGATGAAACCCTACTAAAAGAGTTCAAAACGACCCCACCTAGGAGTAAAAAGGGTGAAAAATTACCAAAATAATTCAGAAATTTAATTCAGAAAAATAACTTAAAACTGCGGCTTCAGATTTCACGAGGGCAACCCACGAGTCGTAGACTGAACCACGACTCGTGGTTCCTTTTTGTGGTTCCTGGCCTAAAAGATCAACTGTGGGACATGGTTCCACGACTCGTGGTCCCTGGGAACATCAACATTTTCAGGAAATCCAAGTTTAAAAGTTGTTTCGAATTTTGGGGTGTTACAATGGATGTCAACCAAAGCCAAGTTAAGAGACACTTTTATGTATTATGCCTTTAAATTAATTACATAGTCTCTCACTACTTACTATTTTTCTATCAAATGTGATGTATCTCGAACTTATAAATAATTTCAAAAGTTCTTTTTCTCATTCCTCTATCTCCCTCCTCACTGCCATCTCCGGCCAAGAACCAATTCTCTCTTTTTTATGGCTACTTTCATTACCATCAATTCTTCCTCCGACACCACCACCGTCACTGATGGAGGTCCATTTCAAGCAGAATCAATCCCAACCGTTGATCTCCGAGACAACCACCACTCCCCTTCCCCCTTTGTTTCGCCGTGTTCTTATGGATCTGATTGTTGTTGCGGCGCTACTCCAACTAACCTCATCATGGAAGCAACATTTATCGATCCCTTTTTATTGTTATTTCCTTCTCATTTTTGTTCTCATTTTCGCAGGTGCACCGGATTCAAAGAAATTCACCAGAAAATCTTGAATCTGGATAGATTTTATAGTTTTACGATTTTCTTTTGCTGGCCAAAACTTTATTCTCCAGCATATTGCTACTGACTTTTTAAGCTTAGTTTCCTAATATTTTGATCTTTTCATCCGTCGTTGTTGCTTGCTCCGACGATTGTTCGATCGATAAACTCAGATTCACAGATATATAAAAATATACATGAAATTATGAAACTTGGATACATGAAAATATACAGGAAATTATGGAACTAAAATACACAGATACATGAATATGTATCTGGAAGAATCAGTTTTAGTGGTAAAAAGTGTAATTTTAAAAACTAGTGTTTGAGAAAATAATTAACTCATATATGTGGTTTCGGTTATTTACTCTAATAATATTGCATAAAAAATACTATTACAAAATTCAAATCCTTCTTTTTAATCTTTTGGGTTAAAAAAAATACTTATCAAGACGAAAATTTGATTGTTTGAATTATGATTAAAAAAATTGTGTGATCAAAAGGTTAGGGCCTATTTGACCTTTTTTTTTTTAGTTTTTTAGAGTTAAACTCCAGAAAATACGTCTGGCCATAAAAATTTGATAAAAACTTGTTTTTGCTTTTAATTTTTTTTTCAAAAATTTTCAAAAACCAAAAACAACAAAAGTCTATTTTCACATTTTCACTCCAAATTTCATATTAAGTTACAATTTTATAACAAGCTAATAATTGTTAATATATTTTTTCTCTTTGAGAATGGTACTATACTAGTCTCATTAGGTAAGTAAATCTCTTTTGATTTTTCTTTTTGCTTGTGGTATTAAAATATTTTCTTAGTTTTGTTGTACATAATACATGAACTAAAACAATCATAATATTTTCTTTTCAACTACTATCATGGTATAACGAATAAAAATAAAGATTCATTAATAGATATGACACTTGAAATTTTAATATATTCTTTTAAATGCTCAATACAGAATGTGGATAATATATTACTTAAACTAATTGTTCAATTTAATTTTTGAATTGGCGTTGAATAGAAAGGGAGTCTTGGCGTAACATAAAGTTACTGCTATATGATCAAGAGGTCATGAGTTCACCCCATGGAAATAACCTTCTATAAAAATGTAAGATAATACTGTGTACAATAGACCCTTGTAACCCGACTCTTTTTGGAATCTCGCGCATAGCAGGAGCTATAGTGCATCAGACTGCCCTAGATGTTGGAATAAGCAATGAAACATGTAAATCTTTTAATGTTAATAGAAAATTTAAACAAATTATAAGTTCTTGCTTAGTTTGATCAAATAGAAAAATAATTTATTACTCCTTGTGTGCATAGATGAAAGAATGAGAATTAATTTTTTCATGAAAAAAGAAGAAGATAAAACTTGCAATATTGAGCCCGTAAACGAGCCTTCCTTTATCTAATAATCTTATATTCATCTAACATGATCAGTATTAGTTGTTGAGTTTCTTTAAAGGGTAAGTTTTAAAGGATAAGGTATAACGTGAATTGAAAAATCGAGGGAAAATAAAATTTGAAAAAAGTTTATTTCTCCCTAATTGGTAATAAAGAGGAGAACTTTTGTGCTTATACATAAAAACACTTTTTCTAGCTCTTAAAATGTTGAGAAAAGAATTTTCCCTTGTGCCGTCGTCGCTTGCTTGCTTGGCTTTGATTGATTAATAAATTTTTTGGACAAATTTATTTTTCATTTGTCATTACTTAATTTCCTTGAGAAAAAAGATGTGTGCGCAAAGTTTTATTGCACAACTTTAAAAGGGGAAAGAACACGACATAGCCACTTGACCAAATTATTTCTCTAAAAAATGGTCATTTTAAACTTGGTCTATTAAGTGGCCACTCGGCTATTTAAATTTTAAACGGTGGCCATTTTTAAATTTGGACCATTTTGGTCCCTTTTTAAAATATTCTATTGTTGCTTTTATTTTATTTCTCTACATTTTTTTGGCTAAAAATTGGCTATTTTTTTTAAACAATTAAATACAATTGTATAGAAATTGTATAATTTTTGTATAGAATATGTATATTTTATAGGATGCATATAGAAACTATATATGATGTATATCGAAACTATATAATCATTGTATAGAATATGTATATGTGTAAGATTTCAATAGAAACTGTATAGGATGTGTATATAAATTGTATAATTATTGTATATAATATGTATCTGTATAGGATGTGTATAAAATTATTTCATTGTTGTATAGAATATGTATATAAGATGTATATAGAAATTGTATCATTGTTGTATAGAATATGTATAGCGACTCCGCGGTAGGCGAATTGGCTAGAAAATGGAATTTTTAATCCCTTGACTATTTATTGAGATTTGTTTCAACCTAGTGACTACTTGTGTCCTTGCCCCATTTTGAAAAGCAAAAAGTTCTAAAAACCAACTATATAATTTTCAATACGTAAAAATATAAATACTTTCCACAAAATGTTCAAGCTGAATTTTTTTCCTTCCAATATCAAAGGCAATGTCCGTACATGTTGGAAGAGAAATTTTCTCACGTGAATCCCACGTGCAAAGCTTATGAACGTTAAGAAATAAATAGCAGATTGGGACAATACTAAGTGTACTAATTTTTTAAACATAGAGGACTATTAGTGTTTCATGTGAAAAAAGAGGGATGATTTTGAGTTTTATCCCAAAGTCAAATGATGTTTTTGGGCCTTTTCTCGAAATGAATGCATAACAAGTTCACGTGGAAGTTTTTTTTGTTTTTTCACCTAATATTCATACTCATATTGAAGTCCGACTAAATTTTAAATTTACGCATTGCAGAGCCTATTTTCAGGGACAACACTCTCAACATAATTTTTTTCATTCGCACATAATGAGCTTCCTCATTTTGTACTTGGTAACATTGTTTTTGGAATTCTCCATCTTGATTAGGACCTTGGGCAAAATAAATGCCCTCTTGACCTTAATATTGATTTTCCTTAGCCATGGAATTGTAACCCAAACCTTGAACATTATCCATGACGTTGACTTGCCTTGGAAGTCGGTTCTTTGCTAGCAACTTTAGTGTGGTTGTTAATTTCGCGATTTGTTGACCTTGAGATTGAATTTCCTTGGTCAATTGAATCATGGAAGGATCGCTTTGGGGGCACATTATTTCTAGATTGCCAAGCAAATGATGTTTCCGTCATTTCATCCAAAATCTCAGTGGCCTCTTGGTATGTCTTGTTCATTATATTTCCAGGACAGTTGGTTCACATAATCTTGATTTGTGGTGTTGAGCACATAATAAAATGTTTGAGAAAACATTCTCTGTCATATCATTATTTGGACACTCTTTCACCATGCTTTCTTATCTCTCTCATATCTCATGTAAAACCTAATTTGGGAATTTCCAAAACGTTAATATCTCATCTCTCAATATAACCATCCGTCTCGATGAGAAATACTTTCTAAAGAACTTCGCCACCAACTCATCCTATGTATGGATAGATTGGCTTGGCAGACCTTCCAACCAATCTAAAGCACTATCTCTCAAGGAGAATGGAAATAACCTCAACTGTATGGCTTCATCCGTGACATTTGGTTATTTATTCACTTTTCTCACTCTTTTACTCCAACTTTCATCTTTTTTCATCATTCTTGATCAAATTCTTGATTGATTGACTTCCTTAAGCTCCAAATCTTGAAATTCACCAATTTAAGTTAGTTTAGGTTATTAATTATACCCAATGACTCTTAAAACTCAAAAAAAAGACAATTATAAGTTGGTATTTTATCAACTTATCACTAAGAATAACGTGTACAATGGAACAAGAAGATGTATTCACATCACACATGGTGTAGTTGAAAAATTGTTGAAGTATGGTTTTATATTCTTGAAATATGTAAGGTCCAAAAAAAATTGGCGGATCATTTAACCAAGAATATGGCAAAAAAATGATCCTAGAAACGTCGAGGGAATGTGGATAAGCCTATTGATTAAAGTAGTATGCTTGACCTATTTATGGTCAAACGAAATCATATAATTTCTCAATATACACCACATTTTCTATCCCTATGACATGTGATAATATTTTATAAGATTGAACTTATTTTGCTCTTAATGATTTCATAACCTTAATGTTGTCTATTGGAGATTGACTTGATGGAATCACCTACATGCATATAAGAGTGTGATCGCCTTTTATAAAAGACTTGGACTGTCTTTCTAGAGAACTCATTAGACCCAAGGTGTGTGGATGATAATAAAAGCACTATTAATATCATAAAATTTGCATAGAATTAAGGATATGGCATGTGTCATGGGGATCTCAACTTATATCCATTTAGTTTAAGAGTACTTCACTTTATAGATATTAGTTGTTTCACTATGTGTTAATCCAAATCAAAAGACATTAATACTTAAGTACATGCTCCTTTTGTCTAGAATTTGTTCTTATTCGTGCCTTTGCATTAGTATCGATTTGTCAAAATTATTCTTTGGTTTCGATAATACAAAGAAGAAAGTAATTTTTTTTTCTTTTCAGTCCCTTTTCATTTGTTCTTCCTTGTCTTAAAGTGTGCCTAATTGATTGTGGAAAGAACTTTTCTCCTTCTTATATTGAATTGTCTTCCTTCAAGGTTGTAAAGAGCTGGTAATCAGGAGTAGTCTCACACATATCAGAATTGGTCTTGCAAGGCAAAACAAATTGAATTCACCCCTGCACACGAGATATATGTGAGGTCTAATCCAAAATTTTATTTAATAAACTATTATTTTAAATATTTTTGAGCCTACCAAAAAGGTGTCTAACTAAAAATTTACATAAATATATCCAATAAAATACTACAAATAGTAAGTATTGGGTTTGGTCCTTCTGTGTATGTGTTTTTGTGGTGCAGTGTAATGACCCGTCCCGTCGATATTAAAAAATTGCGATAAAAATGAATGAGCTAATAATTTGTGTGTTATGACATTGTGTGAAATTGATTTTTTGTAGTGTTTAACTGAAGCGCGGACTTAAAAACTAGTTAAATCATGAGCTGCTAGTGTGGCTCGTCGTAGCGAGTCGGGCCTCATCGTGATGACTCATTATAATGAGAAGAGTCTCATCGCGATGAAGGTCACGAGGCGGAGTTTCATTTTTAAGGTTTCAGCCTCCAAATTCTTCTTAAAAAAGGAGGTCTTCTTCTTAAAATGCCCAGCACTATTCTAACCCTACAAAGGCTAAAAAAGAGAGGAAAAGCTCTCAGGAAGAGCTCGAACCCTTGTCACGACCCAGACCGCCGTGAGTGGCACTCACCTAACCCCTCCCGGGTGAGCGAACCATCACTTCCCCGAACTTAACCGTTCTAACAACTCAAAACCAAAGTGCGAAAATTAAATTAGCAACGCAATAATAACAAAACCACTTCATTAATATAAACCTGCGAAAATTACCTCCTAGAATCTTAAAGTCGCAGTACCAAATAATCTACCAATGTCTAGAATACGGAGATGCAACCCCAAAACAAGGAAATAGTTTAAGCCCGAAATAAGTGGGCTACAAATCTAATGATAGATTCAAGGCAGCTCGATCGAAGCAGCTCACCCTTGAAGTCTGGAAATGCCGGCACTACAGATGAGGTCGCGTCTCAACCGCTGAAAGATTGCCTATACTCACAAAAAGAAAAGCAAGTGCAGTATCAGTACACCACCACTGTGTACTGGTAGGATTATCAGTCAGTTCCAAATAAAAATAGTGTATAATCAGTATAACAAATCAAGTATAAGTACGGAAGACATACAACAAGTCAACAGGCACACCTAGACTACAAGTCTCTACCTAGCTTATTCCCGCATGAAATCCACTCTTTCTAACTGTAAGCAATAATCATATAACCAATAAACTATCCCTTTTCGTCTAACCCAGACCCACCCTGGATCCCCTCTAAAAAACACCTAAGTGTTAACCAGACAACCCAGCCTAATCCAAGGCCAACTCAATAGATACAATAGGATTCCCGGTCACTCAAGGACCACCAGCAAATATCACATTTCAATAAAACAGCCCGGTCCACTCATGGAACCAATAACAGTTAATGCAATACAATAATATCAATGCAATGATGCAGTAAAATAAGCCCGTACCAGGCGTGGTACCCGAGTCAACCGTTAGTATCCCGTACCAGGCATGGTACCCGAGCCAACCGTTAGTATTCTCGTACCAGGCGTGGTACCCGAGCTAACCGAATGTAAATTAATCCACAGTCAACTAATGAATAAACAACTTGTAAAACCAACAAGCAACACACCGTTCAATCCACAGACTGTAAAACAGGACCCTTAGACATTCTAAACAATTCCTCTAAGCAATGTAATTCATACAAACACTTAGATAAAAGTACAAAAATATACAACATTCACAGGAATCGTAAGCCATCACCTACCTCGAATAATCAAGCTCTACAGTGCCAGAGCTTTCCCTTTTTCAGGATCCCTTGCTTGTTCTTGGTCTAGAAATAAACACATAAACACTATAGTTAATTAACTGGCCTAAAT
The DNA here is from genome assembly GCA_003996215.1 of Jaltomata sinuosa. Taxonomy (NCBI): domain Eukaryota; kingdom Viridiplantae; phylum Streptophyta; class Magnoliopsida; order Solanales; family Solanaceae; genus Jaltomata; species Jaltomata sinuosa. The sequence goes on along the minus strand of QJPP01001804.1, from coordinate 9,425 downwards.
TACCCAAATTATACAAAATCCTAATCCTCAGGCCAAACCATGATCATCTTAACCCTTTTCGGGCTTCTCCGTCATTAATTCACCTAAGATTATCATTAATACCGATACATTTAGAGAATTTAAGCTCGGTGATCATTATCCATTAACTATAAACAATACCCAAAAACTCTAGCACCCTAGAATTCCCCCTTTTCCCCGGATTCTACGATCCTAGGTTATCCTAAACCTTTCCCCAAGTCCACCCCTAACAATTCTATCGCGTAGAAAATATATTACAGAGTTTGGGGAGTAGAATACATACCTTTATGACGAAAAATGGTGAAAAACTGGTAGAAATCGCCCTAAATCGCCCCCTTCTTCTCCCAAAACGTTTCAAGAAAAATTAAATTATTTTGGAGAAGTTTCTGCATTAAATCCCATCGTGCTCCGCTATAGCGGTACCGCTGTAGCAGAGTCATCCGCTATGGCGGAGGCTAACCAACGTTGACTTTCGCTGTAGCGGTAATTTCTCCGCTACAACAGAGGTTGCTATGTCAACCGCTATAGCGGTTGACACGGGATAGAAAGTTATAAAATCTCCAAAACTAGTCCATTTTACAACACACTTATTTTCCCGATGTTCTGAAACAACCTCTTCACATCAACCTCAATTTCGGGAGTTCTACTTATCCGAATTCGATTTCGAAAAGTCCCATGGACTCTTTTATGTCTTGGATACGTGGAAAACTAGCTCAAAACAAGACTTCTAACCCAATCCTTACCCGGATTTCCCTAGACTCTACCTCGCTCCAAAACCGGCCAAGGCTAGCCTGGTCCCGAATTTCAAACTCCCAAACCCGGAGTTTTATAACTCTAAAACTTGGAATGATTAGACTACCCATAATGATGGACCCGATCATTACAACAGATACCAATTTACCCATCGTTCATCCCTGAACGATCAAACCCAAATTTACGGAAATAAAGGAAAGAAAGTGTAGTATCTGAATCCTCAAACAAATGAGGGTACTTGTCCCGCATGTCCTTCTCGGTTTCCCAAGTGGCTTCCTTAACCGAACGATGCTTCCACTGAACCTTTACCATATTAATCACCTTTGTCCTCAACCTCCGGACATCCCGAGCAAGAATCAAGACTGGTTCCTCTTTATAATGAAGATCTTTATCAAAAAGCACCTCATCCCACTTGATGATGTAGTCTCTATCCCCATGGTATCACTTAAGCATGGATACATGGAATACCGGATGGACGCCCGACAAACTGGGCTGTAGTGCTAACTTGTAAGCCACTGGCCCCACAATCTCAAGAACCTCAAACGGACCGATGAACCGAGGGCTAAGTTTGCCCTTCTTACCAAACCGCATAACTCCCTTTATTGGTGACACTTTCAACAATACATGTTTACCAACCTGAAATTCCATGTCCCGAACCTTGCAATCTGCATACTCCTTCTGCCTGCTTTGGGCAGCCAACAATTTGGCCTGAATGCCCCTTACCTTTTCTTGCGCTTCCTTTACCAATTCCACTCCCAAAAGCTTTACATCGCCTTTCTCAAACCACCCAACCGGTGATCTGCGACTTCTCCCATACAACGCCTCGAATGGTACCATGTCAATACTGGAGTGGTAGCTATTATTGTACGAGAATTTGCACAATGGTAGGAACTGGTCCCAATGGCCCCCCGAAGTCCATCACACATGCTCTCAGCGTGTCCTCCAATACCTGGATCGTCCTCTCAGACTGACCATCAGTCTGAGGATGGAAGGCTGTGCTAAAAGTGAGTTGTGTACCCAACTCTTCATGTAGCTTGCCCCAAAATTTAGAGGTGTTATGCGTACCCCTATCTGAAATGATGGACAGTGGCACCCCATGCAATCTCACAATCTCCTTCACGTAGATCTTAGCCAATTGCTGTGAATTGTAATCTACCCTGACCGGAATGAAGTGAACGGACTTGGTAAGCCTGTCAACAATGACCCAAATTGAGTCATACTTCCCCAATGTCCTAGGAAGACCCACCACAAAGTCCATGACTATTATTTCCCACTTCCACTCTGGAATTGGCATTCTCTGAAGTAGTCCTGCAGGTCTCTGATGTTCATACTTTACCCGCTGGCAGTTCTGACATTTGGACACAAAGTCAACTATGTCCCTTTTCATCCCGAGCCACTAGTAACGCTGCCCCAAGTTCATGTACATTTTAGTCACACCCGGATGAATTGAGTACCGCGAACCATGAGCTTTTGCCAAGATTTTCTGAATTATATCATCAACCCAAGGAATACAAATCCTTTCTCTGAAATGTAGCACTCCACTGGAGTCTAACGTGACGTCCCTGGATTTCTCGGATATTACCTTACCTCGAATCTTACTCAGTTTTGGATTTTGAAACTGTTTGGCCTTTATTTCCTCTATGAAGGTGGCTTTGACCTCAATGCTGGACAACAATCCACCATGTTCTGAAACTACATGCCCCAAGAACGCAACTGAAGTCAACCAAAACTCACACTTAGTGAACTTTGCATAAAGCTTCTGGCGTCTCAAGATGTCCAACATAATACGAAGATGACTAGCATGCTCCTCTTTACTCTTGGAGTAGATCAAAATATCATCGATAAGCACAATCACGAAGGAATCCAAATATGACTGAAATACCCCATTCATCAAACTCATGAATGCTGCCGGCGCATTGGTCAAACCACACAACATTACTAGGAACTCGTAATGCCCATACCGAGTCTGAAAAGCAGTCTTAGGAATGCACTCAGGCCTAATCCTCAACTGATGGTACCCCGACCTCAAGTCAATTTTCGAAAACACCGATGCACCCTAAAGTTGGTCAAGCAAATCATCAATGCGGGGTAGAAGGTACTTATTCTGGATGGTCACCTTGTTCAACTACCTATAATCTATGCACATACGCATACTACTATCCTTTTTCTTTACAAACAAAACAGGAGCACCCCAAGGCGACGCACTGGGATGGATAATTACCTTATCAAAGAGTTTCTGTAGCTGAGTCTTAAGTTTCCTTAACTCTGCCGGAGCTATACGATACGAAGGAATGGAAATGGGATGAGTGATTGGCTCCAAATCAATACAAAAGTCTATATCCCTGTTCGGAGGCATACCAAACAAATTCGCTGAAAACACCTATCGAAACTCAGAAACAATTGGAACTGACTCAATAGATGGGGACTCCAGACTATCATCCCAGAGATGAGCTAAGAAGGCTAGACACCCCCTTTCCACTAGCTTTCTAGCCCGAACAAATGATATGATATCAACTGGATTAGGCCTGTACACACCTTTCCACTCTAGCCTATCTTTACCCGGAATCTCTAGAGCCACTGTCTTGGTGTTACAGTTCAACACAACATGATAAGGGGACAACCAGGTCATGCTCAAGATAATATCAAAATCAACCATATCCAGGATTACCAAGTCTACCCAAGTATGCTACCCCACAAACACAACAGAATAGTCACGATAAATATGAGTCACAATCACAGACTCTCCAACCGGGGTAGAAACATGGATATGGGAATCAAGTATTTTACGAATCAATTCCAGAGCCAGCGCAAAACTCACAGATACATTAGAATATGTAGAACCTGGGTCAAATAATACCGAAGCCATTTTATCGCAGACAAGAATGGTACTTGTGATCACCACATTTGATTTTTCTGCCTCAGTTCTCCTTGGAAATGCATAACAATGAGCCCGATCATCAATTCGGCAACTTCCCGGGCCAGCTGTGATGCACCTCTGCCCGTGCTGCCGTTCCCTCTTTCACCCAAGCCTTCCTGAAAGTTACCTCGCCCACTCTGTGGATGACCTCCAGCATTACAACCTCTACCTGCCGGGACCACCGCTCTAGACTGTTGTTGACCCTGATTACCTGTCTACCTGAGTGGGCACTCCCTCTTAAAGTGGCCCAGATCACCACAATAGAAACAACCACAGTCAAGTGTAGGCCTGCTAACTGATGTATAAGACGCTCTCTGGCCTCTAGGAGCTGAAGACTGATTATGAGCTCTCTGACGACCACCTGTAGCAGCTGGCAGAGCTGACTGAATAGGACGGGTGATGTGACGCCATTTTACGTCACTTTCGACTCCTTTTTACTAAGAACAATCGTGCGTTTTCAAGCAACCGTTGTTGTTTTTGATGTTTTTATGTTGTATTTGTAGGAAATGGAAACAAACACGGAAACGGACGGAAATACGAGAAAAAGAGGATTCTGCCTAAGAGTGACGGCTTGAGTGACGGTCCGTCACACAGGTGACGGTCCGTCACAGAGACTGTCGCATGGAGGCAGCAAAGGAGGCGGCACCACTAGTTAACAGTGACGGTCCAGGCGACGGTCCGTCACTGGCTTGACGGTCCGTCAGCCTGGCCGTCAAGTTAAGGCAGTGGCGTTAAGCGGCTGCCCGCGTTTTGGGGATTCCTAGCCCGTTTTGGATTTGGCTTCTATTACTCCTATAAATACCCTATGATAGGTTTATTTTATTTATCATTCACCATATTCTCTGTGGGATTCGACCCCAACCTTTGTTTGGGTTCTTTACTTGACAACGATCGCTTACGCTTCTTTAATTAGAAGTGTAGTTTGAGCGTTATCAAAAAGTGGCGCCGTTGCCGGGGAATACGGTTGTTAATTAAGTCTGGTGTGTTTATTTGACTCTTAGTCATACTTTCCTGCTTTCACTTTTATTTGTTGTTTTTGTTTATTATAGGGTATATAGTTGTGCATACGGTTGTTTATTAAGTCTGGGGTGTCTTGATGAAGTCTGAGTAATCAAGACACCCGCGTCGTGCCGCGACGTTAAATCAGGCGCTGTATGGGAGGCAACCCATAAATTGTTGTTGTATTATAGTCTAATTAATTCGTGGGGAAACCTGTGAGTCACCACCGAGGGTTTTTGTTGCCGTGTTTCTTTTCCCTCCGGTGTCCTATCTAGTAGAACCGGCATGTTTAGGTTGTTATTTTAAATTTTTTTAGTGTCTATAGTGATGAGCATGGCGTTTTTGTTGACTAAAAGGAGCCCCCTTTAAAAAATTTCTGGTGTTGTACTTATGTTGAAACGATTGACTGTCTGGATCCTTGGATGTCATTGTGTGGTTATGATTGGAACAAGTATGCTTAAGCCGAGCGGTTGTTTGATAGTTGGTAACGATATAGTTTCTTGGTGCCAAGAGTGTGTGAGCGTATTGTTATAAATTCTTACTCTGTGCATGCATCTAGAACTTGCCCGGTCTATTTTGTTAAGTTTGAAGTTTGGTTGCTTAGGAAAGGATCACAGGCCCTTTTTGTGTGCAGTCCACTTAACGTAAAAGACCGTCCAAATATAAATAACCCCTTTGATCCCTGTTTGAGCCATAATTGACCTTGTTCTTTCAATAACCTGTCACCATTCCTGTTTAACTTTGAATCCCTATTTTGGCCCTGGTACTTCCTTGGACATCGTGCACCTCAACTCAGGCAATCAGCCTAAGTTGAGGGTGGCTACTATAGAGGTAAACCCTGTTTTGGCCCTGGTCCTCCCTAGGACATCGTGCACCTCAACTCAGGCAATCAGCCTAAGTTGAGGGTGGCTACTATAAAGGTGAATGATAAGAAAAAGAGGACGGAAGAGATTGGTTGTGAGTAGAGTGAAAATGCGGGTGTGTGCCTAAGAAAAAAAGAAAGAAAGAAAAAGAGATGAAAAAGATCGAAAAAGAAATAAAAAGAATTGTCAAAATAAAGAGGCCGCACCTGTAGCTAGAAAGAAGGAAATATAAAGGTGAATAAGGATGGACAAAGTAAGTTATGTGGTAATAAGACGTCGGTAGTTCCAAGGAGGGCTTAGTCACTAACCCCTAAATGTATCCTACCTGCACCTGAAGCCTCATTACAAGCCAAAACAAGTCCTGTAGTGATCTTGAGCGGCTTTCTGAAGAACTGAAATAGAATAGTAAGGGCAAGCCTATGGTATCGCATGTGCTTTGTTTGAAATCGTTTGTGAGTGTGAGCGCTTACCTAGTCCCAAATCGTGTGTGTGGGATTTCTTTGTGGTGAGGGCACCAAGATTTTTGTATTGTCTATTGATTGTTAGGATAGCTGCGCGTGTGTATGTAGAATGTTCTATCATATCGGAATGACATGTTTGGATCCTTGCAAGTTAGTGTTGCATACATTTGTGGGCTACGAGGGAGCTTGATTTAAAATGGAATAAGATGTTGAATGACCATGAGTTGCTAGAGACACGAGTTTGTTTTCTTAGTTGAGTCGTCTTATTGTTTTTGTGTCATGTTGCTTGAGGACAAGCGAACGTTTTAAGTTGAGGGTGTTGATGTGCCGCTATTTTACGGCACTTTCGACTCCTTTTAACTAAGAACAATCGTGCGTTTTCAAGCAACCATTGTCGTTTTTGATGGGTTTATGTTATGTTTTCAGGAAATAGGGACAAACATGGAAACGGAAGGAAATACGAGCAAAAAGAGCATTCTGGATAAGAGTGACGGACCGTCAAACTCGTGACGGACCGTCAAGCCCAAGCCAACAAGGTGGTGACGGTCCGTCACCCAAACCGTCACACCAAAGCAGTGTCGCACCAAGGCAGCCCGCGATTAACCGTCACACCAAAGCAGTGTCGCACCAAGGCAGCCCGCGATTAGGATTCCTACCGTGTTTGGGATTTGGTTTCTCGGATTCCTAATGCGTTTGGGATTTGGTTTCTCGGATTCCTAATGCGTTTGGGATTTAGTTTCTCGGATTCCTAATGCGTTTGGGATGTGGTTTCTCGGATTCCTAATGCATTTGGGATTGTGTTTCCTAGACTCCTATAAATACCCTATGTTAGGTTTATTTTATTCATTATGCAAATCACGTTTTTACAATAATTTTAGGAGAGATTTGAGCGAAACTTTGAGAGCAAGAAACACGTTTTTCTCTTCTTGTATTCGTGTTCTTGAATTGTTCTTGGGATCTTGGTTTTTCGTGTTCTTGGATTATTGAAGATTGTTCTCATTATATTGTAAGAATCCCTTCTCTTTATTATGAATACAATTCTCTTCTCTTTTCTTTATAGCATGATTAACTAAACTCCCACAACTAGGGTTGTGGGAGCCATGACAAACGTAGCAAGATAGATTCCGAGTAGCGTCGGGTTCAATATATATGTTGTCACGTTGTTAATCATACATTGTGTAACGTTTTCTAGTGGTTGAAAACATTAGAACATGCCTAGGTTTAATTTGCTTGAGTAAAGAGATTAAAACCGGGAAACTTGATTAACGACGAGGGTTCGAGACTACCAACTCTCATCTTATGATTAATGCTGTAACTAGATTAATCTACTTGATGTTTAGGATTGAAATCTAAAAGCATACCTTTTTGAGATCGAGAGAAGATAAAAGGAAATTCGTCTATTTGGTTGAGAGACGTTTAGACGATACCATTAATTCAATCACATCGTGACACGCATATAAAAAGAACCCGATTAAGCCTAGAATCGACATTGTTACCAACGCCATGGTAAACACTTCCCTAGTTCATTCTCCTACTGATTATTTCTCATACATTATTGCTTGTTTTGTTTACAATTTGATCACACAAACCCCCCCTTTTTACCGGAAACTATTGACGACTAGTCACTTAATTCACTAAAGACTTAATTCTCACCATATTCTCTGTGGGATTCGACCCCAACCTAGTTGGGTTCTATATTTGACTACGACCGCTTACGCTTCGTTAATTTGAGGTGTAGTTTGGGCGTTATCAAAAAGTGGCGCCGTTGCTGTTTAACTTTGAAACCCTATTTTGGCCCTGGTCCTTCCTTGGACATCGTGCACCTCAACTCAGGCAATCAGCCTAAGTTGAGGGTGGCTACTATAGAGGTAAACCCTGTTTTGGCCCTGGTCCTCCCTTGGACATTGTGCACCTCAACGCAGGCAATCAGCCTAAGTTGAGGGTGGCTACTAGAGAGGTGAATGATAAGAAAAAGAGGATAGTGAAGATTGGTTGTGAATAAAATGAAAAGTCGGGTGTGTGCCTAAAAAAAAAAGAAAGAAAAAAAAGAGATGAAAAAGATCGAAAAAGAAATAAAAAGAATTGTCAAAATAAAGAGGCCGCACCTGTAGCTAGAAAGAAGGAAATATAAAGGTGAATAAGGATGGACAAAGTAAGATATGTGGTAATAAGACGTCGGTAGTTCCAAGGAGGGCTTAGTCACTAACCCCTAAATGTATCCTACCTGCACCCGAAGCCTCATTACAAGCCTAAACAAGTCCTGTAGTGATCCTGAGCGGCTTTCTGAAAGAACTGAAATAGAATAGTAAGGGCAAACCTATGGTATCGCATGTGCATTGTTTGAAATCGTTTGTGAGTGTGAGCGCTTACCTAGTCCCAAATCGTGTGTGTGGGATTTCTTTGTGGTGAGGGCACCAAGATGTCTGTATTGTCTATTGATTGTTAGTATAGCTGCGCGTGTGTATGTAGAATGTTCTATCATATCGGAATGACATGTTTGGATCCTTGCAAGTTAGTGTTTCATACATTCGTGTGCTACGAGGGAGCTTGATGTAATTGAATAAGTTTTGAATGACCATGAGTTGCTATAGACATGAGTTGTTTCTTAGTTGAATCGTAGTATTGTTTTTATGTCATGTTGCTTGAGGACAAGCGAACGTTTTAAGTTGAGGGTGTTGATGTGACGCCATTTTACGTCACTTTCGACTCCTTTTTACTAAGAACAATCGTGCGTTTTCAAGCAACCGTTGTTGTTTTTGTTTTTGGACAGGGTACAGGTTGTGCATGCCAAGTACCCGAGGTTCGGGGGAACAAATTTTACCTTACGACCCCGAACTTGCGAGAACATTGAGGAGGAATATGGCCGCACAATTAGACGCAGCAAGGATCGCTGCAGAACTGCAGGCCCAACAAAATTTGAATGCTGGTGGTCTGCAGGATGATGTGGTACGGAATGATGAGGATCTCGATTTAGATGGAGCTGGCGCTACGGGTGCCATTATTGTTCCACCGCTACCGCCCGGAGCCAAGTTCAACATCACTAGCACGATGATCCAGCTGTTGAACTTAAGAGGAGTGTTCCGCGGTGTTGCTGGTGACGATGCAAATCAGCACTTGATGAATTTCGTGGGCATCTGCAAATCGTTCGAATTGCCAGGAGTGAGTCAGACAGCGATCAGGCTCAGGTTGTTTCCGTTGTCTCTGTCTGATGAGGCAGCCTTGTGGTTAACAGAATTGACCCCCGACTCTATCGCAACGTGGGGAGAGTTGAGAGGAGCTTTCCTAGAAAGGTTCTTTCCTCTCTCTCGGATGATACAGTTGAGGGACGAGATTAGCAACTTCAGGCAGCAACCGCACGAAGCACTGCACGAGACTTGGTTGCGATTTAAGAAGAAGCTGACTGACACAGTGCCC